>CM047815.1:22524678-23041718 GCA_026214975.1 Gentiana macrophylla | reverse complement strand
TATATAAATGCCAGCTAGAGTAGCTGTTCTCGGTGAAATTTATGGTTTTATCGCATTATTAGAGAACAATATCGTTAAATTTTAGTAATTTTTAGAAAATTATGTGTTTAAGGCTTGAATTTGAATAATGGGTTTAAAAGTATTAAAAGTGTAATTTGGGCGATTTTATGTGTTTAATTGAGCGGAATTATTATTATTTGAAGATTACTACATTTTGCAATGTTTATTTATCTTATAGGAGCTTAATTTCGAGTGCATAAAGAGGATAAATGAAGCTCAAGTCGAATTATTCAAGATAGAGTTGGAATTGGCTTGAAGGAAATGGATAAAGATGAAGAAATCCGATCATCAGCATATCGAGCAGCGTCGCATCCCGTCCATTCCAGGCGGGCGTCTCTTGATCTTGGGCGGCGTCGAAGTGGCCAAGCGTCCATGCGGCGTCGGGAATCGTGTTTACATTCGAGTCTTGAGGCGAAGCCAAGCGCCGCGTTCATGCTCCGTCGGGCATTACGGGCGGGCGTGCAATTGTTCGAGGCGGCGTCCGGTGCCGACTTAAACCTAACCAACTTAGCACTCTATAAATACAAGCGGCCAGCCCCAACCTAATTTCATACTTTTTCATAGCCGCAATTTTCACAAGAAGAAGCTGCGCCCCAAAACCACTTTTACGCAGAGATGCAAATCTCAATCCAACAATCTTCTCCAATATGATTGTTGGCTAGAAACCTTGCGGCCAGTCGACGGAGGAAGCCCATCACCAACACGACCAACTAGAGTTCGATGCTTTAAGTTTAGTGAGTTTATTTCATAGTTTTTCATTACTTTGGATATGTTTTGTATTGTTTAAGTTTTATTGAATTAAGATTTGATGAAAGCGATCTCGGTTATTTGATGCTTGAATCAATATATGAAAGTATGTTTACTCAAGTTCTCTTTTATTCAAAGTAATGCATCTAATCATGTTGTCGAGAAATTAAGCATGTTTAGTTGAGTAAAAGTTTGGAAACAATCTCGTGATTTACGTTTTGATTGCATGTTTAGTTTGTTTGAAAGGATAAGCGAAACCTTAGAAATTTGATTGAAGATATTTGATCGAGTTAAGTGAAAAATCACTACTAAAAACTATGTCATTTTAGATCACCATCTAGTTGGGGATTGTTGGTTGATAGGTGGAATCTAGTCGCCTTCTTTGTGTTTTCCTTTAATTGTGCGAATCAAATCGTTTAGATTAAGTTTAGTTTAAGTTCTAGTTTTATAAACCCTAGTTTCCGGCTGTTTTCTGCACTTTTACGCTTGGTTCGTGATCGGGCGGCCGTCCGCAATAGCGAGGCGCTCGTCCATTAGATTTAGTTTCAGGCGGCTTCGTTCATCAAAGTGAGCGGCTCGTCCGTCTTCTGTTTTCTTATTTTACGCTTGTTTTTATTCTGTTTTAGTTTCAATTCTTAGGTTTAGATTTTAGTTTAGTTTCAACCTAGTTTAGTTAATAATTGTGACATAACGATATAGATTTATACTTGAATTCGATAAACATTCCATTCCTTAGGGCGACCCAGTAACACCTGCTACTACGATCCTTATACTTGGGGTGTTTGGTTTATAAATTTAAAACTAGTTTTTACGGCGATAACCTATTGCAAGCCAGTCCAGATAAGGCTTGTCACACCTAAAGTGTTACAGGCATTATTAGCAAATTAATCATGAGACCCGTGCTCAGTTAATAAACGTCACGGACTAAGTTAATTTTAAGTACATCTCACTAACTCAATCCTCTTGTGTATAACTGAGACCTTTGAGTTATGTGATTACATAAGCAGTACTTAGGGTTTTCGATGTAGTGTCTTAATTATAAGCATACATGCATATAATAAGATGAATTATTAATTACTGTTCTAAAACAATTATATAATTGTCTTTCGGGCACTTACACACTAACATACCTAACCTCACTATGCCATACAATGGGATCTTTATTTAGATCATCTAATCTTAGGTTCTTAGGCCGAGTACAAATAGCATTGGATTGGACTTCACTTTGAGGAGGCAGTGCAGGTTGGGGCCAGAATATTCTTGGATTGAAGGGAGTGCATTACGACTCATTGTCGAGAGGCATGATCCTGTCTGAGCCATCCTTGAGTGACCACTTGAAGCTGTTGTCTTTGAATCCTTGTCCTTAAGAAAGCAAGCATTATCAGTAAACTCAACAATCACATCATTATCAGATACTAATTTGGATAAACTAAGAAGATTTCTGGTAATATGAGTAACATGAAGTATATCATTAAGGAATAAGGGGCCAACATGTGTGTGAAGAATAGTGTGTCCTAAGTGATCAATGACTAGGTTTTCACCATTTCCCACAGTCAGTCTGTCATTACCATGATAAGCAGCACTTTGAGTCAAGTTTCCCAGGTCTGATGTCACATGGTTAGTTGCTCCACTGTCAAGATACCAAGCATTATCGACAAGCCCAACTTGGAGTGGCCATGAATGCTGATGGTTGGTTTGATCTGGCAGCTCCACCACCTGTATCTGGCATGAAATCAGTCTCAAATTTGTGCCAACAGATTGCCAATGTATGTCCATGTTTGCCATAAAGTTGACACACCATCTGACTGTTATTGCTATTGCTGTTACTTCTTTCACCTCTGCCCCTACCTCTTCCTCCTCTAGAGCCTCCCCTGCCCCTAAAGGAGTTCTATCCTGGTCCAGTTGGCACAGGAGGCGGACCTTCACGCCCCAGATCCACTTTGTTGTAATTTACCATATATGCGATGGGATTGCTACTTAAAGCGAGGCAATGCGAGAGGTAGGATTGAACCTGGCAATCAATCTCTCATGTGTTACAAATTGTGATTGCACTTCTTGCCAGGATAGAGATCTATCTGGTGACAATCACGACTTCATACTCTTTGTCTAAACCTCCTAAAGTGGCCAATATCAATTCAGACTTAGAAATATGATGCCCAACAGCTATTAGGTTATCACTGTAAGTGTTAATGGTGATTTTATATGATTTATATCGTTATATTTTGTAATAATTTCCTCCATATCCGTATTATTTGCATAGAAATTAAGGGTTTAATCGAATTATTGAAGCGGATGAGTTTTAAAAGTCTTTAAGTGTAAAGTTGAACTAATTTAAGTGATTTTATTGGTAATTATCTATGGTTTTACACTTTGCATGTCTTTGTGGTTTTGTAGGTCATAAACATGTCATAATTGGAGATTTAATGGAAGGAGGAAGATGCAAGTTGAGGATTGGAATGAAGATTTGAAGAATCAAACGAGCGTTCACTACCCATGCAGCCTGCACTGGCGTCTGAAGTATTGAACTGGCGTCCAGGGTGGACGGGCGTCTGGCATATTGGACGAGCATCCAGGAGAGGAAACTTGATTCAGAGTTTTGAAGATTTCAGTGGACGAGCGTCTCATTTT
Organism: Gentiana macrophylla; assembly: GCA_026214975.1. Classification (NCBI taxonomy): domain Eukaryota; kingdom Viridiplantae; phylum Streptophyta; class Magnoliopsida; order Gentianales; family Gentianaceae; genus Gentiana; species Gentiana macrophylla. Next base: position 23,038,283 of record CM047815.1, on the reverse strand, counting down.
ACATAGAACAGGCGTTTGAGAAGACTCGGCCCGACTCGAAAATTTTTGACACTATGGACGGGCATCCAGCATCCTTGGACGGGCGTCCAGCCACCGCCTTAGCCTAAACTGACTTCAAAACTTATAAATAGACGTGTTTTCTGCAACCCTAGGAACACAATTCGATCCCTGGCCGCCCCAGGCCCCTGGGGGCGCCCTAGCTGCGTTTTCCCACCATCATAAACATCTTTTTATCTTCTTTTTATTTATATGATTTGTATTCCAACGATGAGCTAAGGCTAAGCCTAGAACGAGCTTTGTGAAGCCAATTCTCAATGCGTTTTGATTTAGACTTTGGATTTGGTTTTGTGAGTTTTTATTTAAAGTTGTTTCTTTATTACGTTTTGTATTGATTTTGCAATTTTTATCGAGAGATGGTTGCTTTGTGATGTTTAACGTTTGATGAAAATCGTTGTTAGACCTAGATCACCGTAGTAAAGATGGGATTTTTAACCTAAAAATAACGAGAGTTGCTAGGTTAAATTTCTAGGTTGCTAGATTGAAAATCTTACACCTTTGTTATGGAAGCGTTAATCTTTAAGATCGAGAGATGAAAAATTAATAGGCGAATTATCTACGAGTAGGAATTCATACCTTTGATAGGTGAACCACATCTTTATTAAATCTTCACTAAGCGATCAAGGGTAGAAATTGAGAGTTGCGAGATAGGTGGATCATTGCTTGTTCCTCGTTAACTTAATTGAAAGAATCATTGTGCCTTGTTCTTCGTTGCTAGCTTAGAATTTTATTTTAGTTTTAGTTTATAGAATAGAATTAGTTATTTTAGGTTTACATGCAACTATATTTCTGGCTTTGGATTGACAACCCTCTGTCGAGTTTATTGTTTCTTCGTTTCGTTTTAGTTATTTTTAAGTGACAACCTTGAGAAAAATTAAGAACTAGACCAACCTCGATTCCCTGTGATTCGACTCGGTTGTAACTCTATATACTCGATCCACTGCACTTAAGGTAAACCGGATTATTTTATTACTTGTTTGTTATTCATTAGATAAAATCCGAGACAGTAAGATTTCATCATGGCAAGGTAATCAGCCATAGATTTGGAACCCTTTTCTGCCTTAGTGAAAGCACTCTTGTACTCGAGCATTCTAGCTTCAGATTGATTGTTAAACATAATTTCAAGAGTGGAACAAACTTCATAAGCAGTGGTACAGCCTATTACCTCAGTTAATATCTGCTCAGTCATGGATCCAAGGAGCCAACCCAGCAATAGATAGTCCATTGAATCCCACTCTTCTGCAGCTGGATTGGATGGAAGACTTGGCACCTCCGGTGGCCGGGGTAGAGTGCCCAGAAGATGTCCGTCAAGCTTGTATCCTTTCACAACTGAGAGAATCGTATATCGCCATAATAGATTGTTTTCACGGGTTAACTTGACGGTGGTAGCTTGATTCAAATGGACATGAAATGGGGAAGATGTCTGATTGTTGAACGGTGATGTTGGACTTGGTGACCGGAAAATGGGAAGAAAACTTTCCGATCTGGGAAGCAGATGGGCGTGTGGAAGGCGATGGTGCTCCAAAGGTAAACCCGGTGAAGGATGGTCCTGCATGTGAGGATCCAGGCCGGAGAGTGAAGAAGGCGAGCCGCCGGAAAAGTATGGCGCGAGCGAGAAAAGGCACACGGAGGCGAGGATTCCCGTAACTATGTGAGAGGTGAGAAGAGGTGAGATTATGGATGCAGGAGGCTGAGTAGAGGTTGGGCCACCAGTTGTGGGTGGTTCCGGTGGTGGAGCTTCCTCCATGGATAGATCTGATACCAAGAAAGATTTTGTATATTAATTATAATTCATAATAATCATCCAGTCTTACAGCTCCAGCCTCTTATAACAAGTGAGGCTCCTTAAAAGACAAAATACAAGATAAGATCTAGCAACAAATATAACAAACTGTAACGATGTGGCACTAAATCTATTGTAACCAATGAGCCTCTGACACTTGGCAGCAACACATTCTATTAATTCTTTTCACACATATTGCATTTAGTACAACATCAAAAGGCTTTACTATAACCATCAAATACAATTAACCCGTACATATGATATTGGTATCCACAAAGTCAACTCACTGATTTCTATCATTACAGAGATTAAGAGAATCTATACCAAATTACAACAGAATATAAAAGAACAGTAAACTTCATTTGCATCATCTTTGGGTCACTCCTCTGTGGCCTCAAAAACAACCTACAAATACACCACATTCTCGGGATGGGGACAATAAAGAAGAGGGGGTAAGTACAAACGTACTTAGTAAGGAGTAGAAGAAACGGCTACAATAAATAGCATATCATATATAACAAGTTAAGTTCTACAATTTCAACCTTACACACATTGTTACACCAATTTCAAAGGATACTCTGCATAGTGAGAATGCACCGAGACATATTAAGCACATCTCAATGGGGCATGGACTTAGGTCTCCATGTGGGAAATTACACGTTGGCCCTTGACACATAACTCAAAATGAGGATGTAATAATCCCATGTTTTGATTTAGAAATGCGCCTTACCAATTATATTGACGTTTTAGCTTTTAGACAAGTACATATGTATTTACAGTATTGATCTAACCACTTGATTCATTCACATAAAAGACTTCTTAGGGACTTCTAGTCTAGACAACTAATTACACTACCTAGCACGTTGTAAATAGATCATTGACTACTAAGTCAATGTCCCACAAGTCTAAAACAACGCCTTCCGGTGCTCCCACCTTCTCCCCTGAGTGGGTCTCAATTGTAGTCTTGAGCCAAGGCTACCGAAAGACGTGGTTAAACATTGTAAATTAACATATAATGTTCCAAAGGAACATACAAACCACATCGTATCGTGTAATATACATAAAAACACAAAATTCATATAATACTCTTTTACCATAAAATATATCACCTTTTTACTATAATCATTAAACATATATATTACCTTGTTGTGCATGCCTTTTTAGTATATAAATCAGATGAAAGTATTTACCATACATAATACATATAAAATCAACTATATCACCATTTGTTTCAATCGACGGCTTCTGTTCTACCAACCAATAATATATTAAAGGAGAAGTATATATTAAATAGTAATAACGCACCACATTCAGACACAGAAGTACCACATTCAGACACAGAAGTAATTCAGACAGCAGCAATTTCAAATAAAGATGCAGCAATTTCAAATAAAGATGATAAAGATGTCAGCTACAACCCAAACAGATAATTACGGCTGAAATAAAATTCAAACTGATATTTGCAATCAAAAGAGATAGCATACAAGTTCAAAATAAATGAGAGATAAGGTGGAATTACTTGATGCTAATCGGATAAATGCTGGTTCATATTTGAAACTTGGAGATAAAGGCCATTTGAACTTTGATTAGTGATTAGATTCAGTTTTGTAGGTTTATCTTCTGCTTTGAATACAGTTCGAAATAAACATTAGCAGGATCTACTTCAGGCTCTATTTTCTGTACTATATATAGACATTCATAGCAGCCATTGTAATGTAGAGAAAAAAAGGCATAAGAAAGTATTTCTCAACAAATTCAGGGATGTGTATAAACAGCAGCCCGTTCCTTTAATTTCTTTATCAAAAGTGTGTGTGTGTTTTGTGCTTTTCTACATGGTATCAGAGCTATTGGTGTCTTAACACCATGACAACCTTGTCAATCAATGTAGCCAATTTCATCAGTCTAAAACTAAATTCTAAAAATTATCCACTATGGCGTGAACAGGTTCTTGCTCTTGCTGAGAGTCAAGATCTAGCAGGACATCTTACAAATGATACACACTTTTGCAGCGAATTTCTAACAACAACAATCGCAACCCAAGCAGCAGCCAAATCTCATCAACAGGTACTACCCCAACTGCAGCAGGAAGTGAAACCATTACTCTCACAAAGAATCCGAATATGCGGCATGGAAAGCGCAGGCGAGGATGTTAAGGGGTGGATTATAGGATCCTATCTGAAGAATCCTTAGGGTTGGTCATTGGATTAAATCTTTTGCACAGTGTATGGGAAGAACTCTGAAATTCTATGCACAAGATTCCCAAGAAAGGGAATTCAACCTAAGACAAAGAAATTACCTACTTAAGGAAGGCGATGACAAGAATATTAATGAGCATGTAAGATCCTTCAAGGGCCTATGTGATGACCTTGCTTTGCAATTGGAAAGCCAATTCTGAGATCCAGAGAAAGTCTATTATCTACTTACAAGTTTAGGGCTGAATATGAAACATTCACCACCACCATGCTCAAACCTCCAAGGCCTACCTATTTTGAATTGGTCTCACGGTTGCAAAGCCTGGATCAAAGAAGGACATGGTTCTCAATGAGCAAAGAATCGAGAAAATGGGGACATATGGCCTTATGGCCAAAGAGGATCACATCAGGTCCAACTTCAACAACAACGACACCAGGTTCAGTTCTGCGGTAGAGGATTCCAAGCACAACAAAACTCATCAAGATCTACAATCGATCTGATCGGCAACAATCAAAAGCAAAATGATGGACAAGTATTTAGAAGGATGTCAAAAGCGAGAGGGGAGCAATACAAAGACCAAATCTGCAGTCTTTGTGGAACAAAAGGGCATGTAGCACGAGATATGTTGGTGGAGCTCCAAGAAGAAAAACTCGAGAATGATGGGTCGCCCCAAGCATTAGCGACCTTGACTCTGAACAATACAGATTCTTGAGACGAGAATGGATAATAGACAATCTTTGGTGCATCCAATCATATGACGAGTAATAAGCATATCCTTCATAACTTGTCTCCTTATTTAGGTTCGAGAATATGTCATTATTGGGGATGGTACAAAATTATCTATCTGAGGGCATAGGTGAGTTACACTTATATACACCAAAGATCACCTATATCGATTATTAATGTTCTATATGTACCAAATCTTCAAAAGAATTTACTTTCGATCGAGTCAATTAGCATATCAACACTCAGCAGAGTGCATTTTTACTAACAATGGCTTTGTGTTGAAGGACAAAACAACAAATCAGGTTCTTTTGAAGGGTGCACTTAGACAGGAACTGTACATACTATCTGCTACACCAGAAGTTTATTTTGCACACAGATTCAAGTCAGGGTCAGCACAGCTATGGCACCAACGTTTAGGGCATGTTCAATTCCTACTGATTCGATTTCTTAAAAATAAAGGCCTCATAGAGGTGTTAGGGCAAAATAAACAGGAGCATTTATGTGAGAGCTGCCAACTTGGCAAGCTGTCAATACTCCCATTTAGTTCTTCTTTTAATTCCAGTTCATGTTTATTTGAATTAATTCATTGTGACTTATGGGGCCCTGCCCCAGTTGATTCTATTGGCAAGTTTAAGTATTATGTTACCTTTGTTGATGACTACTCCAAGTATATGTGGTTTGTCCCTCTTAAACAAAAATCTGAATTTACTCAAGTTTTTTACAATTTTGAAAGTTATATTCTGAGGCAATTTAACAAACACATCAAAAGATTTCATTCAGATGGGGGAGGAGAATTCATTAATACTAAACTCTCAGACCATTTCCTTAAAACAGGCATTACTCATTTAATTTCATGCCCTCATACACCCCAACAAACTGGTGTGGTTGAAAGAAGACACAGAACTATTAGGGAGTTAGGTCTCACAATCTTTGTTTTAATAGCGAGGATGCCTCTGTTCCTATGGGTAGAAGCTTTTTCTACTGCTGTGTTTTTGATAAATAGAATACCAACCTCTGTCCTTAATATGAATTCTCCCTACTTTCTGGTTTACAATGTCCAACCTGACTACTCTAGTCTTAGAGTCTTTGGGAGTAGATGCTATCCTTATACTTGGGACTCCAAGAAGCATAAATTTGACCCAAAAACAGTTCCCTATGTCTTTGTAGGATATAGCAGTCAGTATAAGGGTTACAAATGCTTTCACCCTCCTTCTAGGAAGTTTTTCATGACCAGACATGTTACTTTTGATGAAACCCTACTTCCCTATAAATCCAAGGACTCTTATAATACCACAACTGTCAGCACTATCTTTGATTCTTGGTCTCAAACTATGTTCCCCTCCATAGACCACATACCAGCATCTGATCCTCAATCTGTTTCTATTATAGATCCTGTACCTACATCATCCTTGCCCACTGCACCATCCTCTACCAACCATTCCCAAGACAACACACTAGTCCACAATCTGAACCCTTCCACTGATCAACCAGCAAATTCTGATAGCAGCTCCACTCAGATAGATTCCCCTACACATTCTACAAACTCCCCAATAGTCTCATCACCCAGCTCACCAGTATTGCATCAACCAGATACCTCACACATTTTGCCTGCAACTCCCTCATCCTCAGAATCCCCAGATCAATTCAGACAGCAGCAATTTATCAGTCCTGAAACAGATCTCAGTCCTCCAATAGGATCACCTCCAAGCTTCCCAACACCAAACCAACCTGATAACCAAGACATTCCCCATGTCACCACCAGAGCTCAGCATGGCATATTTAAACCTAACCCTAAGTATGCTCTCACTACCACTATTTCTGACATTCCCACAGAACCTAAATCTGTAAAGTCTGCCCTCAAACATCCAGGATGGAAAGCGACAATGGAAGAAGAACTAGAGGCTTTAGCATACAATCAAACACAGCGACTAGTTCTAGGGACCCCAAACATGCACATCATTGGCTCCAAATGGGTGTTTAAGGCTAAACTTAATCCAGATGGCACCTTAGAAAGATTGAAAGCTAGGCTTGTGGCAAAGGATACAACCAAATAGATGGTGTTGACTACATGAGACCTACTCCCGATGAGTCAAACCTAGTACAATCCGAGTTGTTCTCGATCGGCCTTAAATCAATCTTGGGATGTTAAGCAGTTAGATGTTAAAAATGCCTTCTTGCATGGTCACATCACGAAGACATCTACATGTCTCAACCTCAGGTATGGCTCACCCTATACACCCAGATCATATGCACTGCAAACTAAGTAGGGCTCTCTGGGCCTCAAACAGGCCCCTAGGGCTTGGTTTGTGATTCAACACCTTTTGCTAAACTATGGATTTCATTGCGCTTTTATCGATCCATCAACATTTTATTATCATGCTAACCATGGCACTCTAGTCTTTGTTATTGTATGTGGATGATATTTTGCTTACAGGCTCAAGGCGGACTTATTGGAATCATTTATTGGATTCTTTGAGTCGAGTTCAAGATGAAAGACTTGGGGCTCATTCACCATTTTCTTGGAGTACAGGTGCACCACACAAATGCAGGTCTTCATCTCAGTCAGACACACTATGCCACTACAATACTTGCAAAGGCTCAAATGATGGATTGCAAACCCATGAGGACACCCCTTGCCACCAAACACAGAGAGGAGGCAGAATCTGAACTTCTACAGGACCCTACATACTACAGAAGTCTTGTAGGTGCCCTGCAATACCTCACATTCACCAGACCTGATCTAGCCTTCAGTGTCAACTATGTATCCCAGTTTATGCAGCAGCCTACCCATTTTCATCTCACCTTAGTTCACAGGATTCTCAGATATGTCAAGGGGTCCCTAGACCTTGGCATGACCCTACACAGAACCTCTACCAACAATATCTTGGCCTTTGCCCACACAGATGCTGATTGGCCTACCCTTTTGGCTTTTTCAGATGCAGACTGGGCAGGGTGTGAATTCACTAGACGATCTACAACAGGCTACTGCACATTCCTTGGTTCAAATTTGATCTCTTGGTGTGCTAAGAAGCAGCCTACAGTCTCAAGATCAAGCTCTGAAGCAGAATACCGTGCTATGGCCCATACTGCAGCAGAAATTACTTGGTTAACTTACCTCCTCCAGGAACTACATGTACCCCTAAAAGCCCCACCTATCCTTTTATCAGATAATTTAAGTGCCCTGCATATGACTATTAATCTCAGTATTTCATGCCGAGGAGTAAGCATATAGAATCGGACTATCACTATGTCAGAGAACAAGTGGCCCGCAATCTCCTAGTCACCAAACATGTTCCAGCATCAGAGCAACTAGCAGACATCTTCACTAAGGCTCTCCCCAAAGCTGCCTTCCAATTATTAAGACACAAACTCGGCCTCAAACCCCAGCCTCGTTTGAGGGGGGGTAATAACGCACCACATTCAGACACAGAAGTACCACATTCAGACACAGAAGTAATTCAGACAGCAGCAATTTCAAATAAAGATGCAGCAATTTCAAATAAAGATGATAAAGATGTCATTTCTGACCCAAAACAGATAATTACGGTTGAAATAAAATTCAAACGATATTTGCAATCAAAAGAGATAGCATACAAGTTCAAAATAAAGGAGAGATAAGGTGGAATTACTTGATGCTAATCGGATAAATGCTGGTTCATATTTGAAACTTGGAGATAAAGGCCATTTGAACTTTGATTAGTGATTAGATTCAGTTTTGTAGGTTTATCTTCTGCTTTGAATACAGTTCGAAATAAACATTAGCAGGATCTACTTCAGGCTCTATTTTCTGTACTATATATAGACATTCATAGCAGCCATTGTAATGTAGAGAAAAAAAGGCATAAGAAAGTATTTCTCAACAAATTCAGGGATGTGTATAAACAGCAGCCCGTTCCTTTAATTTCTTTATCAAAAGTGTGTGTGTGTTTTGTGCTTTTCTACAAATAGAAGAGAAACAAACATGATGCACACCCGTTATGAACAGATATTTATTTCCTTTTCTGTTCTTTATAGAAGACTTCGAAAGCATCTGCATGATGTCTCCCATTTTTTTCCGACAACTACCAACGCAGAAGCAATGAAAATATACAAGGAAAAACGACAATAAGGCTTATATTCAAAAATAACACCATTAAAACTCAAAATCCGTTTAAAGAACATTTCCTTACCTTTTGTTAGAGATAATAACAAATTTGAGTTATGATTTGTTTAAATAATACTGTTTGAATTTGAATTATGGTAGAATATATTATTTGGTTTAGATAAAGTTCTATCTATCATTATTTAGGCTATATATTGTAATAGTTTATCAGTTTAATCAATGCAATACATTCTAAAACGAAAAAAAAAAAAAAAATCTTCTCCCCCGCCTCTGCTCCTCCGTCTAATTTCTCCAATTATTCACACTATTTTCTCCAATTTGTCTTTTTATTCTCGCCCCAGGTCCCAGGTCCCAGGTCCCAGGTCCCAGGTCCTAGCTTTTCTTTTCCCGTCACCCCTTCTCCGTCATGAGAACAAGTGGATCTTTTTATTTATTTATTTATTTATTTTTCCTTCTTTCAGCGACGTAAAAACAACGAGAGATTTTATGGTGCAACGGTTGTAGGAAGGTTATACCAAGTGGCATACATTAGAGCCTCTCATTTTTACTCTCTTTCACATAATACACTTTTATCGTGTGTGAGAGGTTAGAAATGAGTGGTTGTAATGCATGCCACTTGGTATAACCTTCATACAACGGTTGTATTTTAAAATTTCACAAAAACAACAACACCCGAGCCATACCTATTTCTTTTTTTTTTCTTTTGCATTATTGGTATTATTGGTTTACATTGCCTTTTATTTTATTTTATTTTTATCAAATAAATTGATCTCTTGTCATTATTCATCTTACAAATCTCAACAATTTCTGGTTTCAATAAAAGAAAAAAAAATTTGGACGATCCAATCACTTAAACAGTGATGGTCCCCAAATATATTTTTCTAGGGCTTGCTATTTTTTTCTCCTAATCTTTGCTCTAGCTTCTACATTCTTTCTTATTTCATTCTAGTACCCAGATTCAATTGTGTCTCTCAATTCACTCTCCTATCATCAATGCTATAATTTCAATTCACTCACTTGGTATGTTCTATCCAATCTATAAATTATTCTTCTATTTTGTTTAGGGTATGATATTCCCTTGAAAATATTTCTTCCTCTTTATCACAAGTTTCTTTTTTAGGGTATCATATTCCCTCCGAAAATATTTTCATCCTCTCTATCACAGGATTCGAGCAATATAAAGTTGGGACGAAGTTGATGCCGATTGCTATGGAGAAGTTTGTGGCAGACACAATGTGAAGCAGACCAGATTCATTCATATCGAGCCAATCGCCATGTTCATTGCATTACCATGGGATTGTGGGGGGCGTGTTAGAGATAATGACAAGATTGAGTTAGAATTTGTTTAATTAATACTGTTTGAATTTGAATTATGTTAGGATATATTATTTGGTTTAGATAATCTTCTACTTATCATAATTTAAGTTATATTTATGGGGGAATGGCAAGAATAGGCTTTTGAACTTTGTGCGTCACAACAATAAGCTTTGACCACTACGCATATATTAAAGAAAATGAAAAAAGGCAAAAACCTTATAAAACCTTGCTTTGACAGAAATACCCCCATCTTATCATACATATATTATCCCAAAATCCCTAATTCTCTTAAGACAATACCCCAAATTGCAGGCCCTTCGATTAACTCATCGTGAGCTTCCCACATTCACCCTCGAATTCTTCCCAAATTCACCGTAACAACACAGAGTCGAACTTGTGATCAACAAATTTCTTCAACATTCCATATTCTCCAACCGGAAGGCTGATCAACGAAGAAGAGAAACTTGAAGGAGCCGACTGGAAAATTCGAGCGAATCTACAAAAGGTACGATTTTGTTGGTGGGTTATAAATCACGCATATTGGTATGTGTATGTTTGATTTTGGGATGCGATTAGTTAAATTTTGTGGTGTGCATGTATGATCTTGGGATGTGATTAGTTAAATTTTGTGGTGTTGAATCATTTGTTAGCTCAAACAATGCCGGTGATGTGTTATTAGTTGTTGGCGTTGAATTGAAAATTCTTATTTGTTTCAACTGTATTCACATTCATTTGTTCTTTAATTCGATTGAATTGAAATTTATTATTTTGTTGGTTATAGCTAAGTTGAAAAAATGCCGTTGATTTATGCACTTAGCCAAGAAGAAAGGTCTGCAAAATGTGAAGTTGTTTCCCGATGTTCAATTGGTAAAACAATTGAAGTTTATGAAAAGCTTAACGACAAGCACAAAGCAATGTTGGAGCAGTCTTGTTTTAGACACTTAATCCATTTGAAGGATATGCAAGCCAACATGATAATACATCAGTTGTTAATGAGGTTGGCGTGTCCATGGAATGTAGATGCCAATGTTTTTTGGTTCAAAGTTGGAGCCAAAAAAATACGATTTAGTGTAGAAGAATTTGCACTGGTTAGTGGTCTCTTGGTTGGCGACGGTAGCAATGTCGATAAAGGGGTAGGAAAAGAGTGTAGATTAGTTAAGAAGTATTTTAAAAACTTATCGAAAGTGTATAGGAAGGATGTGTGGGCAAATTTTAATCGCATTAAGGATCCTAATGACCGTTACATGCTTAGGTTGATCATTATATTGACGTACGTTGTGTGGGGATCGGAAGAGAGACGTGCGGTGGGTTGGTGGATCTTTAAGTTGGTTGAGGATTTGGATGCTTTCAATAAGTATCCATGGGAAACGCTTCTTATGAAGCCACTTTAATATGTTTGGAGGAGGGACATGAGGATTCTTTCAAAAATCCCCGATCGGATATACTTTATATGGTTTTCCTTGCGCTTTGAAGGTATGCATAAGCCAAATCTGGTTGTTAAAGTTTTTGATTGGTGTTCGGTCCATCACTTGAATGTAAATGCATCGTAGGTTTGGGCACTTGAAGCTATTACTTGTTTAAGGAAGTTTTCCGAGATTGTTGACGAAAATGCTGTCCCAAGGTTGATGAAGTGGGGAGCGGTAAAAAGGGTCAGCTCTTCTGTAATTCAACTTCTTCTTCAATCGAGAGAGGTAGCGATGTTTAATTTGTATATTAAGTTTGGTATGTACATGCAGCCTCCACATTATTTATGAGTAGTATATAATGCAGGTGGAGGCGGTTCGAAAGTTGGTTCCATCCGAAGCTGAAAAGTAAAAAGATTATTTTTTGATGCCCCAGGAAGATGAAGTTGAAGATGATGAAACTACTTCTGACAATGAGCAATCAACGGGTAACGTTGATTATGAGAAGTTAAAAGAATTGGTAAAAATTGATGTGAGTGAAGAGAACAAAATAATGTGCGAAGAGTTGGTAAAAGTTGCTGAAGAGAACAAAAGAATGTGCGCTTTAGTGGATACGCTCCAGCGTAAAGTTAAATTGATGGAGGTTCGTCTTTCTTGTGCATGTGAAAAATGCAAAAATGATGGTATACATGCAAGTGAAATGGAAGGTAATGAAGAGTTGAATGAAGTGGAAGATGAAACTGTGGAGGCATCCCGAAACGGCAAAGGTATGAAGTTAAATTTGTCCTTTATGTTGTTTATAAAGGAGAGAAATAGTTTATAATATTTTATTTCTTGAAACTATGATTAGGAAATGCCGTGGTTGAAGAGAAGAAGGTAGGGGATGAACCTAATGCCCCGGTTGAGGAAACGGCCGTAGTTGAAGAGAAGGAGGTAGGGGATGAACCTAATGCCCCGGTTGAGGAAGCGGTAGAGAAACCCGAAATGGTGAGTATGGAAGGTGGAATGGAGGAGGAGCTAGCTGAGATAAGAGAGGAAGAAGAACCAGCTATTATAAATGAGGGGGGAAAGGTGATGAAGATGTGAACGTCGTGGAGGAACCTGCTGCGAGTGTAGCCCAAAGTGTTGAGGGAAACCCGAACGGCGAATGTATAATGTTAAATTTGTCATATATTTGTTTGTTTTGGTGAGAGAATTAGTTTATTCATAAAATTTGGTTTCTTGAAATTATGACTAGGTAATGCCTTAGGAGAAGAGAGAGGCGACGTGAGTAAAAGGGATGTTTTGGAAATCGAAGATGATCAGGATGATTTGGAAGAAGAGGGCAGGAAAAAAGGTGTAAAATGTAGTTTTACAAAAATAATTAATTTGAGTTTATGTCAGTAGACATATATATGTGTAATCTAAAGTAATTGCGTCACTGAATATTTTTTGAAGTCGTAAGTTTCGATCTACCGCTGACGCTGAAGAAAAGAAGAGCTTGTGACAGCCCTCCTATTAAAGTAGCGAAAAATAGGAAAGTGAAGAAGTTTAATGATTATGATCCGTTCCGAAAAATGGATACCGTGCTGATGAAGCGTGTTGAAAAGTTTATGGTTTCATATGAAGACATGTATCAATGTCATACGGTTAAAGTAAGGGGCGTTTAAACCCTCATTTGTAAACCCTATTTTGATGATTAATTTGTTTTTCTTCCTTTTGATTTACATAGTGCACGTGTGAAGTTGGTTGACGCTGATATCGAAGTAGGGATTTTGAAAGGAATTGCAAACCGCGGGCAGAGCTTGCCAAGCAACGTAAGTAGTATAAGCTTTAGATTTTACAATAACACAGCAGTTTAGATTGAAATGTATGCTTTTGTTAAGTAGTAGTATTTATATTCAGGTGTTGGATAGTTCATTGTGTGAAATTCGCCGGCGATGCTTAAAGTACCCGAATCTGTTTGACCAAGATGCCCGTGTCCTTGATACTCAATTTGCAACATATGTCAAAAACTTCCACACACTAAACATGAAAAGCTCAAGAGAAGTAGAATTTAATTCAATATTTAGCCATATTGTGAACCGGACAGCTCCGGAATGTAGCACACCATAGGAAGGTTGCAAGACATTGTATGTGCTGATGATAGAGAGAGATCATTGGTTTCTTTTGAAAATTGATCTGAGTGCCTCTAAAAATGTTAGGTGATCCGCGACCTACAGTTGCGTGCCGCTGATACTATTATTAGTAGCTTGCGATGCGTGCTGCCAAAACTATAAACATAAAAGCAGGGGTAAATACACGCCACTAATACTTTTATTAGAGGCTTATGATGCATGCTTCCAAAACGATGAATCAAAAGCAGCGTGTTCGTGCATGACGCCAAAGTGTGATATGTTAATAGTGACGTGTGTATATATGCGCGCGAGATATTTTTTTTTTATAAAAAAATTATATTTACCCAATATATGAACCAATGCTCACATGTATAGAACCAAAACAATTTTCACAATAGAGAAATACAATAACCAATGCTCACATGTATAGAACCAAAAGCATTTGCACAACATAAACCAATATTACATATAACTTAATACCAAGCAAATTAAATCAGCAACACAGAAATACAAAATCCAACACAATGAAAAATAAATTGGCCTCCACTAAATCCAAAAATATTACCACAAGGTTGCAACACATTCTTACTATGTCAATTCCACTCATCTCTTATTACAAGTATTAATAATAGGGAAGTATTCGAAATTTCTTGATGTAAAAAACATAATAAATGTAACCTAAAGAGGGTTGAGGAAGTACCTGTAATATTCCGATTTTCGGGAAAGGGCAGACGTGTCATTTTGCGAAAACGAAATATTATTATTTCTTTTCTTTTAATGGAGTTAAGTATTTTGTTGATTTTATATATATGTATTTTCGACAACATGTATATAAATTAAAAGGGAATTGCTGATTTTTGGTAATTGGGGGCAATCAAGGAAAATTAAGGTTTTATGGGAATGGGTATTTAAAGAAAAATTTGACTGATGATCCCCATAACCTGTTTACAAAAAAAAAAGAGCAGCCACGTTCTCCCTCTCTTCTGCGCATTCAAGGAGAGAATTGAGGGTTGGGAAGGTTTCACCAATAACCGAGGCGATTCTTGGTTGTTTTCAGATCGGACGGGAGCATTAGAATCGTCGTGAGGAAAGCATCGTCTTGATACCAGTTTGGTGGGCAAAGCTGCAGGCTTTTGTTGAGGTTTTGATCAGTTTCTCCGGCTGCAATAGGTAAGGAAACTATCTCTATGATCTCAATTGTCTTTTATAAGCTTTAGATGAAATTGTAGGGTGTTTTTGATGCTAGATTGATGAGTTTATGGATTGGTCTTTGACCATAAGTACCATGATATGTTTAGACATGTTTTTCTGAGTTTTCTGTGATGTTCTTGCTGTTGTTCGGTTTGAAATCGTTTTGGAAATCGCATGATGAAGGGTTAGGGTTCTAGTCGAACCCAGGTGGACGAGCGTCTGGCCTCTCTGGACGGGCGTCTACTTGGGGTAAATTTCGGACGAGCGTCTGGCTTCAGTGGACGGGCGTTAAAGTCTTCGTTTACATTCGAGATTGAAATCGTTTTACGTGGGCGGGTGTCAGGGGCATAGTGGGCGGGCGTCCATCTTTGGGCGGGCGCCCAATAAGGTTCGAGACAGGCGTCTGTGAGCCTTAAGCGGGCGTCTAGCTTATTTTGCCCTTCTTCCTTGGTTGGTCATTGTATAGCCTTATAAGCATGATTTAGCTTTATGAAACCTTTAAACGTGATATGTTAATACTGTATAACCTTGAACAAGCCTGAATTGAGCTTCTGATTCGTTCAGTTAAAACACCGAATGTACTCTTAAAGGGAGTTGAAGTTTGGATCCGTCGGAAGATCATGATAGGCTTGTGCTTTGATGAGTTAGCATTCATCAATGTACGTGTAATTGCTAGGACTTGTCCGTGTCTAGTGGTCTAGGAAGAGAGTAGTTTGTGTGAGGAGATTATTTGAAAACACTTAGGTGGCTAGTTAATCACCCTAATAATCAACGTCTTGACTAGTAAAAGATTAAACAACATGTCTCTCTTGGCTAGGCACCAGGCTAAATCGCGATGCATGTGCTACCTCTGAAGGTGGAGGATCTCTGTGGAGTCAATGACCCTAAGTCTGAGAGGGACTCTGTTTGAGACGCCAGCGTGCTATCGGAGTCTACCTTTTCTATACTTCGTGGATATTGGTGTGATCCACCGATATGTTGCAAAAGAGTGTCCCCGAGGTGGAAGAACTCCGTGGTCGGCAAAAACCCTAAGTGCGGAGGGATTACGCTAAGGTGGATCTTGTAGTGCCTGAAAAGACGGTTGTAACATAGATAAGCTAGGTAGAAACGTTTAGTCAATTTATGTTGATGGACATGAATTGACCCTGGATTGAGTCAATCTCACATAAACAACAAATCGAATTAAATATCTTTTCCTTATAAATTATAGTTGATGTCATAGCTTTTCTTTCTTATTAAGTCGTTGTCTTAACTCAAATCATTGTTTTATGTGTTTGGGGATGAGAAAAACGAACGAGTTTTCGAGGAGGAGTTCGACGACGACGTTTGACGGCGCACGTTGAAGACTTCTATTTACTTGCTTTACGTATATTCTTGGATTACTTTTGATCTTCGTTGAGGTAGACTTTTGGTCTTGAGGCGTGTAGTACTTTTTTGGGATTTCTTTTTCGTACTTTCTCCAATGTAATAAATTTACATTTCCGCTTTTAGATTTCCTTTTCTATTCTTAAACATTTAGAAATTTTATACCCGAGTTTTTTGCTTTCGTTTGCTTTAATTTGATCTGACGTAGTAGAGAACTACGTATAAAGTGAATTTACTTTTATTTTATACGTCTTAACGTTTTATTTCCTGATAAGGCTGGTGTCAGGAACAGGCGTTACAGTACCACCATCACCATCCAATTCAGGTTATAGGGAGGCCAAGGACAGTACCACCATCAAATTTATTCTTTAGCGTAAAAAAATCTGCAAAACATTAGAAATCATAGTTTTCTTAAGACCATGTATCCAACGTTTTGGTTGCCAATTGGAACCAAGGAAAAGCATGAATAACCCATAAGTGACCTGCAGTTATGAGCATAATGAAAATATGAAATCATAAAAAAGGCATACTCAGGGATCGTATTATAATAATATTAAAAAGTGGAACAGGGTGAAACATATTTACTTGCCTTCTCTCATAAAGTAAAGTACATGCAGAGATGTTATAAAATTGAAATACGTGATGGAGCATAACTTTGCTAGTACTAAAATGCAATGCAGTTCCCTTCGAAAAAAATGCAAGATAGAGGGATAAGTTAAAAGCAAAGACATAGGAAAAATCTACAGGATATTTTATTGTGCTAACTTTTAGACTTTTATGAAAGTTTACTTATAACTGAATGCTAGGGAATATCCAAATAAATAAGTTTGTTTAATTAGTCCACAACAAGAACTTCTAAGATCCATTTTCTAGGTTGAGAAGAAAGATCATAAGTACGAGGGGTAGGATACCTATCGAATAGAGAATTTCTTTTAACTAGTAAGCATTGGAAGATACAATTATGATAGTTGGATACGAAGCTTACCCTTACAAAACAGACACGAAAATGCATTCTTAACTAAGCAGCTGCAAGAGATGGAGCATTTGGGATGTGCTGATGGACAAAGTCTACAACAATATTTTGTTCAATTCTGGGAACTTTTTGGATCTGATCTAGTATACAATTTTCAGCTCTGCCTTTGTCGTCTTCTGATCCAGACATGTTTCTAACATATATGTTGTTACTCACTTCCTTGGCCCTTGTGACTAGTTGGCTCGTATTTGTCTCTTGTTATTTTCCTCTTTGCTTCCTTGAACCTAGGGTCTTCCATTTCCTAAATCACCACATGTTTCAGTGCAAAAAATTAGAGTCATAAAGATAACTGAATTAATATAGAGATTCATCATTATGGCATGTGCATAGGCATTTATCTTAACAACAAGATATTTAATAACAATGATAATTATAATTCTACATCGACAGACTACTCTCAATTCATCCCAAGTGCATCTGATTTGAGTTTGAATGAACTAATGACAAACACACTTGCTGAAGTTACATAAAATCAATGTCAAATGTCATAATAGTATATATGAAGACATTCTAGTAATGCACAAGTCCACAGCACAAGATATACAACTAAGATTAAGCAGAAACACACTTATAAAAATGATAGTTAGACAATCATGAGTTACAAATAACACTACCTATAAGGTGTCAATTCTTTGTCACTCAATCCTTCTCATTCATAATTAAAATGCACCAGAGATAAAATTGTAACTTGGAACCAACCTGAGCTTCACATTTACGAAAAACAAACAAACATAAACACTGGGAGGGGGTTCAGTCACTTTTTGATTACAATGTAATCGATGTACATACAAATAAAGTTACTCAAACATTAGACTTCAATAGTCACGTTCATTCTTACAATGTGATCTAGATTTTAACTAGTTATATCTCTAAAAACAAATCACATTTAGCCTTGAATTTACCCCATTAATGAAACAAGTATAGTTACCCATACCTACTTGACACTTCTAAATATGAGAGAACACAATGAAAAAACAGGGATTATTTTAATTGCATTATAATGGGCAACTTTGGAAAGCAAACACATTTCCCCAATGGTTAAATTCTGCTAAAAACTCACATCTCCAAGTAGTAGAGCAACGTTGATAGAATGCTCAAACATTTAGCTGTCGGTTATTAATCTAAGTTACAACATGGAAATCAAGAGAATACTTTACGATAACTACCATTTAAGTCAAATGGAAGAATGAATAGGACCATCTTATAAAAAGTAAGAAAACGCATCAAGTAATGCGATTAACTAAAGGATTCGGAACTACTGATACCTTTCGGAGAGAATAATTATGGCTGTTGTTGGAGGAACTATAGCAGTGTCTTCTTCAAGAGTAAAAGAACCATATGATGAATCGGTTTTCCAGTAATAAGAAGAGGACGACGCCCCACGAATTGGTGAGAATTTCACCACAAAATCTAAAATATTACGGAATCCAGCAAACCCACTACGTTTTCAGACGCATGAGTGCTTGAATCGCAAACAAAATCGTTCAAACGAAACTTATCATTGCGCCTTAGATGCTCTGTTCTAGACAGTGCTGAACCGGCTACATTTCACACAAATCTGGGGTTATTTCATAGATTTGTTCACCCTCTTGTCTTGTAATTGAAGAAAAGCAGAAGGAATCAAAAGATCTAAGCAAGATCGACTTTGTTGAAGAATTGAGAAGAATCTGGAAAGATAAACGAGACGTCGTGCCATTTAGCAAAATGGGAGTAAATTGTTATTTTAATTTAACGGTGAAGAATTCACGGCTTGAACAAACTCGCTGCAAATGTTAGCAGCGCAGTGGGTGTGCCGTCAATGTTGATTATTTAACAGCATGCTTTGTACGCCGTTAAAAAAAGCATTAACAGCATGTTAACTATGTACGACACATTTAATACATGGTATCGATTATCAACTGCATACATTTTTGTGCGTGCCGTAAAATGTAATATTTGCAGCATGCTATAAATGCGTGTCGTTAATAGGAGTCGTGAAAAGTAAGAATTCTTGTAGTGGCATATCAGAAAAGTGATTCTTGCAAGGTGTGTCATGCCTATGCAAGTTGTCATACCGCTTTTAATGCAGAAGCTTGTAAAAGGCTATGAGAAGTATTCTGAGAGAAAGCTAGCGGTGTTGAGCGCGAAGTGTCCCTCTCAAGAGAATGGGTATGTTTGATAATTTATATTTATGCAATATATATAGAGATTATTAAGGTTTTCGATTTTGTGACTAACTTATTATCTTGTAATTCTTGTAATTTGGTAGGACTGATTGGGGCATGTTCATTCTTAAATACGTGGAGTTCATGCTGGGAAGAGTGAATATATCATTGATTGGGAAGGAGCATATTCCAGATTGGAGAAAGAAGTTGGTTGGGGAATTGCTTTCATGGGAATTTCAGCCATAGATGTTAACCGTGTATAAGGGTTTTGGTTATGAAAACCATAAACTAAGATGTCATTATAAACAATTTAACTCATTTTTTAAGAAGAACGGTTTGAAGGAGAAATAAAATGTGTAATTGTTCTTTTGAATAAGGGTGTTTGAAAGGAGAACCATGGTTTGAAGGAGAAGTATAATGTGTAATTGTTCTTTTGAAGAAGTTTGTTTGAAAGGGTGTAATTGTTATATAACTAAAGCACCCTTCCTTTATTATTATTATATTATGTATTGTAGTGGTAATTGTTATTTGGGGTTGAAGAAGAATGTTTTGAAGGAGGAAATATGGTTTCATTTGGTTTCATTACATGTTTCATTCTTATTATTATGCATTGTAGTTGTAATTGTAATTACATCTATGTTTGTGAACCAGGTTTGATTCATTAGTTTCTTATAACGATATTCGTTAGAATATTTTTCCGTTGAAATAAAGAAGTAATTATCTCATATATTGAGAACTAGGGGTTGATTCATTAGTTTGCTTATAACATCATTAGGGTCGTTAGAATATTTTCCCCTTGAAATGAAGAAGATAATAAGTGAATATGATGATTTGTCATTGACCCTTAACATAATGAATTCATTTCTTAATTTTAACTTTACACAAGTTCAAGATGGTTTCGACACAAGTTTGATTTAATGTTACACAAGTTCAAGATTGTTTCGGTCAATGAGACATGTTTGAGATTGTTGCGGGTAAGATTTAGAATTAAACTATTAAAATTTGATAAAATGGGCCTATAAATAGTAATATATGAAAGAGATACGAATGTGAAAGGTCTCATGGTAGTGTAAATCGAAGAGATACAGATACGAATGTGAAGGGTCTCATGGTAGTGTAAATTGAAGAGATACAGATACGAATCCGAAGGGTCTCATGGTAGGATAAATCGAAGAGACGCTATCACCTTTAAAAAAAGATAAAATGGGCCTATAAATAGTAGTATAACCATAGCTGTACAATTCATATTACAAATAAAAACAGAAAAGTAAAAGAAGAAAATGGACAAGCATACTAACGAGATCGCAGATTTAAGAAACCAGGTTGAAGAATTGGAAAGAAAATTGGACGCCCGAAGACATGAATGCCATTATGAAATTGATCAACTGAAAATATGGATGACACAGGAGACGGATTCCATGTATATTGAAGTGGCGTATATCAAAGATAACATCAAAACAGTCAAAAAGAAAATCAACGATCTGATATGACTGTGCAATGATGCTTACAAAATTGCAGTGCGATGTGCATATGCATTCATGCACTATCGCATGATGCCATGGCCGGGGAACAATAATGTTTCTTTGGACCCAATTGGAGTTTGGGTTCGACCATAAACTCTCCCAATAAGAGAGCATGTTATAGAGTTCTCGGACCATAGCATATGATCATATCCCACCCCTCATCCAAACCGCACTTTATCTATAAATTTGTATTTTTTTTAATAATATTATGTTGTAAAATTTTGTTATGAACTTGAAATTATTTATAATATTATCAGTCCTTTTTGTTTTGCTTGTTTGACTGATTTTATGTGTGTAGTTACTCGTCCCTGAGATGTAGTTATTGCATGCAAATAGCGGTAATGTATTAGGGTCTGCAATTAATTAAAAAAAAGTAGAATAACAAACGACTGGATTTGCGATGAATCAAAACCGGAAGAAGAATCGAGTGGGTTTGAAATTAATAAAAAGTAGGAGTAAAACGAGGGGGTTTGCAATTCATAACAAAACTGAAGGGAAAATGTAATGTCCCACATAGGAAAAATAGTAGAATGATCACCCCCATATAAGTGTGAGACATAAAGGTCTTGTCAACTCGGGTTAGCCCTTTTAGACCAAGCGAGGACGACGGTCTAAGCAGTTGACCGGACATTTATGACTCATTTAAGCGCTACCAGGCCCGGGTGCAGGGCGTTCTGAAATAGTATTGAGCCGACTATCGACGGAACTATGCGCCGCACCGTACAAGAAGACGGTGTAAGGATGGCCTCTAGTTACCTCTGGTAGGGACGATCCGGGAACGATCTCGCCCGTCTGGCGAGGGCCGCCATCCACTTATAAGGGGGGGAGAATGTAATGTCCCACATAGGAAAAATAGTAGAATGATCACCCCCATATAAGTGTGAGACATAAAGGTCTTGTCAACTCGGGTTAGCCCTTTTAGGCCAAGCGAGGACGACGGTCTAAGCAGTTGACCGGACATTTATGACTCATTTAGCGCTACCAGGCCCGGGGTCTGGGGGCGTTACAGAAAACGAGATCATTAATTGCATAACTAATTAATTTTGACCAAAAGGTTCTTCATAAAATTCCTAAAATACCCACATAAAAGGTTCATCATGAAATTCTTTATCAGGATATAAACCTTATATTTGTTACAGAATCATTTTAAAACATATATAACTTGTGATAAAACCATATAATTGTTTAGACACGTTTAATTGACATTTAAAAAAAATAGTGATAACATTCACATTTAAAAACGGGGCCATAAAGTTAAACATAAATCGATTAATCACGATACAATAATTGATTTTGATAGATATAAAAGGATAAGTAAAGATTCGATAGTTAAATCACGATACAATGTTTGATTTTGATTTATTTCAACTTCCAAGGTCGTGAAGGTTTACGAAGCATTGGAATTGTTTGAACTACAAAGTCGCCTTAATAGCCATAGTTTTTGAAAACTGAAACGCCGCATCCATTTAATTGCGTGCAACGCTACAATTAACCTAGGGTTAACCTAGGCTATATATATTCTGGGATGATGCTGAGATAAATACCATATATCTCTAAATCAGGAAGCACATCAAAGAAAAAAATGGCAATGGAAAGAAACGAATTCATGAAAATGCTGGAGGAAGAAAGGCAACAGATGAGAATCATATTCAAGCAAGAACTGGATGAAGAGATGAAGCGGTTGAGGAAGGAATTTATGCACCAACTGGAGGAGCAAAAGCAAGACATGATGGCACAGAGATGGGAACTTCTTCATGAACCGAGAACATCAACTTGAAGGTGGTTTAGGAGGTTGAATCAAGAGACTGTGAAGTGGCAAATCTGAAAGAGACGATGCAGACCTACAAGAGGAAGATCAATCAAGTTGTCCAGGTTTGCAACGAGACGTCGGGGAAAAGGATTGCATATCTGCCAAATTATCTGTGATTTCTGAAAAACTTTGTTGTTGTTATTTCTGTTTGTTTAATTTTAATTTTACTGTTTGTTTGCAAAAACTGTGGTTTTAATTTGGTTTTAAATTTTCTGTTTGTATAATTTATTATCATGTCCTGAAAGTACAGCTTTTATTTTAATGTTCATGTTTATTGTATAATATATTTATCTGAATTATTTCTGTTCTTTGGAAAATGCCTGTGTTTGCTTTTGGTTTTAATGTCCTCCCAGCCCAGTTTGGGTTGTTATGTTTTTTCTTAGGGGTTGGTTCTGGTTTGTATGTGTTACACAAGTTTAAGCCTGTGTCAATTTGAATCGTATGTTTTTTTAACAGACTTGGAAATGAGTAGACTTGAATCATATGTAGTTTATAAGAAAATAAAATGATTTGTATTTCTTATGTGAGTTGAATGACAAAATTAATTAGTGTCTGATGTAAAAGAAAGAAAAAAGATTATATTAATTAACGGGATGAATTAATGTAATTATAGGATTTTTATATTTTATAAATTAAAATAATAAAGAATATAAGGCAGAAAAAAAAAACACAAAGGGGTATTGAATGGAAAACTACTCTGCATGTAAAACAAGAATGAATCCATTCCAAAAGAGAAAGAAATAAAAGAGGTGAATATACCGTCCCATCAGCATGCATAGAAGGCGTGAAAAAAGAAGAAAGAGGACAAAACATGACAGAATCACAGGCAGGGGCAGGGTGAATTGTTGAAAATGTGCCATTGTTAACCGGGGACCGTCCATTCCCCCTTATGGTGTCTTCTATATAATTTCCCCCTGTATTTCATTCCACCCTCACCCCAAACATTTACGTTTCACTTTCCAAATTACTTTTCCACCATGTCATCTAATTCCATTTCTCGCACCCCTTCCCCACCCGATTCCCCTTATGCCTCGTCTTCCCAACCAAACTCCCCCGAGCATATCTATCCTCGAGATCCCCCATCCTTTTTCAAATATAGTTCTGAGCTGGCCCGTATCCGTTACCTCAACTACTTTGGTCATGCACCTATTCAGTTTGAAAAAGGTTTAAACACGAGCAAAGTAACCAACTTCTCCAAGGGTCGCGTCACGTGTAGTGGATGGACCCGTTTTGTTCGTGCCCCTCAGGGTCGTGTCAATGTCTCCATGGTACTTGAGTTCTATGCAGTTTTATCTGAGTCTCACTCCGTGAGCGACGCCCACTTCGTTACCATGTGTGGTGGTACAGTGCCCTTCAACACCGGTATCATCAATTCAGTCTTTACAATTTCCCAATACTCAACACCTCAACACACTCATTACGAAGAACTATGGAACTTGGACAACAACAACAATAACTTCATTCACTACCTTTGTGAGGCCATTCACACCCTTTTCCAGAGAGACCACGATCCTACTGTTGATTTCACTGCAGCGGATCTTGACCGCGACGCCCGTGCATGGAAACACTTCATCAATTCGCATGTCCTGCCTTCACCGCTCTTTTCAAAGATCTCTGATGATGAGCTTCTTCTCCTCTATGCCCTTCGGTTTGGTGCCATCATTGATTGGGGTGTCCTTATCCATAAGGCTGCTATCCGGTTTGCTGGCTCTCAGCAAAATCCGTGTCAACCGCTTCCGTTTGCCTGTTTAATCTCTCACATTTGCACCTTTGTGGCTGAACTGCCCTCCCTACCTGGTGATGAGTTTTTCCCCAGCCGTGCGACTCGCTCCAGTGCACTTCCCTGTGATCCACACGGTGGTTCCTCTACCCCCCCCTTATCAAGCTCCGACGATGAATGATGATGCTTTGTAATAATCATGCACTTTGAACCTTTCCTCCTGTCATTTGCTCTGTTTCTCATCCTGTTGTGTAATCTATTCTGTATGTTAGTTTAATTTTCTTGTATTGTGATTTTCTTTTGTTAGGAACATTTTATTAGGTTTTGATGATGGCCATACTAGCTGTTATAGCAAGCCTGAAATAAGTTATAATTCTCTGTAAGACTTTACTTAGAGTCTGACATATTGTATAAGTTAAGTCAGACATGTATTGTACTAGTTGGTAGGACGGCAAAGTAGAACAGATATTCGGCAGAGTGAAGCCAGCCAAGTATATACAGAGAAGCAATGAAGACTTAATGGTATGACTTATAACCAAGGAAGTCTGTGATGACCTTGGATAAGTCTAAGTTATGGTTCAAGTGATGAAACCTAATGTTCAAAAATGGTGTACACTGATCTCACCCAAATCAATGATCAGTGAAGTACAAATATTCTCCTTAAACTGAAGTGGTGAAGGAAACATTGAATCAACAGAGTAAACTGACTTTCGGCAAAGTGAAGGCAAAAACAGTGAAGGAAGATCTAAACGGCAAAGTCAGATGAATCACTCGACCGTTCAGAGAGCGGTGAAGTAATCCTTATCAGAACAGAATTGAAATATGATGAAGATTTAGAGAATCATGCATTTAATGCACAATCAATAGAGGATCTATCAAGGACGGATTTTCTGCTATACATTTGAAGAAAAATCAGATCACTGAAATCAAGGAGAATGTAATTAAGGGGGAATCAAGAATAAAATCAAAGATTATTCCGCTCATTAATATAGCCAACGGACGGAATTTCAAATCAAGGATACTCAAGGCTATAAATAAAAGGCATTGACAGACAGATAAGTATAACGATCAAGAAAAGAAAAACCAAGCAGAAACTCTGTCAATTTGAAAAGCCTTCTCTCTGAACTTACAAGAATTCATCTAGAGATCAACTCAGACATCAGGACTACAATTTTATATTTAGCACTGAGATTGATCAATCAAGCTTGTGAATCTCATTCACAATAAACTGAAGCAACTGAATCACAAGTCATATGAGAAGGAGTTGTGTTTGTGATAGCTGCTGAAGGATTTGATCTCAAGGAGCAGTGAAAGAGACTGAATCACTGAAGCTGTTGCAGCCAAGGAGTGATAGTCTTGTAATTTGTGAAGCTTGGGAAGTCAAGGACAATCTTACTATTGTATCTGTAAAAACAATAGTGAATTCCCCCAATCATCACATGAGAAGAATGGATTAAGGGATTACACCACCCTGAACCACTATAAGCCTTGTGTCAATTTACTTTCTGCAATTTACTTTACTGCACTCATTTAAATTGCCTAGATTATAATCTACATCTGTGATTGTCTAAACTGCTTTGAAATAACTTAGTAAGAAGGGACTTATCCGCTGCCCAAAAGCTTTTAAACACAAGAAAAGTGTTTAAAACTCCACAATAGTCATTCACCCCCCCATCTGACTATAGTTTTACCTTTCTCTGGGCCTAACAATTGGTATCGGAGCAGTGTTCCTAGTATCAGAACCTGTTCAGATCTAATTTCTGGTAACAAGGAGATCACATATTTTCAAAGTAGTTTTCAAATCTTAGTTTTTATTTTATTCATTCACATATAGATCTCTTATTTGTACTTATGGATTCCTCAAACTTTATGTCAAAAGTACCTGTTTTCAATGTTAATAATTTTGATGAATATAAAATAAGAATGTTGTCTCATCTTGCAGCAACTCATGGGGAGATGCTGGACGTAATCAACGATGGACCAATCATGATCATGACTATGGTATCCACAGGAGCAGATCAAAGGAAGGAAGTAGACAAACCCAAAGAAGATTGGACCAAGGACGACAGGAGAAGAGCAAATCTAGACTTTGTAACAAAAGATATGATTTTGAAGACTCTAGATAG
Organism: Gentiana macrophylla; assembly: GCA_026214975.1. Classification (NCBI taxonomy): domain Eukaryota; kingdom Viridiplantae; phylum Streptophyta; class Magnoliopsida; order Gentianales; family Gentianaceae; genus Gentiana; species Gentiana macrophylla. The sequence continues at coordinate 23,011,694 of CM047815.1, read as the reverse complement.
GAACATGTTCATGAGAATCAAAGATTGCAAAACAGCAAAGGAGATGTAGGACAAGCTAGCACTGATAAATGAAGGATCTGAAGCAGTCAAAGAAAACAAATTATCTGTTGCAAAACAGAAATTTGAAAATTTCAAAATGAAGGCTGGTGAATCCATTGATCAAATGGACAACAGATTCTCAAGCATCATCAGTGAACTGCAGCAGCTTGGACATACATATCCCCAGAAAGAAGTATGCTTAAAGATCTTGAGAGGCTTACCTGAAAGATGGAAGATCATAACATCGATGAATCGTAGGAACCACAAACCTTGCAAACACTGACACTCTGACACTGATGTCCCAACTTAAAGCTCATGAATTCGAACTGAACGGTGAAGATGGTGCTCCGGCAGAGACACAAAAAGCCACTGCACTGGTAGCACCCCATCAAAGTAACTTTGCCGACTGCATCAGTAAAGAGACACATGAACTTAAAGAACAGGTAGCTTTATTAGTTAAACGTTTTGACAGGTTTAGCAAAAAGAAGCCATTCAAAGGAAACCAATCATCAAACAAGAGGTCAAGCTCAACCAAAGACATGAAGAAGAAAGATGATGAATACATATGCTTTAACTGCAACAAGAAAGGTCACTTCTAGGCTGATTGTCCTGAAGAAAATGATAAAGACGAGGAAAAGAAGAAATACAAAGCATCTGAAAAGAGAAAGGGCAAGAAGGCACTCAAGGCTGAATCGAGCAGTGAAAAGAATGAAGAATCATCTGGTAATGACTCAGATGATAGTGATGAAGAGGACAGCTCAGATAATGAAAAAGCATGTCTATGCCTCATGACCAAAGAATTAGATGAAGATGAAGGTGATAGCCCAGACATTGAAAAATCAAGCCTATGTCTATTGGCCAAAGAATCAGATGAAACTGACGTAACATCTAGCTCTTACTCTTCATCAAATGCATCCACATCTAACACTGCACAATCTTCTATTCTCCCTTTAGATCCAGCAGACCTAGTCCAAAATCTCATGACTAAATTTGATGAAATTGAGATGAATCATGAAATTCTGGAAAAGGAATGCAGGAACTAAGGAAGGAAAATAAAAGATTAAAGGAAGAACTGGGTAAAGCAAAAGGCTGAACTAACTAGTAAGGAGATCTACTCAAATGATCAACAAACAAAGAGAGGTTCATACATCTATTGTTGATGATCATCGAGAAAATCCCTCTACCGCTTAAGATAACAAATGAACTGGTTTACAAACCCTCAAAAAGGTTTGGATCGAGATCTGTCTTGGCTATAATCAGATCGAGGATGAGAGTAGAAACAACGGTCAACACAATTCTGAATCCAGGATCAACATTGAACCAAAATTTAGAAAAGGACAGACCATGGTTTCAACCACTCATCCTGTACCGGTGAAGTCAAAACCCAGTCAAGATAAAAAAATGAGACTAAATCATCAATCAAGTCAATCAAAAGCAAGGACTTTCTGAAAGGTAAAGGAAGACTTTATCCTTCAGAGGATGATTGGAATGTTGCACCTCCAAAATACAAGAAGAAACCATTTTATAATATGCATCATGTGTTTAAGAAAAATCAAACTAGGTATGTTCCTAGACACATGAAGCAAGTCAGGTTTCCCACTGCATATTGGAAAGTGAAGAAGGATGCAAATGCACCAAAAAGTAGAGAAAAGTATCAGAATAACTTCAGTAGAAACACTAGAGGCTATTCTGCCATGCCTTATATATATGAAGTTGATGACTTTAACTATCCAAAAAGAAGACCATTTGGATATACACTTGGAGTAGGAGGCATGACTGCTAACATGTATGGACCCAAACAGTGTTGGGTACCTAAACTTAATTAATTTGTTTTGTAGGATGTCTGGTATATAGACAGTGGATGTTCCAGACACATGACAGGAAACAAGAGATGGATCACTGACTTTAAAGCTTTTGATGGACCAAAAGTCACATTTGGAGGCAAAGAAAATCCTGGCAAGATTAAGGGGGAAGGCACAATGCTCAAGAACAATCTGAAGATTCAAAATGTGACATATGTCAAGGGACTTAATTTCAATATGATGAGCATTAGTCAATTTTGTGACAAAGGCTACAATGTGCACTTCAACAAGGAAGGATGCAAAGTCATTCACAGCCAAACCAACACAGTAGTACTTGCAGGAATAAGAAAAGATAACATGTATGTGGTGGATTGGAAAACAGCCAAAGCAGAAACATGTTTGTTTGTCAAAAATAAACAATCAACTAGCTGGTTATGGCATAGAAGACTAAATCACCTGAATTTCAAGACCATCAACAAATTATCAAAGAACAAGTTAGTTGAAGGCCTGCCAGAGATCACATTCAAGAAAGAAAGTCTATGTGATGCATGTCAGAAAGGGAAACAAATCCAAAGTTCCTTCAAGTCAAAACCCTATCAATCAACAACAAGAATTCTACATCTATTGCATATGGACCTGTTTGGACCAGTAACACCAGTAAGTGTAAGTGGTAAGAAATACACCCTAGTAGTGGTGGATGACTACTCAAAACACACCTGGACCATTTTCATGAACAAAAAGAAAGAGACACTCAAAAACCTTCCAGATTTGCTGAGAAGACTTCAAAATGAGAAAGAACTGAAAATTATCAAGATCAGATCAGACAGAGGCACTGAATTTCTTAATGAAATTATCAGAACCTATTGTGAAGAAAATGGAGTATTGCATCAATTATCTGCAGCAGGAACCCCACAACAAAATGGTGTAGCAGAAAGAAGAAACAGAACTCTCAAAGAAGCGAATGAACAATGATTGCGAAGCATGCTTGCCAAAGAGATTTTAAATCAAGCGACAGAAACACAGCATGCCATACACAAAACAAATCAATTATCAACAAACATCATGGAAAGACTCCATATGAAATATGGAATGGTAGAAAAACTAATATCTCATATTTGCATATGTTTGGATCAAAATGTTTTGTTTTGAACAGGAATCAACTGCATGCCTTTGATGAAAAGGCTGATGAAGCAATTTTTATGGGATACTCGGACACCAAAGAAAGCATTCAGTACTCAACAAAAGAACATTGGTGATTGAAGAATCAATACATGTAGTCTTTGATGAACCAAATACAAATGGTGAAAGTCTTCAAGAACAAGAAGAAGAAGCAGCACAAAGAAAAGTGTATATGAATACAACAGTACCAGCAACTATTCTTCATCACAATTTTGGAAATCAAGATGAGCCACAAGTCATTACAACTGAAGAAGCACCAGAGCTGGAAGCACATGCAGAACCTGAAGCTGCAGAAGCACCAAGTGAAGAACATTTCAACCTGACCTAAATTGGCTAAGAGATCATCCTGAAGAACAAGTTATTGGAGATATTCACACAGGAGTAAGAACCAGAAGACCACTTGAGCATATGTTAACATGTTTTCTATCATAAGTGGAACCCAAGACAATAGATGATGCAGTTCAAGATGCAGATCGGATCACAGCCATGCAAGAAGAACTAAATGAATTTGAAAGAAATGAAGTCTGGGAACTTGTTGACAGACCAGATATGGCCAACATCATTGGAACAAAATGGGTATTCAGAAACAAGATGGATGAGCAAGGAATTATTGTCAGAAATAAAGCAAGGCTAGTTGCAAAAGGCTATTCTCAAGCAGAAGGAATATACTATGATGAAACATTTGCACCAGTAGCAAGATTGGAGGCAATCAGACTCTTTCTAGCTTTTGCTGCACACAAAGATTTCAAAGTCTATCAAATGGATGTCAAGAGTGCATTTCTGAATGGACTATTGGAAGAAGAAGTATATGTGGAGCAACCCCCTGGTTTCCAACTCAAAGGAAAGGAAGACAAAGTATACAAACTAAAGAAAGCTCTTTATGGACTTAAACAGGCACCCAGAGCCTGGTATGAAACACTATCTCAATTTTTTTTTATCAAGAATAGATTCAATAAGGGAACTATAGACAAGACTCTATTCAAATTAGAGGAAGGAACAAGCACATTGCTAGCACAGATCTATGTTGATGACATCATCTTTGGATCAGAGAATGAAAAGCTGTGTGAGAAATTTGCAAACCTGACGAAGAGCAAATTTCAGATGAGCATGATGGGAGAACTGAATTATTTTCTTGGCCTTCAAGTAAAACAAATGAAGGATGGAATCTTCATTAGTCAAGCCAAGTATACAAAAGACTTGATACACAAGTATGGGATGGACACAAGTGGCACAGCAGACACACCAATGTGTGCAAGAGTCATTCTTGGAAAAGATGAAACTGGAAATGATGTTGATCAGAAAATGTATAGAGGAATCATTGGATCCCTACTATACTTAACTGCAAGCAGACCTGATATTGGCTAACTGGAGTAATCGGCTAAGTGACTTCATCAGCTGTTTAAACCTTTGCCATTACAGGAGATGTAGCAGGTAAGGCACTGGTACTCGGTGAAGTTAACTTCACTGATTGTTAGGAACAGTCAAATAAAGCGGCTCAGTGAAAGAATCCATACACCGGCTAAGTGGCCAGCCAAGGCACTTCACCGAAATAAAGATTGGAGTCATGGGTAAAATTAAAGTGTGAACATAATCAAATTTATACACGTGGAGAATAAGGGAGTTATGGAAGATTATTCTGTGGATGATTACACACGTGAAGATCAACTTATAATCATGGAGGTAACCATATTACTTTTCCGAATTACAAACGCCTCGATTCCCGGGCTCTATCATTACTTACCTCAATACACTCCCCCACTTCACTCAAATATCGCGATTTACATACACAAAATCATGCCATTATGTCATAAAATCCTTCCACATTCAAACCACGCTCACACTACCCAAATCATCCTATATAAACTCCACTTAGAAATTTTCAGAAATCTTTACACTTTTTTGCAAAATTACAAGCCCTACTTTGGATTCTCTCTGAAAATTCGAAATATTCTTCTCTAAACATCAATCAATTATCAATGGCTTCATCTTCCACAATCTCTCCCACTGAAAAATTCTATGAGAAATCCATCATCACTGGCTCGTTTTTCAAACCTGAACACTATCTCTCTTTCTGTGACAATGATGCAAAAGCTCAACGCTTGGTTGATTCTTTCGCTCAAATCAAGGGTTAATGACCTTCCTAAACCCCCTAATCACTGGAATCTGCTATGAAAATCTGATCGCATTTTGGAAAAATGCCATGTTTGTGCCCAGCACAAAGAAAACTGAGGTCGATTGCATAAAAAGTTCAATATTTGTGAAAGAGGTAGTCATAACGCCTGGTCTTCTCAATAGGTTCCTACAACTACCAATAATAGGTCCAGTTAATGTAAAGTTTATGAAGATTGACATCACGAAATTCTGGGCTGAGATAGCCAAAAACCCCAAGAAAAACAGCAAAACATGCAATCTCCCTAGATCAATGCTAAAACTTCCGTTTGCAGAATTTGCACCGGTCATCACCAAGAATATCGAAGGCAGAAAAGGGTCAATGGAAAACTTAACTGAGTTGCGGATCAAACTGATGGCTATTATCTACGAAGGCACCAAATTCGACTGGGCAACATTTGTATTCAATAGATTGAAGGATCAGATTCAAAAGGAAATTGATTTATCAACTACGGCACCAAGCAAGGGTTTGCAGAAGAAAGGTGATTTCTGGGAGAGGAAATCATATGGGTTCCCTCTTCAACACCTGTTTAACGCATTGAAGGTAAAACCCACAAATTTGCAGCCTCCACACAGGTCTAAAGTAATGTTTACCTACATCAAGGCATCCATGAAACCCAAACCCATTGCTGGGAGCAAAAGAAAACAACCTAAAAGCAGCAGATCAGGAGTAGGACGAAGAACCAGATCCTAGATGACACAAGAGAACACCTCAAAGACTGGTACCAGCAACGTGAATGACCCTGTGACGATCAGTGATGATACAGCAATAGAAGAAGAAAAACAACAAGAAGAAATCACCTACCTGGAGGAAGGTGAGGAAGGATATAGAATTACTTCATCTGAAGACGAAGATATAGATGAGGAAGAAGTTGAGGCAGAGGATGAACATTCTGAAGGTGACCATCTTGAAGCTGATCCGGAAACCATGGAGACATCTGATGATGATCTGACTCTTGTCAACTCCCCCACTATTGACCAAGGGGGAACACCAGCAGAAGAAGATGGAAAAGCAAGCATTCCTCCACAACCTCTCAATGATACTAAGGTTGTAGAGGAACAAGAGGAAGGACAAGAAAGAGTGGAAGATAAAGGAGAAGAAACAGAAGGTAAACAGGAAGAGGAGGAAAAGGAAGAGGATGAGGAGAAAAACGAGAAAGAGGAAGATTGGGATGAAGAGGAGGTTAATGTGTCACCAGAGTAAATCGATCCAGAAAGAGTCTTCAACCTGGACATTCAACCCCTCATTGTGGACATGGAAAGGCAATATCACAGCAGGCAAAACTTGAAGACTGCCTTAAGGAGTGGAGCAACCTCCTTCAACCACAAGATTGAAGCTCTCATCAGTCATATCAATATACAAGATGAGGTCATGGAAAGACAAGGAAACTTTCTTTGCAACCTCCAGCAACTTATCCCTCATCACGTCCAAACCAACCTTGAGTTTATTGCTGAGACGATTGACAACAATCTCAAACCTTTGGGGGACACTTTAAATGCTCACACTCATCAAATTCAGCATCTGGATGATATCATGGAGCACTCTGGGCAACAACTGACACCCTTCTCAAAATTGGTGAGGCAAACAACAAGATACTGGAGAAAAAGTATGGACCTCTCCCTGAGTCTGATGCAGCAACTGCAAATCTTGAAGCACGTTTTGGTGCTGCCAAAAAGGGGGAAGGAACTCAAAGCCTGAAAGCTCCAGTAAAAAGGAGGCAAGCCCAACAGAAAAGGGCAAGGACAGCAAAGGCAAAGGCATCAGGTTTGAAGAAATGAAGGAGTAGACCTTATACTTAAATTTGAATTATTTCTATTTGCCTTTGTCTTTGAATAAAAAGATGCAATATCTTATTGCCCTTGAATGGATGAATAAAATTGTTGAGTTTCATTTTGTGAATTATTATGAAAGATTTGGCTTACTTATGTTCAGGCTTATGAGGGTTTTGGCATCATCAAAAAGGGGGAAATTGTTAGGAACATTTTATTAGGTTTTGATGATGGCCATACTAGCTGTTATAACAAGCCTGAAATAAGTTAGAATTCTCCGTAAGTCTTTACTTAGAGTCTGACATATTGTATAAGTTAAGTCAGACAAGTATTGTACTACTTGGTAGGACGGCAAAGTAAAACAGACATTCGTCAGAGTGAAGCCAGCCAAGTATATGCAGAGAAGCAATGAAGACTTAATGGTATGACTTATAACCAAGGAAGTCTGTGATGACCTTGGATAAGTCTAAGTTATGGTTCAAGTGATGAAACCAAATGTTCAAATATGGTGTACACTGATCTCACCCAAATCAATGATCAGTGAAGTACAGAGATTCTCCTTAAACTGAAGTGGTGAAGGAAACAGTAAATTGGCAGAGTAAACTGACTTTCGGCAAAGTGAAGGCAAAAACAGTGAAGGAAGATCTAAACGGCAAAGTTAGATGAATCACTCGACCGTTCAGAGAACGGTGAAGTAATCCTTATCAGAATAGAATTGAAATATGATGAAGATTCAGAGGATCATGCATTTAATGCACAATCAATAGAGGATCAATCAAGGACGGATTTTCTGCTATACATTTGAAGAAAAATCAGATCACTGAAATCAAGGAGAATGTAATTAAGGGCGAATCAAGAATAAAATCAAAGATTATTCCCCTCATTAATATAGCCAACGGACGGAATTTCAAATCAAGGATACTCAAGGCTATAAATAGAAGGCAATGACAGACAGATAAGTATAACGATCAAGAAAAGAAAAACCATGCAGAAACTCTGTCAATTTGAAAAGCCTTTTCCCTGAACTTACAAGGATTCATCTAGAGATCAACTCAGACATCAGAACTACAATTTTATATTTAGCACTGAGATTGATCAATCAAGCTTGTGAATCTCATTCACAATAAACTGAAGCAACTGAATCACAAGTCATCTGAGAAGGAGTTGTGTTTGTGATAGCTGCTGAAGGATTTGATCTCAAGAGCGAAAAGAAAGAGACTCAATCATCAAGTCACATTGCGACCAAGGAGTGATAGTCTTGTAGATTGTGAAGCTTGGGAAGTCAAGGACAATTTTACTATTGTATCTGTGAAAACAATAGTGAATTCCTCCAATCATCACAGGAGAAGAGTGGATTAAGGGATTACACCACCCTGAACCACTATAAGCCTTGTGTCAATTTACTTTATGCAATTTACTTTACTGCATTCATTTAAATTGCCAAGATTATAATCTATATCTGTGATTGTCTAAACTGCTTTGAAATAACTTAGTAAGAAGGGACTTATCCGCTGCCCAAAAGCTTTTAAACACAAGAAAAGTTTTTGAAACTCCACTATAGTCATTCACCCCCCTCTGACTATAGTTTTACCCTTCTCTGGGACCAACATCTTTACCCCACCTTCTTGTCTTACGTAAGTATGTCACACAATATGTCCGTTTTTGGTGTCTTACGTGAGTATGTCACACCATAAGTAGTCCTAATGAAATCGAAAGTCCATTTATGGTGTCTTACGTCAGTATGTCACACCATAAGTAGTCTTAATGGAATCGAAAGTCCGTTTATGGTGTCTTATGTCAGTATGTCACACCCTAAGTAGTCCTAATCGAATCGGAAGTCCATTTATGGTGTCTTACGTGAGTTGTCACACCATAAGTAGTCCTAATGGAATCGGAAATCCGTTTATGGTGTCTTACGTCAGTATGTCACACCCTAAGTAGTCCTAATGGAATCGGAAGTCCGTTTATGGTGTCTTACGTCAGTATGTCACACCATAAGTAGTCTTAAGTGAAACGGAAGTCCCTTTATGGTGTCTTACATCAATATGTCACACCCTAAGTAGTCCTAATGGAATCGGAAGTCCGTTTATGGTGTCTTACGTCAGTATGTCACACCCTAAGTAGTCCTAATGGAATCGGAAGTCCAATTATGATGTCTTACGTGAGTTGTCACACCATGAGTAGTCATAATGGAATCGGATGTCCGTTTATGATGTCTTACGTGAGTTGTCACACCATAAGGAGTCCTAATGGAATCGGAAGTCCGTTTATGGTGTCTTACGTCAGTATGTCACACCATAAGGAGTCCTAATGGAATCAAAAGTCCGTTTATGGTGTCTTACGTCAGTATGTCACACCACAAGCAGTCCTAATGGAATCGGAAGTCCGTTTATGATGTCTTACGTGAGTTGTCACACCATAAGTAGTCATAATGGAATCGAAACTCTGTTTATGGTGTCTTACGTCAGTATGTCACACCATAAGTAGTCCTAATGGAATCGGAAGTCCGTTTATGGTGTCTTACGTCAGTATGTCACACCCTAAGTAGTCTTAATGGAATCGGAAGTCCGTTTATGGTGTCTTACGTGAGTTGTCACACCATAATAGTCCTAATGGAATCGGAAGTCCGTTTATGATGTCTTACGTGAGTTTTCACACCATAAGTAGTCATAATGGAATCACAACTCTGTTTATGGTGTCTTACGTCAGTATGTCACACCATAAGTAGTCTTAATGGAATCGGAAGTCCGTTTATGGTGTCTTACGTCAGTATGTCACACCATAACCAGTCATAATGGAATCGGAAGTCCATTTATAATGTCTTACGTGAGTAGTCACACCATAAGTAGTCCTAATGGAATCGGAACTCCGTTTATGGTGTCTTACGTCAGTATGTCACACCACAACTTTTCCTAATGGAATCGGAAGTCCGTTTATGGTGTGTTACGTCAGTATGTCACACAATAAGTGCGTTTATGATGTCTTATGTGAGTATGTTACACAATAAGTAGTACGTTTAATTTTGTTTTAATTATTAATAATGATGATGTAACTAGACTATCTTTTTTTATTTTGTATTTATTTTTAATTATTATGTGATCGGAAGTCGGAACCCTACACTCCCCCTCCATCATCATCAATTTCTGCCTTAAGCTGCCCCCTCTCAATTGTTGCAACTAAAATTTTGTGCTTTCCCGCTAAGAATTACCCAAAATTTTGAAATTTTCAATTTATTTGATTCAAATTATTCACCCACAACTAACAACCCCTCTAATCTAACCCAACTACACCCCCGCCCCTTTCATTGATGTCTTTCTCTCATTTGTTGTTCCCACCATTCAGCCTTCAACTTCAACTTCAAAATCTCCATTAAAGAAACCAAACATTCACACTCTGCAATTAAATAAAATTATTAATACTACCGCTTTCTGACATACCTGTGTGAATTAACAGAGCATCAATGACTTAACAAAGCGAAATTTGGTGAGTTACTCAGCACTTTTGTTTTAGTTTTTCCAGAATTTGGTTACATTTTTGTGAATTCGAGCTAATTTCTGACATACCTATGTGAATTAACAGAGCATCAATGACTTAACAGAGCTAATTTTGGTGAGTTACTCTTCTCTTTTGTTTTAGTTTTTCCAAAATTTGGTTACATTTTTGTGAATTCAAGCTAATTTCTGACATACGTGTGTGAATTAATAGAGCATCAATGACTTAACATAGCTAATTTTGGTGAGTTACTCTGCTCTTTTGTTCTAGTTTTTCCATAATTTGGTTACATTTGTGTGAATTCGAGCTAATTTCTGACATACTTGTGTGAATTAACAGAGCATCAATGACTTAACAGAGCTAATTTTGGTGAGTTACTTTGCTCTTTTGTTTTAGTTTTTCCAGAATTTGGCTACATATTTTTGTGAATTCGAGCTAATTTTGGTGAGTTACTATGCTATGTTGTTTTGAAACGAAGCAGTCAAATTCACTCATGGATTGCCCTATTATGAATCGGGAGTACTTGTTAGGGGCTTTTAGTTATTTATTTTGAGATATAGATGGGCCAATACAAACAACAAGCTAGCCAATCGAGGGTAATTGTTAGGGGGGTTTATTGGTGAATGGTTGAGTTAATATTACGTTTGGTTGGCTAGTGAGATATAGACAGGCCAATCTGAAGCAATCTGTGAAGCAAATATAAAGGGTACTTCTCCGATTTCATGAGCGTACATTGTTATGCAAATGTGGTGTTCCTGCAAAATTGGTTACTTCAGGAACACAGGATAACCCAGTGAGAGTATTCTACGGTTGTCCTTATTGGGCGGTATGACTAATTATTTTGGTTATACTTTCCATTTCTTTCAAGGGATAATGTATCTGTATAATAATGGGAATATCTTATTTTGCAGGATGATGAAGTCAAATGTGACTATTTCATATGGCAGGACAAGGTGTCTGCATCTACTGGGCCATATAGTAAGGTGTCTTCATCTACTGGGCCATATGGCAAGGTGTCTTCATCTACTAGGCCACATGAAGATGTTACCTCTGTGAAATTGATGAAGAAAACATATAAACTTGAATACCCAATCGGTGTCCTTGAAAATGACATTGAAATGATAAAGAGCATGCGAGACAATGATGCAAAAAAAATTGAACAAGTTGAGATCAACGTCACTGAGTTACTGCGAGGTCGTAATTCAGATTCCATGGTTCAAATGTTACACCATGATAGAGAAAGGATTGCTCGCCTGGACACACTACTTGAGAAGACCAGGCTAGGGAACAATTCATCTCAGAAGAAACTTGTATTATTGACTATTATTTGTCTAACATTTTATTTCGTATTTCATCTTACGAAATAAAAACTTAATAAGTTCTTGGAATTCTGTGTTTCTCTGTATTTTTCTTTACATTTCATTTGGTTTTCTTATCTAATGGTTATTTGAAGGATTCGAATGGTAATCACATTAAACAAAAAGGAGAACAGCCAACACATCAATGTTTTACCAGTTTAAACCTATTTCCTAGGACTACACAAGCTTAAAATTGTTTCCAGGGCCGACACAAGTTTAAACCTATTTCTAGAGTGAATGTTTTACAACACCCTTAATGGACGCAAAACACCACATTCGTGACACTCGAACAACTTCCCTTCACATTAAACAAATGAGAACAACCAACACATCAATTTTCCATCATTCAAAATTCAACATCATCTACATCTTCCAGATTTAAACATCAACCAATCAACCAAAGGAGAACAACCAACACATAGAATTTGCCATTATTCAAAATACAATAACACTTCTAAAAAAAAAATACAATAACAAACAAACACATCAACACATCACTTTCCATTATTCAAAATACAACATAAGTTACGTCTTCGAAGCTTACACATCAACCAATCATCCTCAATGTATAAATAGCCACAAAATGTAAACGTCTCATCCTCTTCATCAACATTAATACTTAAACAGCCACAATATGTATCCCAACGCCTTCCTGTAACATTGTCAAAGAAAAAAAGGTAACAAGCTTAATGCAATGTAACATGATTGAATAAAAAAAGAACTCTAAATATTAATACATACAATACCTTATCATGGCAAAGTAGGAGTATCGTTGGTGAGCATTTCTCCACCAATCAAACTCTTTCCGACTACTTCACATGTTTCTTGACTTTCATAAACCTCGGTACACTTTTCCTTTTCCTCCAAACATATTAATAAAGCATCTTGCAATCAAGCACCATCGGTCTAGCTTTACTAATGGGAACCATATATTTCAGCTCAAACTCATAGAATGTTGTATTGATTTCCAACTCATTTTTGACCATGTCATACAATTCTTCAAATGTAATGTTCTTTTTGACACTCAAAATCGTCGAGACTTCTTCGGATTCACACCCTACATACTTCCAAGACCATAGACCATTGACGTCTTTTTCAATCTCCACAGGGTAAAATATAAAAATACAAACTTTATCTTCCATCACGCTTCACCGAGTTCCTGTTTTTATTCAATACAGTAGTTACAAACCAATATACACATAGACAAAATCCATAACTCTTGAATGTTTGAATGTAGCATTGCATTCAATTTATTTTAAATCACAAATCAATTTCAATTCCGTTAATATCCATTAACAAGTTTAAACTTGTGTGACACTATAATCAATCCACCTTGAAATTCAGATAAAAGTCCACATAGCCATTAACAAGTTTAAACTTGTGTCACACATAATCAATATTTTAAGATTAATACGATTACCATTCACCTGGAAATGCAGCTAGAAAATATAACCAAATAGATAGATATAGATATAGATAGTCATACCGGGTAATAACTTCACAAATCACCAATTCAACATTTAACCAATTCAATTCAAATCAATTAGCCATTTTCAATTGGGGTCGCCCCCATTTTCAATTCAATTCAGAGATAAACACACGGTTTAAGCTAATCCCATAAGGGTAAGTAAACAAACAAACTCAATTTGCCTAAATCATTCAACATCACATACACACCTGTTGGAGATATCCGATGAAATGGGGTTAAAATTGTCAACTTTAGCGCGAATTTTGGATACGCTCCGGTGAGATTCACCGGGAGCTTATTACGTCTAAATATTCTACTCATGGAGTAGATAATGTTTGGATTTGGAATCACTCGATTCGGATATTGGGTGAATGAGAAATTAATGCCTAAAGTTGGTTGAAATGTGTTGGAGATAAGAGTTGAAGGGAGTACCTCAACTCAATAGCCCACATTGGAAAGATGGGAGACTTGAGCTCCATATATAAGGGCTAGTGTATGCTCTTATAAATGTGCCCCAAGGGGCAAGGCACTTTTGTGCAGGAGGGAGGACTTAGATATTTCCACACACGCGCGCGCCGCCGCTGGCTCGGCTCGTGCTCGAGCTAGAGCTCGAGATCGGTTCGGGAGGGTGTTACTATTAATTTTTTGGACAAAAGTTCGTTTGAAAGTTCGTTTAGTTAATCGTGAGGCGGTTGGAAGGTTCCAGAATAATGTGGAAACGAATTCTGATTAAAATAAGTCGGTCGAAAATTAATTAATTAATTAAATTAATTCGGCTAGAATTAAATTAATTTAATTTAAATATTTTCGGTCAAATTTCTTTTCTTGAGGGAAAAGTCGAGCGATTATATCATCCAACCAATCAGAATTCAGAAGATACGTCATTCGACCAATCAGAATTGTGGGAAAAATTGGCCAATTTTTAAATTAAATTTTCGGCCCTATTTTCTATTCCAAGGGGAAAATTCTGATGATGTGTTCTGGCCAATCACATTCAAGCATTGGCTCATCCTCTCCACTATATAAAGAACCCCAATGATGAAGGTTAGAGCATTCTGTTTTCTCTTGTGTCTTCGACTACTAAAAGGGTTGAGCATATAGTTAGTTTTTTGAGTCGAAGAGAAGTCGGAGCACGTTGTAAGTTCGCTGGAGCTTGGATTGTTGAAGTGCCTCTCAATCTAGGACGTAAGCCGTTGTATCTTGGGAGGCAGTTGCTACTACCGTGGGAACCATACCGGAGCAATCTGTCTTAAGGAAAGAGTTTCATAACTCGCCTCGGTTTGTCTTTATTTATGCATTGTATTTTAGTTTTCTCAATCGTTTAAGTCAGATCTGTAGTTAATTGCATATTTTGTTAGATCTATATCATAGTAGCTGTGTTTCATTAGATCTGTCATATAGTTCAGTTAATTTATTAGATCTGCACCATAATCGCTTTTATTTGCTAGATCTGAATAATAAAATTAGATTTTATTTTCGAGTTGTTATTTTCTGCATTTAATTTCCGTAATTATATACGTGAATTACGGATTTGTTCCGTAAATCACTCCACACACGACACTTGTTACCAACAAGCTTAAGACAGATTGAATTCCTATGTTAGAGGATATTTTTTATGTGTTAAACTACAGATCTGCTACATTGTTTATTTTATTTATATCCTGCTTCAGTTTGGTTGAGGCCAAACTGGTAACTCTGTTTCTACTCTTTCTTGATATTTTCGTTCGTTTGAGGATGAACAAAACTTGATTTGTCGATCTTCTGTGTTTACAGAAATGGCAATAACTGAGCAAGGAAGTACCTCTGCTGTGCCTACTGCTTCACCTGCGCAGAACAATTCCGGACCTCAAAGGGAAAAACCAGAAAAAGTTTGGTGGCTTGAACTACAAGAGGTGGCAACAGAAGATGTTGTTCTATCTGACCACTCTTGGCTTGGCTCGGATGCTGACTGAGGATCCTCTTGTCTTGAAGGAAGGAGATTATGCCTCTGTCACGGCTTTGGATGCTTGGAAGCACTCTGACTTCCTGTGCAAGAACTACATCTTGAGTTTTTTTTGGAGAACTCGATATATGGGGTGTATTGCTCACAGCAGTCTGCTAAATCGTTGTGGCAGGCTTTGGAGAAAAAGTACAAAATCGAGGATGCTGGCTCAAAGAAATTTGTTGTGGTCAAATTCATGGACTACAAGATGGTAGACTCCATGACTGTTGTCAGTCAGATTGAGGAGCTACAGGTGATCATCTCTGAGATCCTGGAGGAAAAAATGATGATTTGTGAACAATTCCAGGTTGCTGCTGTGATTGGGAAACTTCCCCACTCTTGGAATGATTTCAAGAATTACTTGATGCACAAGCAGAAAGAGATGACTATGGAAGAGCTAGAAACGCGTCTGCAGATTGAGGAGCAGAACAAGAGGTTAGAACGAAGCTTTCTGATGGGCCATTCCAAGGCGATCTTGGTCGAAGTGAGCAACAAAGGCAAAAAGCATAAGCAGCCTAATCAAGGTCCAAAAGACAATAAAAAGGACAAGCAACAGTTCACTAGAAGCTGTTACAACTGTGGAAAGCCAGGGCATCGCCAAAGTGAATGCAGGTCACAGAAAAAGGTTAAGCCACATGCCCATCTTGCTGAAGTAGTGGCTAAAGGCATGCAGGAGATGAACCTGTCGGCTGTGGTTTCTGAATGCAACACAGTCGGGAATACCCGTGAATGGTGGATTGACACAGGGGCTACTCGCCATGTTTGTGCTCTGAAAGAGATGTTCTCTAAGTACAAGGCTGTTGAGGAACAGCTCTTTATGGGAAACTCTGCTTCTGCAAAGGCTGAAGGTGTGGGAAAGGTCATACTAAAAATGGCTTCTGGCAAAGAACTCACACTCAACAATGTGCTGCATGTTCTAGACATACGCAAGAACCTTGTTTCTGGTACTTTTCTGGTGAAGAATGGATTCAAGATGGTCTTTGGTGGGGATAAAGTAGTTTTATCCAAATTTGATATGTATGTTGGGAGGGGGTACTTGGTAGATGGTATGTTCAAAATGAATGTAATGACCGTTGTACCCCAAAACTGTTGTGCCAAAAAAGGCTAATAAGATGACTACTGCTTCCGTTTACTTTCTTGAGTCTTCTTGTTTGTGGCATTGTAGATTAGGACATGCTAATTATAAATCGATTCGAAAGATGATGAATCTAGATTTAATTCCCAACGTAAAAATTGATCTTAATCACAAATTCCAAATATGTGTTGAAGCTAAGTTAGCTAAAGCACTGTTTCCAACGGTTGAAAGGAACACATAGCCTCTAGATTTAATTCACACTGATATATGTGACTTAAAATTTGTGCAAACTAGAGGTGGTAAAAAGTATTTTATTACTTTTATTGATGATTGTACCAGATACTGTTATGTTTATCTGCTGAGAAGCAAAGACGAAGCTCTTGAAGCTTTTAAGGATTATAAGAATGAAGTTGAGAATCAACTTAGCAAACGGATAAGAATGTCCGTAGTGATCGTGGTGGCGAATATGATGCACCACTTAATGAATTTTGCTCTGGCGCCGGCATCATTCATCAAACGACAGCACCATATACACCTCAATCAAATGGTATTGCTGAGCGCAAGAACCGAACTCTTAAAGAGATGATGAATGCTATGTTGATTAGTTCGGGTTTACCTCAGAACTTGTAGGGGGAAGCTATCCTCTCAGCGAACTCCATTGTTAATAAAATTCCTTCTAAGAAGAAGGATGAATCCCCGTATGAATTGTGGAAGGGTCACAAGCCTAACTACAAAATCATGAAAGTGTGGGGGTGTTTGGCTAAGGTTGAAATACCTAAACCAAAGCAAGTGAAGATAGGGCCTAAAACCATTGATTGTATATTTATTGGATATGCTCTCAATAGTAGTGCCTATCGGTTTCTGGTACATAAATCGGACGTCCCTGATGTACATGAAAATGTCATCATCGAGTCTATGAATGATGTGTTCTTTGAGGATATTTTTCCCTTTAAGGAGAAAGAAAAACAAGAAGCAAGCACGAGAAAACGGACTTATGAGTCTGAAGAGGAGGGTGATCCTCAAGAACCTGAGAAACCTCGTCGTAGTAAGAGGGCTAGGAGTTCAAAGTCCTACGGTCCTGATTTTCTAACCTGTATGGTAGAAAACGAACCCCGAACGTATACAGAGGCTCTGTCTACTGCAGAAGCTCCTTTCTAGAAAGAAGCTATAAATAGTGAAATAGTATCCATCATGCAAAACCACACTTAGGAGTTGGTTGATCTTCCACCACGAAATAAACCACTCGGATGCAAGTGGATCTTCAAGAAGAAGTTAAAGGTTGATGGTTCTATCGATAAGTACAAGGCTAGGTTGAAGGCCCAAGGGTTCTGACAGAAAGAAGGCCTTGACTTCTTTGATACTTACTCACCGGTTACGAGAATCACTTCTATAAGGGTTCTCATTGCTATAAATTATGATCAATAACTTAGAAATCCATCAAATGGATGTGAAGACTGCCTTCTTGAATGGTGAGTTGGAAGAAGAAATTTACATGAAACAACCCGAGGGGTTTGTTGTTCCAGGGCAAGAGAGTAAGGTGTGTAGACTCGTTAAGTCTTTGTATGGGCTTAAACAAGCACCAAAACAATGGCATATCAGATTTGATAATGTTATGTTATCAAATGGATTTAAGATTAACGAGTGTGATAAATGTGTCTACATTAAGAACACACCTAATGCCTATGTGATAGTATGTCTATATGTGGATGACATGCTGATAATAGGAAGTACTCTTGATATCATCATGAATACTAAGAAGATATTGACAAGGAACTTCGATATGAAGGACCTAGGAGTAGCAGATGTGATACTAGGGATTAAGATCTATAGATTACCCGATGGACTTGCATTGTCACAAACTCACTATATTGAGTCTGTTTTGAAAAGATTTAATATCTTTGATGAAAGTCCAGTGAGCACTCCTCTTGACCTAAGTGTGCACTTAGCCAAGAATAGAGGTGAACCTGTGGATCAATTGAGATATTCTCAAGTGATTGGAAGTCTGATGTACATAACCAATTGTACACGACCAGACATAGCATGTGAAGTGAATAAACTGAGTAGGTTCATGAGTAATCCAGATCATAATCATTGGAAAGCCTTAAATAGGTTGTTGAGGTACATAAAGTACACTATGAGTCTAGGATTACGATATACAAGATATCCAGCAATATAAGAAGGATACTGTGATGCCAACTGGATATCAGATACGAAAGACTCGAAGTCCACCAGTGGATACTTGTTCATGATTGGTGGTGCTGCTGTGTCCTGGAAGTCTACGAGACAAACGTGCATAGCTCGCTCTACAATGGAAGCCGAGTTCATAGCACTGGATAAGGCTGGAGAAGAAGCTGAGTGGCTTAGGAATTTCCTAGAGAATATTCCTTGTTGGCTTAAGCTTGTGGCTGCTATCAGCTTACACTACGATAGTCAGTCCGCGATAGGAAGGGCACAAAGTAGTATATATAATGGTAAGTCTCGACACATACACCATAGACACAATACCATTAAACAGCTGATCTCTAATGGTGTGATTTCCATCGATTATATAAAATCGAAGGAGAATCTTGCAGATCCGCTTACAAAAGGTTTAGCTAGAGATCAGATGTCATTTTTGACAACCGGAATGGGACTGAAGCCTATTACGCATGTTTCCTTGTAGTGGCAACCCAACCATGCTGACTGGAGATCCCAAGATCATGGTTCAAAAGGGACAACTAAGCTGTGAGGAACAATCTAGCACTTACCCATTCTAAGAGAATAAAGGTGCTGTCTGTAGAGGGTGTGAGTTTAAGCGAAGCTTTTAATGATTACTATATCTTGATATTCAAGTGGGGTAGGCAGAATACCCTTAATGGGAGGTCACCTATGTAAGTGCGAAGTGGGGCCGCTTATGTGAGAATTTTGAGGCTTGAATTCTCTAAAGCACTTTCTGAAACCAAGTGTTGTCCAGGGCCGAGACGGACACAACCATGAGAACCGAAAGGTGCTAGGGGAAATATTGTGTGAGTGCTATTGTCTTGGTTTACACTAAAGGCTGAACAGTTCAAGACCTAGTTCACTGATTAGCCGAGTAAATCCGATAGTACTTCACTAAGGCAGGTTCAAGGCCAGAAGCTACCTCTCCTGATGCAATATTTTTCCTTCTGACATATCTTCTGAGTCTGCATTTTCATTTGCATTTGCATTAATTTTCATTCATGTGGGGGATTGTTGGAGATATCCCATGAAATATGGTTAAAATGGTCAACTTTAGCGTGAATTTTGGATACGCTCCACTGAGATTCACCGGGACCTTATTACGTCTAAATATTCTACTCACGGAGTAGATAATGTTTGGCTTTGGAATCACTCGATTCGAATATCGGGTGAATGAGAAATTAATGCCTAAAGTTGGTTGAAAATGTGTTGGAGATAAGAGTTGAAGGGAGTACCTCAAATCAATATCCCACATTGGAAAGATGGGAGACTTGAGCTCCATATATAAGGGCTAGTGTATGCTCTTATAAATATGCCCCAAGGGGCAAGGCACTTTTGTGCAGGAGGGAGGACTTAGATATTTCCACAAGCGCGCGCGCCGCCGATGTCCGGCCGGCTCGGCTCGTGCTCGAGCTCGGTTCGGGTGTTACTATTAATTTTTTGGACAAAAGTTCGTTTGAATTTAACCAGAAAATTAATTAGTTAATCGTGAGGCGGTTGGAAGGTTCCAGAATAATATGGAAATGAATTCTCATTAAAATAAGTCGGTCCAAAATTAATTAATTAATTTAATTAATTCGGCCAGAATTAAATTAATTTAATTTAATTATTTTCGGCCACATTGCTTTTCTTGAGGGAAAAGTCGAGCGATTAAATTATCCAACCAATCTTAATTCAGAAGACACGTCATCCGACCAATGAGAATCTGATGATGTGTTCTGGCCAATCACATTCAAGCATTGGCTCATCCTCTCCACTATATAAAGAACCCCAATGATGAAGGTTAGAGCATTCAGTTTTCTCTTGTGTCTTCCACTACTAAAAGGGTCGAGCATATAGTTAGTTTTTTGAGTCGAAGAGAAGTCGGAGCACGTTGTAAGTTCGCCGGAGCTTGGATTGTTGAAGTGCCTCTCAATCCAGGACGTAAGCCGTTGTATCTTGGGAGGCAATTGCTACTACCGTGGGCACCATACCGGAGCAATCTGTCTTAAGGAAAGAGTTTCATAACTCGCCTCGGTTTGTCTTTATTTATGCATTGTATTTTAGTTTTCTCAATCGTTTAAGTCAGATCTGTAGTTAATTGCATATTTTGTTAGATCTATATCATAGTAGTGTGTTTCATTAGATCCGCTATATAGTTCGGCTTAATTTATTAGATCTGCACCATAATCGCTTTTATTTGCTAGATCTGAATAATAAAATTAGATTTTATTTTCGAGTTGTTATTTTCTGCATTTAATTTCCGTAATTATATCCGTGAATTACGGATCTGTTCCGTAAATCACTCCACACATGACACTTATTACCAACAACACCTTCCTAATATCCAAAATCATATACACCACAAACTCAATCATTTACATGCAATTCCATGGTATTAGCTTAATTTACATTCACATACCGATATGGAGAGCCAAGAAACCCTTTCGATTACCACCCAGCTCGGCTCAGACAATGATTGACGGAGAAGAAGAAAAGAGAAGGCTGTTCCGGCGAGGACAATGACTGGACACCGAGAGAGAGACACAGCAGAGTAATTGGCTTTGCGAAGAGAGGGACGGAAGTAGAGTAATTGGCTTTGCAAAGGGGGAAAAAGGATAGGAAAGGGGCTTTTGATGATTTTGGCGCGTACATTAGGGTGTGGTTATTTCTCCCGCCGTAATTTAGGGGGTGGGATTGGGGGTCGGATTAAGAAAGTATAATCAGATTTTAAATTAGGGATTAATTATATTTTTAGTGTTTAGTAAATCACCCCAAATCAAGAAGGTGGAAGAGTATTAATGGCTTTTCACCCAACTTGTATAGTCCAAACTTATTCATGACATGAATTATGATAAGCTTATTGTTGCAACAATTTCGGTTGACAAACTTAAATAACTAAAGGCCCCTATATTTATTGTAATGTTCTATCAGTTTCTTTAATGAATGCAATTCAATCACTTTTATATTACTATGTTACCTTTGGTATTTCGAAAGCGAATTCGAAAGCAGAAACTTGAAAGTAAAGTTTTGAATTCTCGAACCAACACCTCTACGAATATCCTACAAAAATTAAACGACAAGCTATGATTAGCCAATCCTCTAATTCACCAAAATCTCAGATTTTTCTCAAGAACGGACGAATCTATAATTAGGTCTAGGAAGGAAAACTTACCGAAAAAAGAACGGCTAGTACCAAAACGATCATCTTCTCGCAGTGATCAATTTATTCTACTATGATCTGCACCGAAAACCAACCGTTAAACCCCGAATTTGGAAAACAGTGTCTGGACTTTTTTTTCTTCACGGTGATCAAATTCTCTACTATGCTTTGTTTCTTTTTCCTCTATTTTTTAGCAGTAATGTGACTCTGATACAATGACAAATAATGACAAATAACATAAACAATTGTTGTGTCTCTTTCATCGTTACAATGTCATGGTATAAATATACATAATCCAGAAACCTAAAGGTTAATAGATTTCTCCGATCCCCCTTATACTAATTAATCTCTATATAGCTCTATTTAATTTCTCAAAAAAAAAAAGCTCAATTTAATTACAAATAATGTAAATACAATCGTAATAGTATATTCAATTGAATTGTGTGTATTGATGTGCAGTAATTTCAGGCCTCATACTATTTTCCCTATTAAATTCTGACGAGTTCACCCTTGAAAAATATTAACATTTGATGGATCGAAGTATACATGTGTAGTACTCGAGTACATACAGTGGTAATTCACTAGGGTCTAACCTGGATCTCAGTGGAGGGGACGTGTGTGATGTGTTATCCTTTCGTTTCCGATAAAATAAAATAAAAAAAAAAAAAAAAGGTATACATGTGTAAAGATAAAGATTAAAGATGCCAGCTGATCAATTAATATGACTACCTTTCATTATCGATTTTTCACAAAAAGAAATACGTAAACCTTTTCAATAATGCTCTTTTTCTTTTAGAATCATTAAAGCTTTGAATCGCCTAGCTAGTAATTCTTAATTTTAGTAGGTCCCTTAATGTGTTCTCAAGGCAATCAAAAAAATAAGTTTATGGAACATATTGTGCACAAGGAACAATATCGTCTTTAATCAGAAGGTTTCGACCGTCGAAGAGCTATTTGCAGATATTCAAAGTCGTAGTTTCACTTGGATAATAGGTAGAAATACAAATAATAGTTTCGATTGGACGACATGGGGAAATAATCCTCTTATGTAATTTTGTGTTGCTACTTGATTTTGTGCCATATCTTGCACCTTGCTAGGATGGGACTCTCTATTAATAAACAAAACTTTTCGCTGTTAAAAAAAAAGGATTCACCGCTGACATTTTACGCGCGATAAGAGCTACCATGGCTGTAGGGGTTGTGTCTTCCATCTCGTATGTAATGTTATGTAAATCTATAATTGTAATATCCCGAACCAATTTGGTTTGTATTACCCGTTTTTAACCTGAAGGTGAAAATTAACTCTACATAAAAAATAAATTAAAGGAAACATGAACTATTTTTGTAGTTTTGTATTATCAATAAATAATAATAACATATATTTATCTTATTTAATGTGGACCATTTATTTCTTCACTTAATCTTAGGAGTTAGAATAGTGTAATGGGAAATTTTTAGGTGAGACGTCTCTCACGTAAGATATACTACGCGCAAGTGAATCTCACCACACAGGGATCGAGTGCATAATTGTTTGTGTGGTGTGTGATTCTAATCCCGCCACTGAGATTGTCTTGCGTGGTATGTATTTTCACGTGAGATGCGTCTGGCCTAAAAATTTCCCATAATGTAATGTATCACTTAAGTCTTTGGATAGTTAGTTACATGTGCTGAGAAATATGGAGAGGCCAACGTACGCTTTAGGGAAGAAAAAAGAAAGAGAAAAAGAGGAATTGAGAGTTTTATCCATGTAAGGGAGGAATGCAAAGAAAAAGAAAATAGAAGGAAGAAGAAAGAAAATAGTGGAAGAAGAAAAGAAGATAAGGGCTTTGGAACTCTATCTACGTATCAAGTAGCAAGCATAAAAGAGAAGAACAATTTTGTTGTGTTTTGAAGAAAATGGAATAAGAAATCGAGTTATGACGTATTGTTCCAAATATGGATTTGTCGCTTTGAATTCGAGGTAAGGAGTGTCGTAGTATCAAGAGTATTTTTTTAGCATTTCATGTTTCAAGCATTTCATTGTTGAATGATTTATTTAAACGATCTCTACAATTTTAGAATAATTAAATAAATGACTGAGCATCATTACAAGAAACATAATTTATCAAAACATAAAAACTAACACCGCAGTAGAGGTGGCTTTCTAGTAAACATATAAATTTGTATAGTTATAGATAACAACATGTTGGTTCATGTTTTAAGTTGCTTTATGATATTTTATGTGCTAGGACGAATTATCATTTTATTCTTATGTAACGTGAGAATTGTCAAATGCAAGGTTTTGAATATAGTCAATATATATGAACACATAGATTATATTATATATTCAAGATGTATGAATGGTTAATAAACTTTATAAGTTTTGAAAGAGTTTTTATGAAAACTGAACCAACGCTATTTCTTATGAATATGTTTTAGAATATTGGATGAAAATCCTTTCTTTAAGAACTTAACGTCAATTTCCAGAGCTATCACTAATATTCTATAAAACAAAGGATTTTCGTAAGATAATGATTTCTGTATTGCATATGTATTAACAAAAAGTTTTACAATTTTGACAGAAAGCATGGTGTATTTGCAGTAACATAATATTCAGAATAAAAGGCACTATAGACAGATAAATACATACAGTGATAGTTTAATAATGTTACGGTTCTCCACACAGACACCCCATTCCCAGGTCAGTAGGGAGAAATCAGATTTCAGATTCAATACAGTGAGTTCTCGAGAATCCCCGGCATCAGGCTCTGCTCCTGGTTAATAATAAGGAGTACAGTTTTATATGCCGGAGCCGGTCAGGAAATCCGGTCTGCAACCTCAGACAGTTTCAGAGTTCCTTCTAGGAACACATATTAGAACCGTATCATTATTTACAGAATTTCAGTAGAGAATTGGTTACTTATTTTATTCCAGCATAATAATATTTCAATACAATTATTATTATTTTCAGTTATGTTTCATTCTAATTTTCAATTAGACATTTCTAGTACAGATAGCATGCATTATTCAATGCATATATTTTCAGTATGCACATCATTATTTTCAAACCAACAATAGTGAACTCTGGAGGCTTTCTAAGTGGCTTCCTTAGTTCCCTCTTGATGCTTAGACACTGCTTACGGGGCATTTGTGCCCACTCCTTTAGTTGATATATTTTTCAGATAAGGTCCAGAGTATCAGGAAGGTGTACAAGCACTGCCTAGCCACTACCCTTGCTAGACTGTCAGAGGAGACGTGTTGAGTAACGTAGAGAGAGTATTGATTATGATTTTCCACAATCGAGTTTTGGTGGGAGTAAGTCACAGTTTTTCAGGAAAGGGGAACATTTATATTGTGTCTTTTTTTGATTTTTTTTAAGGTGATGTAATAATTACGGTTGCATCCTAATAGTCGTACTTTTATATTCTCAATACGTTGTTGTATTATTACTATTATGGAATAAACATTTGTATTGATTTAGTTTCTGATTTCCAGCAGTAGAAGGCTTCGTGATTCAAACAGAAGCAGCTTGCTTGATTTTAAGCGCAGATGAAATGAAACAGTGAAAAATCCCAAGGTAATGCTTACAAAATACAAGTAGGCTAGATGTATTTAACCCCCTTTTTGTTCAATCTATCTAATAATTTTTATTTTTTTTGAAAGAATAATTTTTCTTAAAGTGCTCAAGGGGAAGCAGCAGCAAGTGCCATGGAGGTCGTGGAAGGGGAATGAGAAGGCGTTAGACAGCTCGTTCGAATTTCTAGTTGTGATCTTGTCCGTTTTGTATTACTTCAGAAATGAGATCAGCAGAGTAATGGAGAAAAAGATGAGGACGAGGATGGAAGAGGAGATGAGCCAATTGACGATCAATCGTTTTTTTTATTAAACAAATTGTTTACCGGTTTAGGAGGTTAAATAATTAATTAGGTGTGTTATTGTACACATTAATTATGGTGTGTCAAAAAAATGATCCAACGTATGTAATTATCTATATATTTTTTCAACGGCAGAGATGAGAGAACTGGACAATTAGAGAACTGGACTGTAGCTGCTCTCTATTTTAGGATGTTACATATCTCATCTTTATTTAATTACAGCTTTATTTTAAAATGTGAAAGGATTGTATGTAATTTGTATCAGAGGATAAACTCAAAAAGTAAAATTCGAAAATACAACAAGAAATAAAAATATACTAGAGGCGGTGACGTGCGTTGCACGTTTTTGCCCTCGTTTTGGTTGTGTTTTGTGTTTTGTGTTTTGTGTGAAATGAAGAGGCAGCAAAGATGCACCAACTACTCCAATTAACAACTACTCCTATTAACAAATATATACAGTGGAAGCCTAACCAACAGCATTATCAGTAGCCAAAACAGAAGCACCAGATCCAGAAGGAGCAGCTACATGTTTGGCTACAAGTAATGAGACAACAGTAGCATTGCCAAAAGCCCTATCAACAGCAGCAGGATTTCAAGAACCTAAAAAAGCATCAGGTTTTTAGCAAAAGCAGCATTGCCAACATCAGAAGGATCAAGAACAGGTGCAGTTGCAACTAAAGACTCAGACATTTGCACAGAAACAGCCACATTCAAGACAGCAGCAGGAATAGCATCAAAAACAGCAACAAGCACACTTATTGAACCTTAGACAGAACCTACAATCCTAGCAGAAAAACCAACACCATTATCCAACCCAGAGGAAGTAGGAGCAACAAGGGCAAGCTGCTGAACCAAAACTATATCAGCATCATCAACAGAGATCTTCTTATCTGCAAGCAGGTCAGAAATAGGGAGAGTAGGGGTTGTCTTCTATTTCTAAGACCTACTCACATAAAGCCGCGGTCCAGGAAAAACAGAAACAAAAAACCAGGGGAAAACAGAAATAAAATACGGGCTCCAATTTTTAACAAAAACATTCACCATAAAAGCAAGAAAGTCAGAAGAACATGAAACGAGCCTATATCATGTTCCAATCCATTCGAAAGCAAAACATCATCAGGTACAGCTAAAACTTCTTTTCAAAAGGGTTGTTCCGAAAAATTCTATGATAGGTTGTTCAGAAAAATTCTATGGTAAAATTGACAACAGTAGAGGAAAGGCTCACACAAGCATTCATCAGCAGCAATAACCAAAGCAATAAAATCTTTATGTCGGGTTCTCGAAACTCAACTACTGTGTAGTGGATTTTTTTTGGTTTAAATGCAACTAAAACGTTTTAGTGCTGACAAAGGTTTGGTTGGTTTAACCCTTCTTCGATCTATAACCGTTGATACGACTTTCATGAACTGAAACATACCTTGTGTCCGGTCATAAAGGTATTGGAATGTGGTTCATTGTCATCTCCAGTGCTAACAATATTTGTGGTTATCTGCAGTATTGAAAACATTTGTGGCTTTTTGATTTGGCATCGGGGGGAAATCTATTAATTGATATATTTTTTTTTCCTGAAGTTCTAAATTATATCTATGGCCTAGCCTTTGCCCATGTTACTTTCCTTCTCGCCTCCCCTTCTTAAAGGAGTGGATTTCAGGGTAGGACGGGAAATCTAGATTAGAAATTGATTGGATTCCTTAAACCCAGCTGCCATGATAGATAGACAAAAAATGTCAGTTACTTTTAGCTTACAGAGGGATATTGGGTCTTATTTAAGATCTCTTACTAATTTATGTTGCAAGACCAAGATGGACACAATAGAATTCTGTATGCAATGTGGCATGAGGAAGACATACACAACGTGTGTACATACATATATACTGATATACATGTTGCATGTTTTCAGTTTTTTCAGCAGCTTTGAGATTCAAATCCTACATCTCTTGCTCTGATGCGTATCGTGATAAATTACCATCTTATCTGAAAGTTTTGGTTGCTTGAAAGAAGATTGAATTTTACATCTATACTTTCCAGCACTACATTGGAAGTACACATGCATATATGTTCCCATTAACTCATATTTACCTTCAAAAGATTCATATGAGACACAAAAGTATAACTTTTAGTTAATGCTTATGGTAAAGCAAACAAGGGAGAAGCAGATCAAGTCCTTCAGAATTGAGTTCATCTTCATGATCTCAAACAAGGGGATGAAGTAAAGCAACTGAACAAAAACGGATATTCAAGTTTTTTGTTGGACTAAGTAAGGACCTTGATGATGTAAGAGATAGCATAATGCCTACAAAAACATTACTCAACTTTAGAGTTGTATGTTCAAAAGTAAGGAGATAGGAGAGTCGAAGGAATATCATCACGGAGGTAAAATCAGAGACACTGGTTGAAGGTTCTGACTTAGACAATAGACATGCTTGAGAAGCAGATCTGAGGAGGAAAAAAACAACTTCAGACCACTGTCACAACTTCTCAAATGCAAAACATAACCAAAAGCGGGACCAACCAGTTTGTGGGGGGGGGGAACACATAAGCGGTCAAATGAAAATGACCACCTAAAATATGTAAGAAACGAAATGGCGGAAATGCAATACATGAAACACCTCAAAAGTTTAATAACTAAAATGAGAGTAGTGTTGTGCACATAAGAATTACCTCAAAACACAGACAAGCCAATCCTTAATCTTGTATGCACGTGACCAACGAGCCTGCGGAACCTGTGATATCACAAACAAATTACAAATTAACAACACTTTTTATGTCCAATTTAAGACCTCACGGTGTCACGACTACACATGTTGTCCATTTTGTCGAACCAACAGTCCATCAATACACACAAACAAAAGAGGGTGATATGGAGCAAGAAGACAAAAGCGAAACAAAAACCCGGGAAAAACAGAAACAAAATACGAGCTCCAATTTTTAACAAAAACATTCACCCGAAAATCAAGAAAGTCAGAAGAACATGAAACGAGCCTATATCATGTTCCAACCCATTGGAAAGCAAAACATCATCAAGTACAAATTAAAACTTCTTTTCAAAGGGGTTGTCGGAAAAAATTCTATGATAGGTTGTTCGAAAAAATTCTATGATAAAATTGACAACAGGAGAGGGAATGTTCACACAAGCATTCATCAGCAACAATAACCAAACCAAGAAAATCCTTATGTTGGGTTCTCGAAACTCAACTACTGCCCGTAATCCAATAATTCCATTGTATCGATTTCAAGTACTCTAATATAGATCACAAGGGAACCATGCAGCCTAGGAAAAATCAACAAATGCTGAAAAATGAGACCAGAAAGGTACCCAAAAAAAAACAGAAAATGATAACTCAGGAAGTCAGACATGCTCAACTTCGAATTCTGTTACCAGATCTCCACCTTAGCAAGAATTTATTTTTCCTACTTTCTTTAGCTTAGTGATTCATCTGAAATCTCAGTCTAGCCAATGAACTAATCCAGAGATGTGTCATTTTGCATATCACCAGTTAACATATCATTAGACAACAACTAAGCATACAAATCAGATGTTATGCACTCTTTAAGCAATTTCACTTTCTGGGTCCAATTTTTAACAAGAACGTTCACCCAAAAATCTACAAAATCAGTACAATTAACAGCAAATGATAAACATGCAGCCCCTATAAAAAAAGAATAACAAATCAACAACAACAACAAACAACATGCACTATCCACACTGTAACAAAAACCCCAAGAAAACATAAACAAAATAGCAGGTCTAATTTCTAACAAAATCGTTGACCCAGAAAGGAAGAAAACCAGAAAAATTAACAGATGATGGCAAATATAAGGAAAAGAAAACAAACAGTGCAACCAAAACCAAGGGACCATGAAAAGCAAAGGCCAAATACAAGTAACCGAAATAGCAAGGAAAAATGAAGAGTAAAACAGGGAAATGAACAAATTAAAACCGAAGGAAGTGATTTTGGGCTGAGGAAATACGCAGACAGCAGAGTCACTAACCAGATGGGACGATTTCCGGCAATCAATTTCCGGCAAATATAATTCTCAGAGAAGTACCCAAGAGGACATATGCAAACCCAAAAAAGGCAGGAATTCGTAACCCGAAACAGAAGAAGACGAAGCATAAAAGGCATAGGAGAAGAAAATAGAGCAAAAAACCTACCGGAGAAGGAGATCGACTTGCCGGGAAACCCAGAAAGCTGCAAAAACCACAACAAACAACACAGATTACAAAGAGATAATGGAAAAATGAGAAATCAGCAAGAACCATATGAATAACTCACTCAGACGAAGAAAGGTAATCGAAGAAATGGTTCTTGATTTATGGCGAAACATATTTATAGCAGAGGATCGCCAGGCGGTGGTGGAGCAGCCTAGGAACGAGAGCGGTAATGGAACAATGACATAAGCGCACTGACCGTATGACAATGAAGAGGATTCAGTAACCTAAACGACGTCGTTTCCTAACAATGTATACCTACGGCGACGATAAAACGCCGCTAAAGGCGGACGACCAAAAAGGTCGCAAAAAGCCGTATGCAAATTTATATAGCATACTACTATGTATGATATATGCACGACTAGGTTATCAAGTTTATCTTCACAAGCTAGCTAGTTTATCAGCTAGGCAATGCGTCGGACACTTTTAAGACACAAAGAAGATCAGCACAATGGTTCAATATAACTATGCAAGATCAAAAATTGACTAGAATTATATTTGTGAAAGTGTAATAACTAATGAGGAAATACTACAGTCCGATTAGTATAAAAAAAACTGAACGGTCCAGTTTACTGTTAGATCAATATTAAATGAATGACAACCGTTGGATTGATTTAACACATCCTTACTCATTGTGTACCATAAAACACATGCAATTAACCTGTTACACTCATCAAAGGTCATCCATTTTAAAAAAATAAAAATAAAAATCCCCTTCAATTTCCTACAGTTGATCGTCTCGTCAGCTTAGTTTTCTTCGCGCTGTTATTTGGTAAAATGCATAAATATTGGCAATCTCTAACGGCAAGATTTGAAAAATGGAGACGGCGTAAAAGGAGGAAACTTGTAGAGCAATTTGCTAGGCAAGGGAATTTTTATTACTCGCAAGACGATGCAGGCATTGATGAAGCAAATGCCGCGAGCTATGAGAGCATGAGGGGCTACCGATAATATTGCTCAACATCTTAGCACAGCATTGTTGGCTTCAAAATTTGCAGCTTATACTAGAAAATGAGCTATTCAGAAAATCCCAATTGATGATTCGAATTTGCGAATGCCTAAGCTTTTCAAACCTGGTGATCATGATTTTTCTTCTTCTTACGAGGAGAGTAAATTTACCGACAAATTGATTGAGTTTGATTAGGATCAACAACTTTAATTAGTCTCCTCTTTTATTTAGAGGTCGACGAAGCAATTGAAATTTCTATGTTTTTTTAAGAAAGAAAATTAATATGGTGTAGTTATTGTTTTTTTAGGCAAATTGTTTAACGGTTTAGCAGGTTAAAAAGACTAATTAGGTGTATTATTATACACATTATTTATGGTTTACAAAAAAAATGATCCAACGCGTGTACTTATTTATATATATTTTTAACGGCAGAGATTAAAAAACTGAATTGAAAAGAACTGGACTGTAGCCGCTCTCTAAATAATGTATTTGTGTTCTTTTTTTAAATGTATTTGTGTTCTAAATTAACATTTTTTGTGGAACAAATTTTTTTCGAAAAAAAGAAACTATTCTTTTTCAGCGACAAAGGTAACATGCTAAACTATGTACGTAATAATTGTGTCAAAAAAAATAAATGTTTATAATGTAATGTCCAATTTGTCCGTATTGTTGTTGCTGTTAGGCTGAAGTTCTTTGTCCCAACATCCATTCTTGTACCAAACAGCCGTTCTCGGCAGCACATTTTAAATAGGAAAAAGCATAAATAGTCCTTTGAAAAACTATCAAAAAAGTTATTTGAAAATAACAAATATTCTGATCAATAAATATTTTCGGCTTGTGGTAGATATATAATATGAACTACAAAACTTTTGAAATACATATTAACTCAACAAATTACGATCCAACTACGTACTCTTCCCGTCTCAAAATATAAGTAATTTTACTTTTTTCACACGATTTACAAAAATAGATGAGTGTTATATACTATTTTAAAGATAAAAACTATCATTAACATAATAGTTGTGAAATAATGAAAACTTGGTCAATTGATAACAGATTAGTGAAAAAATATGCAATAAACACTTCATTGATATTCTAAATAAATTTATATTATGAGACAAAACAAAAAAGTAATGAAAAGTTGGTCGATTGATAACAATCAAGAGGGAAAATGAAGAATAATGCAATAAACGCTTCATTAATTGATATTCTAAATTAATTTATATTATGAGTGAAATCATAAAATCAAACGGACTTATATTTTTGAATAGACAGAGTACATTTAGTGGATCCGGAAGGGTTGAGTTCGAAATGAACTCAGTGTAGATAAAGTTTGCTCTTGGTATGGGCAAGAATATTACCTCCAGCCTCCAGGGCAATTTTGCCACTTCCTTTCAATAATCCTGCAAAAAGTTGACAGCTCCAGAGCTCCTACCTACACATTACACTTTGCTTGCTTTTTTATTTTATTTTTTTCTATATTCTTTTCAAAAGAACTAGGGTCCTATTTTGTGACGTCCCTGTCCCGAATACCAAGTTCTTATCCGGAAAAAAACGTCCGGTGACGATCCAAAAATCGTCAGGGTAAACTTTCAGGGTTCTTGCCTCGGTGATAATCCGGTGGAACTCCTAAAACCTTGAAAACAAAGAAAGAAGAGGGGTTGTTATGTGATGTTTTTTACTGCACTTGATGATGATCAAGCTGCCTACGTATCCAATGCGGGGATTGGAATCAATTCTCCGTAGTTCCTTAGAGTTTGTTTATATCGAGGGGCTTATGCCCTAGAGTTAACGTGTAGCGTGCCCATGGTGGGCACTGATTAACGTGTTCCTTAAGGAAAAGGATCATGCTTAGCTAATCTCCATGATTTTAGGAGATAATTATAGTATTCAAATATTTGTATTAAGTGATAAAGATTGGAGTCTTTATGTCTCGGGATTCTTTCCATAGTTATCCGATTTACTACTTACGTGGGAAATACGATTAGAGAATAACTCTGGCCGATCAGACGGCCCAAACTAAACTAGCCGACCCACGAAGGTCGGGGAGGATGGCCGAGCTGGTACTAGCTCGGTGGGCCTGAAAGAGACTTAACCCGACCAGCAAGGTCGGACATGGGTAAGTCAGAGTACAAGTGTTGGCCGACCTGCAGCGGTCGAGATTGAACTCAGGAGCCTTGGCTATTCAAGGTCCTAAGTACTGGTTGGTCCAGAGATGGGATCAGTAGCCGAGCTATTCTAGTCCGGCCCCTGAGACATCCGACCCTCTAGATGGTTTTCCTCCTGTACTTAATACCGAGTTGTGACAGAGGTGCCACGTAGGTAAGTTCAGTTTGTGGCATCGTCATAAGCCCCCCAGGTCCAGCCGATCTTTGTTTAATCGGCTCGGATCTGCCAGCGTGGCGGCTCGGCTCGGATGCTTTACTCATAGGGTTTGAATTACCAGGTGGAAAAACTAGTCGTGATGTCATCACAGCTGTACCGGGAATCGAGGCGTCGGTGCCCACTAAGATTCAGAAGGCTACCTAGGATATCATGGGGAGTCACGGATTGGTTTCAGTCTTGGCACAAGGCAGCGTGGAGTATATTTGCTATGAATACGGGATAAGATGAGAGGAATTCGTTCCTCGGCTTCTTGCGGACCCTCGTCCGTTCGCATCCCATCCTCCGGAGGGGTATTTTGCTATCTACAAAGCCCGGTTGAAGGCGGGTCTTAGGTTGCCATTATGTCCGTGCTACGGCATTATGGCTTAGGAGTGGCTCAACTAGCTCCTTCCGGAGTTAGAACAGTGATAGGTTTTGCTATACTATGCCGAGCGGCCGGTGTAAGGTTCTCGGCGGGTCTCTTCCAAACCTTTCATCGCATAGCATAGAGCCCTGGGCTGAAAGGATGGTACCACTTCTCCCGTCGATCGGGAGTAAAGGAAATGATGCTCGAGGGCCCCAAATACAACACATGGCAGGGGCGTTTCTTCTTCGTTCAAGACGGTGAGGATTCCCGGCTGGGGCGTTGGAAGACAAGCTCCTTATAAAAGGACGAGTGATCGACTCTCCCAGATTTTGCTCAGGTTGACGCCATCTAGAATACGGGGATCGTCCTGAGACTGCATGAATTACCTTCCGAGCTGATCGCTGCAGCTCGCCTGGCCGAGGCTGGTCCCAACCCTTATCTTCCCTTAGATAGCAACAGCCGTGACCTGGGTAAGTGTCGTTTCTCTCTTACATGTTTCAAAGTGGCGTAAGTAATGTGCGCTCTCATTTATTGCAGTAAGGATTCTGGCCGGCCTTCAAGCCCCCGATCTCAGGGAGGAGGTAGAACAACCAACTGATAGAGTGGTTGAGACCGTTGAGCACACAGGTCAGACGACCAGGATCGCAGGATCGTCCGTCGGGCCAGACACAGCTCGTCTGTTAGCCAAAATGGAGGATGATATCATGGAGAATCCTCATCCTCCTCGGGGGAACATGACTGTTCCCCTCATAGTGGTGGACGACGAGGGGGTGGGAAGAGGATCCAGAGACTCCTCTTGTGTGAAGATCTTCTCGCCTTAGATCGGGAGAGGTTGACACGGATGAGAGGCTGGGAAAGAGAAACAGAACTGACGTGGGGTCAGGCTCGGAGAGACTACACGAAGAAACATCTGTGGTTCGTCAAGAGGATGAGGAGGTCGAGATCGATCTCCACTTCACCCCGTGCAGCTGATCAGAAACAGGATGTTTCTCAGATGTCCGACATGGATCTGATCGTAGCGGGTTTTGAGGCCATGAGATACGTAAGTTTCATCTTCTTGTGTCCTTAGTATTTATCCTTACTGAGTGGCATTGATCATACGTCGTGCCTTTTTCAGGGATCGTGTTAAGGGTGATTTTATACGTTTTATAAGGATATATTTTACGTCAATATTCCCCATACTCTTATGTTTATCATAGAAATCGAGCTTTATATCGAAATATTTAGTAAATGATGTTTTTAATGGTTAAATCTCAAAACGTAGCGATTTATGTGTTTAAATCATGATTTTATGTTATTTTGGAAATACGTTACGCTTTGGTATGTTTTCCTATTGTTGTAGATACTCATTGATGATGGAAGAGAGGATTTTAGAGAGCCAAATTCTTGATTGGAAAGGATCAATCAAAGTTATGGAAGATTGAAAGATATAAGGAAAGAAATCAATCAAGATAAATGTCGGAAAATCAGGATTCCGGGTAGTGACGACCTTGCAACGAAGTTCTTGATATGATAACAACCGATTTGACTCTGGACCTCAAGATAAGAGTTGTAGGGCTTGAAGAGAGGATTCTACAGGATTTTGAATCACTCCATTCCGACTTACGAGGCCCGAGATATGAGCGTTACAAGTTTGGATGCTGTTGCTGAAAACAGCGGACGGGCGCCCGACATTATGGACGGGCGTCCGGCCGCGGTTACTGTAGCAGCCGACTCAAAATTCTATAAAAACAGCAGCAGCCCCAACCCTAATTATCATTAGAACGCAGCAGCCTCTTCTCAAAACCCTAAAGTCGAGCTGAGAGCAGCCCGGCCGGCCAAGCTCCTAGCTTGGTCGGCTGGTGGTTAGATTAGTTGTTTTTCTTTTCGTTTTTTTTCTTCTTTCTTGTTCGAACAAAGGCTCGACAGCCATGGATGAGCTATGAAGCTTCATGTTTCCAGCTGCAACTTGATTTAGTTCTTTGGATGATTTTGTAAGTTTTTATTTAAATTGTTTCTTTCTTATGCTTATTTGTATCTTGCATATAAATCGGAAGATGATTGCATGATTTGATGCTACCGTATGACGGAAGTCGGTGTAGTTTAGATCACCGTAGGAAAGATTAGATCTTTAATCTATACATAACGGAAGTTCATAGGTTAAATATCTAGGTTTACGAGAGAACCATAATTTGATTAATTCGATGCAAGATTATCTTAGATTTGAATTGAGGGATATCACCGTTACCGGAAAGATAGGATTTTTCATGTGTTTAATTCATTATGTTGTTCTTGTTCTCTTTCATGTTTTTATGCCGCATGTTAATCGAATTTAGATAACGGAAGTTAATAGATTCGTTAGATTGCCGTGAGAGAGATTAGCAATTATTATTCCAACAAACGGAAGTTGAGGGATAATGTTGTTAGATTAGGATTTCATCCATATCTTTGATTTGTATAGATATTAGTTAAGACCGGAAGGTAAACTAATTAATGGCGTGATAAATCGGAAGAGGAAACGCTTTCATTAGAAAAGATAATAATCCAAGATAACTAATGAATGAATGTTTGTCTATCTTATTGATTTCGGTGGGGTGATGGTTGTTGGGAATAGGTTGATCATGGTTTGTTTATGTTTGTCCAGTTGTTAGTTAGTTTTACTGTTTTCGTAGATGTAGTTTTATTTATTTTGTCCGCAATTATCTCTCCTGGCTTTGGACTAACAATCCTCCGTCCAGTTATTTTTCCGTTTTAGTTTAGGTTTAGGTTTAGTTAATAAAGAGGAATTAATGAAGTTAGATTCGACATCCCTTTTCCCTGAGGATCGATACCCGTACTTATCCAACTTTACTAGCAACTACCCGGTATTCGGCCGGTTAGGAGGTAGTTTTGCATGGTAGTATAGGTTTTATAAATTTTCTTTTGTTTTAATGATGCAAAATCTCCCCAACAAAAGTGGCGCCGTTGCCGGGGAATCGGTGTTTTGTTGAATCTAATTGAATTAATTTTTCTATTTTGTTACGTGTTTTTTGTTTTTGTTTTTCAATAAAAGTAGCGTTGAATAAATTGAGGTTTTTTTATTTTGCCGTGTTTCGATAACCGTTGGGTTAAGAATGTGCAAAAGTTTTTTTACTCGATTTATGACACGTGAATTACATGTTTGTGTTATCTAATCGACCTCTCGTGCTTTAATGTGATAAGGTCTGCTGTGATCATTTTGTTTAGGATAATTAGGGTTTCGTGTTTTTCTGCTTGTTTTCAGTGTAAATTCGATGATTGAACGAGCGTTCACGTAAGTGAACGCCCGTCCAGTACCCTAACATGCAGGTAACCGAGCGTCTGGTTGGATGGACGTTCGTTCGTCCAGAAAGTTTCAACTCTGTTCTGATTTGAAGGACCAGACGAGCGGCTATACTTTCTGAACGCC
This sequence comes from Gentiana macrophylla, assembly GCA_026214975.1. Classification (NCBI taxonomy): domain Eukaryota; kingdom Viridiplantae; phylum Streptophyta; class Magnoliopsida; order Gentianales; family Gentianaceae; genus Gentiana; species Gentiana macrophylla. The sequence goes on along the minus strand of CM047815.1, from coordinate 22,974,867 downwards.
CGTCCGGTTGGTTTTCAAGTCAAACGAGCGTTTGTTTGGCTGAACGCTAGTCCAAAGCTGTATTTTGAGGTGAACGCCCGTCTGTTGTGCTGAACGCTAGTTCAGTAGTCCAGGTTTTTCTAGATCTCATGCCTAATGCTTTTATTTAGTATGGATTACTTTCATTCGAGCTTCTGTGGCTAATTGATGTTTACATAGATGTCCTGAACTTATATGTTTTTACCTTTCCATCTATGAATCCATGTTAGATAATTGATCAATTCCTTATGTATGATTCATCTAGGCATGTTATAGTTACTGTCGGTTCTCGTATGCTATAACTGGTTTTATTGTTATTTAGTAGCTAATGTCGGTTTCCGTATGCTACATACCGCTGTGATGAATCTTTTAAGCTTTGAGACTTACGTGCTTCCTTGTTGTTTTTGTAACTCATATGGGTAGCTACTGTCGGTTTTCCGTATGCTACGTCCTTTTCCATATGAGTTATATCTGTTTAGTATAGCTAACTGTTGGTTTCCATAATGCTATCACCTTTGACGGGTCTTAAAGCGCGTCTACATCGTAATGTAATGGACAAAGATCATCGCTTATCGTAACTTTGTCATTATTTGGTAGACGTTTATTATATACATGTCATGTTGCAAATGAGTGGGCTAGTTTTCTCTCTTTTATTTTCTTTTATTTTTGCATATCACTTAGATGCATATCATTTAGTTGCATTTCATCTAGTTGCATTGTTTTTCTCTTATTTTTCTTGAGCGTAGTTAACTGTCGGTTTCCGTAATACTACCTCGTTTTTTTTTCCATGATGGTTACTGTTGGTTTTCCATATGCCATCATTATTTTATTATTGCATATCATGTAGATTGCATTGTAATATCTTTTTCATGTAGTTGCACCTAGCCTACTATTTTGTAATATTCCATGTATATGTTCCATCTCTATATGAGCATAATCAAAAAATCCTTCCGACTTCTTTTCCATGTATAATCCTCTATCATTATTAGTTGGAGTTTGATGTTTCTGTTTGCACATGTGGTCTATATTATTCTACAAGCTTCTGTGTCTTTATTCTTAGATGTCCTGAGTTTAAGTGTTGATCTTTCCATCTGAGCTATTATTTATTTTTGTGCTTATATCAAACTTCCATATTTAGACGCTTAGATGTTCTGTACTTTCCCTGTTTCATTTTTCCATCTGAAGCGATTCTATTTTGTACTCTGTATGTTATATTCCCCCTTGTCCCCGAGATATTTCCTTGTTTGTCAAGTGTGCAGGATCTTTGCGATAGCAATTGTGAGTTTCAGATGATATCAGTTTTCCGGTGGATGGTCCACAGTCTACTGCTTTCGTCGAGCATTTCTGGATCTGACTCGCTACCACTTCCAGACTTGCCACTTTCGAACGACAATCAGCTGAGTTCTTTCTTTCTTTTTATTTCTGCACAACATGAGGACATGTTGTAATTTAAGTGTGGGGGAGGGGAATAGCTTATGTGGTATCTACATTCATTTGCCATACTTTTATATTTCTATGAAAAGTGCTAGATTTTAAAATTTTTGTTTTGTCCCAAGTAAGCATTGCATGTCTTTATTTGAGTTCTTATATCATTGATGCTGTATTCTGCATATTTAATAAATTTAGTTGTTTCACCCGACACTCTTTTTCACGTGCCATAGTAGATGATGAGCTTTATTTTTAAGCCATACCCATTTGATTAGAGATTTTTTTTACGATTATCGCATGATTCTTTGCTTCCATACGAATTTTGAAAATTTTAATAGTTTGTATTTAGAGTTGAAGTATGACGTACTGTGAATATCTGAAGGTTTGAATGTGATAAGTGAAACGTAACTATTGTGCTTTTAAAATAAAGTGAATAAGTGAAGTTGAATTAATAATTAATTGTGTGTGTCGGAAGCTAGTCGATGATTTGGGTGAGGTAGGGTGTACCACGTATGTCCTATTCCACCATGATGACCAAAAGCTCACGACAGTTAGGAAAAGCTGCCTTATGATTGGAGTAGGTAGGAGATTATCTCGAAATGTCCTATTCTGCTATGAGGGCAATAGCTCATTCTAATGTGTGTTTAAGTGAAATAATTAAATCAACTTATGAGAATAGTGTTATGAATTAAATGAAAGGCTTAGTTATCGTAAGTCTTATCCCCAGTATAAACTGAAAGATATGTTGTAGGGATTATCCTCTAAGTATGTCGGAAATGTTTTAAATACTCCCTATTATCTTTTTCGGAATAAGTATGTCTTGTGAGGTGCATGTTATAATCGTTTTTATATTTCTAAGTTAAATGGGATGTTGGCTAGTTTTGCTTGAATCAATTTCAAGTGTGGATTTAGTGGAAATTTATTATGGCTATGCACACACTCACTTGGGTGAACCTCTAAACTACTTGAATATGTTTTATATTTGCATAAGTGTTTATTTGTCTCGAGTGATGATTATGTTTTGTCTTGCTCGGGACGAGCAAGGTTTAAGTGTGGGGGAGTTGTTAAGGGTGATTTTATACGTTTTATAAGGATATATTTTACGTCAATATTCCCCATACTCTTATGTTTATCATAGAAATCGAGCTTTATATCGAAATATTTAGTAAATGATGTTTTTAATGGTTAAATCTCAAAACGTAGCGATTTATGTGTTTAAATCATGATTTTATGTTATTTTGGAAATACGTTACGCTTTGGTATGTTTTCCTATTGTTGTAGATACTCATTGATGATGGAAGAGAGGATTTTAGAGAGCCAAATTCTTGATTGGAAAGGATCAATCAAAGTTATGGAAGATTGAAAGATATAAGGAAAGAAATCAATCAAGATAAATGTCGGAAAATCAGGATTCCGGGTAGTGACGACCTTGCAACGAAGTTCTTGATATGATAACAACCGATTTGACTCTGGACCTCAAGATAAGAGTTGTAGGGCTTGAAGAGAGGATTCTACAGGATTTTGAATCACTCCATTCCGACTTACAAGGCCCGAGATATGAGCGTTACAAGTTTGGATGCTGTTGCTGAAAACAGCGGACGGGCGCCCGACATTATGGACGGGCGTCCGCCGCGGTTATCATAAAGCAGCCGACTCAAAATTCTATAAAAACAGCAGCAGCCCCAACCCTAATTATCATTAGAACGCAGCAGCCTCTTCTCAAAACCCTAAAGTCGAGCCGAGAGCAGCCCGGCCGGCCAAGCTCCTAGCTTGGTCGGCCGGTGGTTAGATTAGTTGTTTTTCTTTTCGTTTTTTTTCTTCTTTCTTGTTCGAACAAAGGCTCGACAGCCATGGATGAGCTATGAAGCTTCATGTTTCCAGCTGCAACTTGATTTAGTTCTTTGGATGATTTTGTAAGTTTTTATTTAAATTGTTTCTTTCTTATGCTTATTTGTATCTTGCATATAAATCGGAAGATGATTGCATGATTTGATGCTACCGTATGACGGAAGTCGGTGTAGTTTAGATCACCAGAGGAAAGATTAGATCTTTAATCTATACATAACGGAAGTTCATAGGTTAAATATCTAGGTTTACTGAGAGAACCACAATTTGATTAATTCGATGCAAGATTATCTTAGATTTGAATTGAGGATATCACCGTTACCGGAAAGATAGGATTTTTCATGTGTTTAATTCATTATGTTGTTCTTGTTCTCTTTCATGTTTTTATGCCGCATGTTAATCGAATTTAGATAACGGAAGTTAATAGATTCGTTAGATTGCCGTGAGAGAGATTAGCAATTATTATTCCAACAAACGGAAGTTGAGGATAATGTTGTTAGATTAGGATTTCATCCATATCTTTGATTTGTATAGATATTAGTTAAGACCGGAAGGTAAACTAATTAATGGCGTGATAAATCGGAAGAGGAAACGCTTTCATTAGAAAAGATAATAATCCAAGATAACTAATGAATGAATGTTTGTCTATCTTATTGATTTCGGTGGGGTGATGGTTGTTGGGAATAGGTTGATCATGGTTTGTTTATGTTTGTCCAGCTGTTAGTTAGTTTTATCAAGCTTTTAAGTAGATGTAGTTTTATTTATTTTGTCCGCAATTATCTCTCCTGGCTTTGGACTAACAATCCTCCGTCCAGTTATTTTTCCGTTTTAGTTTAGGTTTAGGTTTAGTTAATAAAGAGGAATTAATGAAGTTAGATTCGACATCCCTTTTCCCTGAGGATCGATACCCGTACTTATCCAACTTTACTAGCAACTACCCGGTATTCGGCCGGTTAGGAGGTAGTTTTGCATGGTAGTATAGGTTTTATAAATTTTCTTTTGTTTTAATGATGCAAAATCTCCCCAACAGACGGTCCGGTCATCTCGAACTTCCCACAGGCAGATTTCCTCTGTCTTATCTTCCGAGGACCAAGTTTCCTCGCCCTCAGGTAGCAACTCTTCAATAGGGACTGGTTCAGACCTGATGTCTCCATTTGTTTCAGACGCATAGTGATAACGGAAAAATTCACAGTTATTTTTATAACTTTTCACCCCGTTTCTGATATCATTTTGAGCACTTTTGTATCATTTCGAGTCTTTAATTCCTAAGTTTCATAAAAATATATAAGTAGTAACTATTATGTAAAATATCGTGTTTTTATAAGTTTTTATTAGTTTTTGTACCGGTTTAGTAACCGGAGTGTCGTGTCGGATTTACGTTTGGTATTTTGGTGATTTATTGCAGAATCATAAGTGGACCAAGATCCTACTTAACGACATGTTTTGAGCCCTAAAGATGTGTTTAGAGGATTAGAAGAAGATGCCACAAGCTTACGAGTTCAAATGGATCAAATTATCTTGCATACTTAAAACCAAAACCTGTTTCAACGGAGATTTGACCCATCTTAGAGGCATTTTCAGGGGATGACTTCTTAATGAAAGTTGTAGATCTTCACATAAGCTTTCCAACGCACTTTTAATCACGTCAATTGGAGTTCTACAACTCAAGTTATGGTCAATTGACTAATCAATTCGGATTAGTAGAAATCCCGAAATATCTTCGTAATACGAATGGCTCATCAAAACGACATTTTCTGAAGAAGTTTCCTTCATAAAAGTTGTATATCTTCAAGAACTCTTTCCAATGGATTTTGAATCAAGTCAATCGGACTTCTACAACTCAAATGGTGGTCAAGTGGCTAATCGATTCGTATCAGTGAAAATCCCGAAAACGACACGTAATGGGAATGGCCCATCAAAAAGGCGTTTTCTGAAGAAGTGACCTTCATGAAAGTTGTAGAGTTTTCCGAGAGCTTTCTAATGACGTTTAAATCATGATTTTTGGAGGTCTACAACTCGAGATATGAATTTTAGAAGTTTAATATATAATTATATATATATTATAACCGCTGCACATGCTGAGTGATCAAATTGGTGGACATAATCATTGCACCGGACTGGTCCGGCCCTTACCCGGACTGGTCCGCCCTTAATCAATGTGCCTATATATATGAGAGCAGATGCAACAGCAACGGTGCCCCTCTCTTCTCCCATTTCTCCTCTCTTCTTCTCCTTTTTCTTTCTTTTAAATTATGGGGGGGCCTATAATTATATAATTATGTAGTTATAATGTCGGTGTAATAACCCGACTAGTTATCGTTTTAATATAATTTCAATTCCGTTCTTTCTTTTATGTTTATTTCATTTTATGCAATTAGTATAAATTAGTATAAATATATATATATATATACGTATATTATATATATATCTATATATATATCTATACGTATATATATATATAAATGTAGTTATCTTTTTTCGCTTTGTTTTCTTTCGCTTTGTTATTTTCGTTGTTATTTTCAAGTTAATATGAGTAGTTAAACTCAACATAGCCGAATTATGTGAAAACGGGTAAAATTGACCTCGGGAGACGAGATGGGAGTTGTGTAGCACGTAATATAATGTTTTAATGATTAATCCACGCCCTAAAACTTATTCTAAACGCCTTTGAATTAGATTGATCATCTAGTCCATCGTCACACACATCGAACCTATAAATGCATTTTGCGGTGAGATGTGGGAAAAGGGGTTTTGGGATCGCTATGTAGATTCGGCCTAGTTGTTAGGACCGTTTCCAATACAGAGGTTTGTCATCGTTGTTCGAGCGACTCAAAGAGCGTAATCATGTTAGGTTAATCGGTTTTCTAAAGGAAAATTAATTAACTTCACATAGGGTGTTGAGTGAGAGTTGTTCGATCTTAACACCGCATTGGGAGTTGGCACCCGTGGATGTCGTTAAAATACCGTGGAAAGGTAGGTTGGTTTAAACACACTCCTTATCAAGTTTTTCCCGTGGGAAATAACTTTGTTGGATCGTGGCTCGGCTATGCTTTTTAAGCACTTAGTTAAACTCGTTAGAATAATATTTATTTTCTGCTTTAGCTATAACAAACATAACCAACAACTTTGATCGCTTAGACTAAGAAACACGTTCGCTTTGGTATTCACAACCACATTTCTCTTGGGACGACCTCGCACTCTCACTGTAGCTATCCTAGCAATCGACTTGGTACTCGCCGGTTAGAGAGTTAGTTTACCCACGGTTTTTATGAGTCTTTATAAATGTATTTTTAGTGGGTGAATTTTTCGCTCATCAAAATTGGCGCCGTTGCCGGGAAATGTGTGATATTGTTGTGATATCTTGTAAGTGAACCGAAGGCTTGGGCCTAGGTTTTATAAAAATTAAAAAAAAAAAAAAAAAAAAAGAAAAAAAGAATTTTATTGTTTTCCCCGTTGTTTTCGAGATCTTGCAGATTGAGTTTAAATGGATAGATTTTTCAATCAAAACTACTCACCTGAACAACAATATTCCTACCAACCACGTGCACTGAACAATGTTATCAACAACGATTCGTGCCTCACCTCAATATCAACAAAGCAGAATAACCAAGGTTCATGGGATTATCGATTGCTCGAATGCATACCAGACCGCAATTATGGTTATTCGAAAGTTATGAGCCACAATATTACGAGGGTTGTCCTAACCCTAATGCTTATCAGATTACAAAGGTTCATACTCAAAGACGTTGATAGCTTTAACCATATTCACCATCCGATCGATTATCCGGAATGGCAAGAGGACTACTACTCACCTCCGATGAATCAAAGTCAATATGATCGCGCGCCCCATGCCACAAGAAGAATTCACCGACACCAAATAGAGCAACTCGAGCGATTGAACCGAGATCTTGGAAGAGCGATCGTTGGACATGCGAGAATTCAAGGTAATCTTGACTCCGCCATAAGAAATCTTCGTGGACAAGGTGGGGGGAATTGATCGAATTAGTGAGGTATGTGAAAGAGGCGAGAGACATGTGAGGTGGTTGGGAAAGATGAAGTGCTCATTGAAGAAGTTCAGCCGAGAATAAGGTTGAGGATTCAGCTTTGCTTTAATAGGATTTCGAGTTAAAAGAGCGGGAGAGTGATCGGCCATCTTTAGTAAAGCCACCGGGAGAGTTGGTAATAGTAGATATGTTGGTCCCGGATTACTACATTCGTCCCACTCTGTGAGGATGAATTTTCTCATGGTCCGGCTTTGTATACTCCCAATGGATGAGCTTTATGGTAATTTTCAAAAGAAGATGGTTCGACAAATCGATAAAAGAAGATTCTCCGGTCGGGAGGAGGTAGCATCGAGGCCAAACGAGGTACGCTTCTAGACAATTTAATTTCTTTGGTTCTCGCATTGTTAATTTTTCTTAAGCTATTGATCTTCTTAAGTTCGATTTTGGTTGATAACTTGTAAATACTACTTTTGTCGAGCAAACGACGTTAAACAAAAGCGCTACCGGAGGCAGCCCGATAATAATAATAATAAAGATAATTTGAATAAGCCTAGTCTTAATGAAATGTAGAATCAGATGAAAGATGAACACAAAGTACAACCAAGTCTCGTGGATGAATGTTTGAATTACATTAAGAGGAATGATTAGGTGGTTATCCTAAAATCCCGATGGAGAAAAAGATAAAAATTCAAATGTATCATTTCTTGACTTAGGTTATTGAACCCTTGAGGATCTCAGGGTATAAAAGACTCAATACTCTTTTCACACATTTCATTTTACGATCTAGTCTGCTTTCAAATTTCTCGGTCGTTGTAGTATAGTGGTGAGTATTCCCGCTTTAATAAAACGTGTGTAATAAACAAATGAGTCTAGAATAGTGGACTATGAATTGGTGCTCTCTATGCTACGTATATGCTTAGATGTTTTGTGCTTTACCAGTATGGTTATTTTTCCATCTAAAGCTATTATATTGCCTATCGAATTTTCTGACGTGACAGGGCCATTATCTCATTATTCCCATATCCCTGTTCAATATTTTGGCACGAGGACCATGTCCCGTGTTGGCTTTGTTTTGGTTGTTTTGGTACAGGGATTCGGGATGTGCTTTCCCATGGCTGTTACGGGATTCGATAGCACCTTTCTGCCAGGTTTATAAGCTAAGTCTTTCTCTCTATCTCTGGGGATAATGCAAAATCGTAAGTGGGGGGTAGAGATGTGATTGGTTTAGTATGGCGTATGAAGTGTTTAAACCCTTAGTTTTTGATCTTTTTCGAGTATTATTTAGTTGATTAAAATAAATTGTATAAGGTATATATTTCATGGATTTAAAGATGTAATGATCAATTTGGATATGTATAACCAACGTGAACCGTAAGTGCATTTTAGCCTAAATTTATTTGTGTAACATGAATTCCTTCACAAAAGCCTTTGATATTGAAGCAAAAATTTTAAATCGTGCTCATTCAAGATTCTAGTGGTTCATCCTAGAAATAGCGAAGAGCTTAGTACCTAATTTACGAACATGTACCGTGAATATCTCAAGGTTTGAATGTGATAGAAAGAATGTCAAAATAAGTGAGCTATTTATATGCCGGTTGTAGCTACCAATGATTTGAGTGCAAAGAGGGCGTTATCACGAAACGTCCTATATCACTATGAGGTTTAAAAGCTCCCGATCGCTCGATGATAGTAGTCCAAATAGGGTGTTATCACGAAACATCCTATTGCTTTGGGAATGAGGGCATATGCTACACATGTGAAATTAAGTGAAAAGTTAGATAAGTATTGATGTATTCGATCTCACCTCATGACGCTTGAAAGATAGTCGATTTTGGCAATGAGTTCAGATATGTTAGTAGCTAAAAAAAAAAAAAAAAAAAAAAAAAAAAAAAAAAAAAAAAAAACTAGTTATCTTCTTCACTATCCCCAGCATTTAACCGAATGATATGCTTTAGGATTATCCTAATAAGTACACAGAGGAGGACGTTGTGTGGAACTATTACTGCCTATACCTAGGAAAATCATTAGGACTGTCTGAATGGATACTAGTGCGTTTGCTTGATTTATTCAAGAGAGGATAGTGGAAATTGAAAAGGCTTATCACACACGTACACCCTGTTATACATTTATATTAAGGTTAACGTGTGGTTATGATTCGATTGGTTACATCATCTGGTTGGCCTTTATATTTTACATCTTCATGAATTTTTCCTCATTCATTTTATTTTACCGCTTATTTTGTTCGAGGACGACCAAAAGCTAAGTGGGGGGTTGTGATAACGGAAAAATTCACAGTTATTTTTATAACTTTTCACCCGTTTCTGATATCATTTTGAGCACTTTTGTATCATTTCGAGTCTTTAATTCCTAAGTTTCATAAAAATATATAAGTAGTAACTATTATGTAAAATATCGTGTTTTTATAAGTTTTTATTAGTTTTGTACCGGTTTAGTAACCGGAGTGTCGTGTCGGATTTACGCTTGGTATTTTGGTGATTTATTGCGTAATCATAAGTGGACCAAGATCCTACTTAACGACATGTTTTGAGCCCTAAAGATGTGTTTAGAGGATTAGAAGAAGATGCCACAAGCTTACGAGTTCAAATGGATCAAATTATCTTGCATACTTAAAACCAAAACCTGTTTCAACGGAGATTTGACCCATCTTAGAGGCATTTTCAGGGGATGACTTCTTAATGAAAGTTGTAGATCTTCACATAAGCTTTCCAACGCACTTTTAATCACGTCAATTGGAGTTCTACAACTCAAGTTATGGTCAATTGACTAATCAATTCGGATTAGTAGAAATCCCGAAATATCTTCGTAATACGAATGGCTCATCAAAACGACATTTTCTGAAGAAGTTTCCTTCATAAAAGTTGTATATCTTCAAGAACTCTTTCCAATGGATTTTGAATCAAGTCAATCGGACTTCTACAACTCAAATGGTGGTCAAGTGGCTAATCGATTCGTATCAGTGAAAATCCCGAAAACGACACGTAATGGGAATGGCCCATCAAAAAGGCGTTTTCTGAAGAAGTGACCTTCATGAAAGTTGTAGAGTTTTCCGAGAGCTTTCTAATGACGTTTAAATCATGATTTTTGGAGGTCTACAACTCGAGATATGAATTTTAGAAGTTTAATATATAATTATATATATATTATAACCGCTGGCACTTGCTGAGTGATCAAATGGGTGAACAAAATCATGGCCCGGGATGGGCCCGCCCTTACCCGGACTGGTCCGCCTTAATCAATGTGCCTATATATATGAGAGCAGATGCAACAGCAACGGTGCCCCTCTCTTCTCCCATTTCTCCTCTCTTCTTCTCCTTTTTCTTTCTTTTAAATTATGGGGGGGCCTATAATTATATAATTATGTAGTTATAATGTCGGTGTAATAACCCGACTAGTTATCGTTTTAATATAATTTCAATTCCGTTCTTTCTTTTATGTTTATTTCATTTTATGCAATTAGTATAAATTAGTATAAATATATATATATATATATATATATATTATATATATATCTATATATATATCTATACGTATATCTATATAAATTGTAGTTATCTTTTTTTCGCTTTGTTTTCTTTCGTTTTGTTATTTTCGTTGTTATTTTCGTTAATATGAGTAGTTAAACTCAACATAGCCGAATTATGTGAAAACGGGTAAAATTGACCTCGGAGACGAGATGGGAGTTGTGTAGCACGTAATATAATGTTTTAATGATTAATCCACGCCCTAAAACTTATTCTAAACGCCTTTGAATTAGATTGATCATCTAGTCCATCGTCACACACATCGAACCTATAAATGCATTTTGCGTGAGATGTGGGAAAAGGGGTTTTGGGATCGCTATGTAGATTCGGCCTAGTTGTTAGGACCGTTTCCAATACAGAGGTTTGTCATCGTTGTTCGAGCGACTCAAAGAGCGTAATCATGTTAGGTTAATCGGTTTTCTAAAGGGAAAATTAATTAACTTCACATAGGGTGTTAGAGTGAGAGTTGTTCGATCTTAACACCGAATTGTGAGTTGGCACCCGTGGATGTCGTTAAAATATCGTGGAAAGGTAGGTTGGTTTAAACACACTCCTTATCAAGTTTTTCCCGTGAAATAACTGTTGGATCGTGGCTCGGCTATGCTTTTTAAGCACTTAGTTAAACTCGTTAGAATAATATTTATTTTCTGCTTTAGCTATAACAAACATAACCAACAACTTTGATCGCTTAGACTAAGAAACACGTTCGCTTTGGTATTCACAACCACATTTCTCTTGGGACGACCTCAGACTCCTGTAGCTATCCTAGCAATCGACCGGTACTCTGCCGCCAGAGAGTTAGTTTACCCACGGTTTTGCGAGTCTTTATAAATGTATTTTTAGTGGGTGAATTTTTCGCTCATCAAAAATTGGCGCCGTTGCCGGGGACCAATATTTTAGTGGGTGTATTTTTCTCTCATCACATAGCAGCTTCTCGCTTGATTCATTTGCCCACGATCTCCACAAGGCCCCCAATGGCCAAGAATCTTAAGCTATTATGCTCGAGTGATACGACTGCCCGTAAACTGATCAATGGAGGGCATCCTAAAATTATATTATAAGGGCATGGTGCCTTAATCACCACGTACTCAACTAGAAGGGTTCGGCCTAACGGAGGTCGGTCGAATATGGTGGGGAGGACAATGGTGCCATCTGGATAGACTGTCGACTCGGAAAAATCGAACAAGGGAGTAGTTGCCGGGTTAACTCAAAGCTATCTAAGTGCATCAAGTGTAAAGTAGAATGGTACAAGATACTAACTGCACTTCATGTGTCATTGCAAATACGCCTAACCAGATTTTGATCCACCATCGCTTCGATCATGAGACCACTGTTGCTAATTACCAAAGGGATAGGATCTCCAGTGCTGTAAGTCACCTCCTCGAGAAATCTTTGCCTTTTCTGGGGCGTTGTGGCCCCGGAGTGTCGATCATCTTCTTGTGTCAGGACCTGGCCGCCATACTCACTGGAGATAGTGTTCACACTCTTCATCTTCACGCAAATTCCACAAACAGATTATTCACAAAAAAAGCCCTCCTTCTAGCGCCAATTGACGATACAAAAATCGTCTGGGTAAACTTTTTGGGTTCTTGCCTCGGTGAAAATTTGGTGGAACTCCTAAAACCTTGAAAACAAAGAAAGAAGAGGGGTTGTTATGTGATGTTTTTTACTGCACTTGTTGATGATCAAGCTGCCTACGTATCCAATGCGAGGATTGAAATCAAGTCTCTGTAGTTCCTTAGGGTTTGTTTATATCGAGGGGCTTATGCCCTAGAGTTAACGTGTAGCATGCCCATGGTGGGCACTGATTAACGTGTTCCCTAAGGAAAAGGATCATGCTTAGCTAATCTCCTTGATTTTATGAGATCATTATAGTATTCAAATATTTGTATTAAGTGATAAAGATTGGAGTCTTTATGACTCGGAATTCTTTCTATAGTTATCTGACTTACTACTTACGTGGGAAATACGATTAGAGATTAACTCTGGCCGATTAGACGGCCAAAGATAAACTAGCCGACCCACAAAGGTCAGGGAGGATGGCCGAGCTGGTACTAGCTCGGTGGGCCTGAAAGAGACTTAACCCGACCAGCAAGGTCGGACATGGTAAGTCAGTGTACAAGCGTTGGTGCAGCGGTCGAGATTGAACTCAGGAGCCTTGGCTATTCAAGGTCCTAAGTACTGGTTGGTCTAGAGATGGGATCATTAGCCGAGCTATTCTAGTCCGGCCACTGAGACATCCGACCCTCTAGATGGCTTTCCTCTTGCACTTAATGCCGAGTTGTTACAGAGTTGCCACGTAGGTAAGTTCAGTTTGTGGCATCATCACCCGGCATGCATATAGTTAAAATTTAATCTAATTATATACGTAAACCTTACGTAGTCAATAATCTGAGAACAAGCGGAAGGTAAAACGACTGACTAGGGTAATTAAAACACTATTAAACGACCGAAGGTAACACATGCTGCATTTAGTACAACATCAAAAGGCTTTACTATAACTATCAAATACAATTAACCCGTACATATTAGTATCCACAAAGTCAACTCACTGATTTCTATCATTACAGAGATTAAGAGAATCTATACCAAATTACAACGGAAAATAAAGAACAATAAACATCATCTGCATCATCTTCGGGTCACTCCTCTGTGGCATCGAAAACGACCTACAAATACACCACCTTCTCGGGGTGGGGACAATAATGAAGATGGGGTAAGTACAAACGTACTTAGTAAGGGGTAGAAGAAAATGCAACAATAAATAGCATATCATATATAACAAGTTGCGTTATACAATCTCTACCACATATGTTGCATTGAGATCATGCTGACCCTCTACTAGATCACATAGTTCAACCTCACACACATAAGTTTGTTACACCAATATCAAAGGACACCGTGCAAGGTGAGAATGCACCGAGACATATTAAGCACCTCTCAAGGGGGCATGAACTTAGTTCTCCATGTGGGAAATTACACGTTGGCCCTTGACACATAACTCAAAAGGGGGTTGTAAGAATCCCATGTTTCGATTTAGAAACGTGCCTTACCAATGATATTGACGTTTTAGCTTTTAGACAACCACATATGTATTTACGAGTTTAGATCTAACCACCTGATTCATTCACATAAAAATGCTTCTTAGGGACTTCTAGTCCTAGACAACTAATTACACTACCTAGCACGTTGTAAAGAGATCAGTGACTACTAAGTCAATGTCCCACAATGCCTAAACAACGCCTTCCGGTGCTCCCACATTCTCCCCGCAGACGATCTCAGTTGTGGTGCCGAGCCAAGTCTACCAAAAGACGTAGTTTGACATTGTAAATTAACACATAATGTTCCAAAGGAACATACAAACCATAGTGTATCGTGTAATACACATAAAAACACAAAATTCATATAATACTCTTTTACCAAAAAAATATATCACTCTTTTACTATAACCATTAAACATATATATCACTCTTTTATTTACCATACATAATACATATAAAATCAACTATATTAAAAATCCCCTTTTGTTTCAATCCACGGCTTCTGTTCTACCAACCAATAATATATTAAAGGAGAGAGTATATATTAAATAGAAGAGAAACAAACATGATGCACACCAGTTATGAGAAGATATTAACTAGAATTTTTTTTATTCCTTTCCTGTTCTTTATAGAAGACTTCGAAAGCATCTGCATGACCACATGATGTCTCCCATTTTTTTCAAACAAAAGCAATGATAATATACAAGGAAAAACGACAATAAGGCTTATATCAAACAAAATCAATAGAAGCAAAAATAACACCATTAAAACTCAAAATCCGTTTAAAGAACACCCCTTACCTTTTGTTAGAGATAATGACAAGATTAAATTAAGATTTGTTTAAATAATAATGTTTGAATTATGTTAGCATATATTATTTGGTTTAGATAAACTTCTGTCTTTCATTATTTAGGCTATACATTGTAATGTTTTATCAGTTTAATCAATGCAATACATTCTAAAAATAATAATAAAAAAAGAATCTTCTCCCCCGCCTCTGCTCCTCCGTCCAATTTCTCCAATTATTCACACTATTTTCTCCAATTCACTCCCCTATCATCGGCAGTTATAATTTCACTCACTTGATATGTTCTATCCAATCTATAAATTCTTCTTCTATTTTTTTAGGGTATGATATTCCCTCCAAAATATTTCCTCCTCTTTATCACAAGTTTCTTTTTTAGGGTGTGATATTCCCTCCGAAAATATTTCCTCCTCTCTATCATAGGATTCGCGCAATATAAGGTTGGGACGAAGTTGATGCCGATTGCTATGGAGAAGTTTGTGGCAGACACAATGTGAAGCAGACCAGATTCATTAATATCGAGCCAATCGCCATGTTCATTGCATTACCATGGGATTGCGGGGGCGTGTTAGAGATAATGACAAGATTGAGTTAGGATTTGTTTAAATAATACTGTTTGAATTTGAATTATGTTAGGATATATTATTTGATTTAGATAAACTTCTACTTATCATAATTTAAGTTATATATATTGTAATGTTCTATCAGTTTCTTTAATGAATGCAATTCAATCACTTTTATATTACTCTGTTACCTTTGGTATTTCGAAAGCGAATTCGAAAGCAAAAACTTGAAAAGAAAGTTTTGAATTCTCGAACCAACACCTCTACAAATATCCTACGAAAATTAAACGACAAACTACGATTAGCCAATCCTCTAATTCACCAAAATCTCAGATTTTTCTCAAAAACGGACGAATCTATAATTAAGGCTAGGAAGGAAATCTTACCGAAAAAAATAACGGCTAGTATCGAAACGATCGCCTCTTCGCGGTGATCAATTTCTTCTACTATGGTCTGCACCGAAAATCAACCATTAAACCCTGAATTCGGAAAACAGTGTCCGACCTTTTTTTTCCTCGCGGTGATCATTTTCTTCTACTATGATTTGTTTCTTTTTCCTCTATTTTTTTAGCAGTAATGCGACTCTGATACATTGACAAATAACATAAACAATTGTTGTGTCTCTTTCATCGTTACAATGTCACGGTATAAATATACATAATCCAGAAACCTAAAGGTTAATAGATTTCTCCGATCCCCTTTATACTAATTAATCTCTATATAGCTCTATTTAATTTCTCAGAAAAAAAAATCTCTATTTAATTACAAATAATGTAAATACAATCGTAATAGTATATTCAATTGAATTGTGTGTATTGATGTGCAGTAATTTCAGGCCTCATACTATTTTCCCTATTAAATTCTAACGAGTTCACGCTTTATGGATCAAAGTATACTGTATACATGTGTAGTACTCGATCACATACCCTAGTGGTAATCCACTAGGGTCTAACCTGGTTCTCAGTAGAAAGTTCAGGGTTCGAACACCGCTTGAGACGTGTATGGTGTGTTATTCTTTCGTTTCGAAAAAAAAAAAAATGTATTCATGTGTAAAGATAAAGATTAAAAATGGCAGCTGATCAATTAATATGACCACCTTTCATTATCGATTTTTCACAGAAAGAAATACGTAAACCTTTTCAATAAATGCTCTTTTTCTTTTAGTTCATTAAAGCTTTGAATCGCCTAGCTATTAATTCTTAATTTTATTAGGTCCCTTAGAGCAAGCGTACAATAGCTTTTTTTTTAAAGAGTAATACAAAATAATGGTAGCTGAATAGACACCCATCTCATTGACAGCATCCCACACCCCTGCCATTACCCCCGCCATTTGTGGTCGCCAGCAGTGATGGCCATCACTAACTTTTTCTCATCATGGCAACCAAGACTTATCTCCTCTCCCCTACCTCCCTTCTTTTTTCCCTCCATTTTCCCTCAGTTCTATAGCTTAAACTCCCGTGATTTTTTTTCCTCAGATTATTTATAACCATTCTTCTTCTTCTACAAAACTTAGATTGAAAATCCACCATTTGCAATCCCTATGAATCCCTAATTTCTCTGCAGCAAGAACAATCTGGGAAGAAAACATCTCAATATCTCCATCGTCGGTTAGTTTCTTTCTTTATTTATAACTCCATTAATTTCCTTAGTTTTTTCCAGCAACTCCATTAACTCCATTTGGAAAAATTGGTATGGTAAATGTCTTGAATCAAACAAAAGATGCCGACTTTCTATGATATGAAGTTCTGTGCTTTTTTTTTTGTTTTTGATTTATTATTATTATTTATTTATTTAGTGCATGAACTTGTAGTTGAATGATATATTTAAGGCAATAAGTGTCGACTGGGGTTTTTACTCAATTTATGCAGTTGGAGGGTGATAAGTTTCTTTTCATTGTTTGATTTCTTAGTCGAAAGTTGTCGTCTTTGAAAGGCAACAGCTATTTGTACTATTTCCATGATTTGCTTTGCCATGATTTTTCTGCTAACACTATTTCCATGATTTACTTTGAAAGGCAACAGCTATTTGTGCATCAGAGAAAGCTTTGATTTTTTTTTTTTGCACAAACTATACCCATAGCAACACCTCTTTGTGATTTAGTTATAACTCATCCAGAAAAACACACTCCATATGAGACATTGTATTTTACCATAGTACCTCACTAGGCCTAAGAGACTGTGACTTTGCAAGCCCATGTAGCAGGAGTACGTGTGCTTGTGCCGGATTATTATGTGCAACTCTTCTATATCGATATAGATTGATTCTTGGTCGAATGTCGTCTCTTTAAATGTTACTAAGTATGATCCCAAATTTGATTGTCTGTTAAGCCTTGCAGGTTAAAACATAATGTCAATCAATCTAAACATGAATCAAGGACAAGATGTGGGCGAGGGCCAAAGTGCTTCGCAACCTCCTAGGTCGGATAATATCAGTATTACTCCCCAAGTACCCTTCATTCCTACAATTTCTATGCAATACCCTCAAGCAGGGCTATTTGCCCAGTGGCTATCAACACCATCCGGTTCAACACCTTCACAAAACCCTCCTTACTACCAATTTAATTCTCAACCAACATCTTCACAAAATCCACCCCACTACCAACAGAACTCTCACCCAACACCTTTACAAAACCCACCCTACTACCAACAAAACTCTCAACCAACACCATTACAAAATCCATTATACCACCAACCCCAACCGCCTTATGTACTCCATAGCATGACTTGGATTTGGCTAAGTCACGTGCCAATATAATTGACAAGATAACGGCATCGGGTGAAATATTGCTTCTTGCAGTCCAGAGCTTGATGACTTTGGGGCAGAGTCTGTGTTAACACCCACCCAAAAGCTTCTGTATGAGGTGAGACAGCGGGCAGTGGCGCTGCACAAGAAACAATACGCAGGTATATGGTCTTCTGTTATTTCTTCATCTTTGAGTTACACTTAATTTCTACCTGTTTTTATTGTTTATGTTATTTCTTCATCTTTGAGATACACAAATGCATACTTGCATTGTTCCATTATTACATGCTTGTGAGGTGAAACATGGAATTTTTTGTGCGATGTTTTGTTCATGTGCATTGATCATATATACTTTTACAGAGTTGAATGAATCACTTAAAAGAACTGAGTTTCAATCTCCGACACGTATGGAACCCGTGTTTGATAACCCGAGGGCTGGTATATCTCAAAGGCATCTGGACTTAGAGGACGATGAAGCTAATCTTGGAGATGACTTGGTGTCCTTTTGGGAATTGTTTTGATGTAATATGACTTGGTGTCCTTTTGTGAATTGTTTGTTTTGCTTGGTCTTTGATAATTTTGCTTGACTTGCTTAAACTTCTACATTTTGTTTATGCCAAAGACAAGCACTCGAGTATGTAATATGACTTGGTGTCGTTTTGGGAATTGTTTCGATGTAATATGACTTGATGTCCTTTTGGAAATTGTTTTGACGTGATATGATTTGGTGTCCTTTTGGAAATTGCTTGTTTTGCTTGGTTTGTATCCTAGATAATAGTACAACATGCTTTTCTCAAGTGCCAGAAGTGTTGCAATCCTTTTATTTTTTTTCCTCTTATTCTTTGGCAATGGTCCAAACACAGCATGTCCTCTTCAGGTCTGGTGATCTATAGGGTGCAAACACTGAAATAAATCACAGAGCATGCTTGCCTTCCTTCCTTGAATTCTATACATCTTCATACGCGGTCGTATTTAACTTTGGTGTACCCTCTCCGTTGCTCTCCGTTACTCTAATATTTATGAACTAGATAGGAAATGCAGGAAATACATATTCGCTAAGTTGTGTATGGTTATATTCAAGAATGACAAAGAGATTTTTTTATTTGATGGCATTTGCCAAAACACGTTATCAAATAGTATTGATAATGCCACAACAAAATGACCACAACATTATACAACACACTTTGGGGTCGTTGATTATGATGTGAGATCTATTAAATCATATGAGTTCCAAAAAATACAATGATTTAAAAGTTTGTTGTGCATATTTTGTTATATTTTGTTTTGGCACCAGCATTTCTCGTTATCAAATACAATATCAAACATTTTATAAAAAATAGATATTATTATTAAGAAAACATTATTACAACTTAAAACAGACTGTTAAATTTGTATAGATAATGTAATTAGAACTTATATTATATATAACATTATTAATGATCGGAAATTTTATTAGTATTTTAATCAATAGATGTATGAAAATTTATAACCACTACACCATCTATTCAATTACACACCATCTACTTTTTACCACCACAACACCATCTAATCAATCACACATTACCTATACAATTTTTCTACATTTTTCAACCCGAAGGTGAAAATTAACTCTAAATAAAAAAATAAATTAAAGGAAACATGTACTATTTTTGTAGTTTTTTATTATCAATAAATAATAATAACATATATTTATCTTATTTAATGTGGACCATTTATTTCATCAATTAATATTAGGAGTTAGAATAGTGTAATGTATCACTTAAGTCTTTGGATAGTTGTGTAAGAAAAATTATGTCGGCCATTAATTGAGCCCGATTAATTTCCTTTCCCGTAATAGCGGTTTTATAGGTAATTCGGTTTTCCTAGGAAATATGCTATTTATTATTTATTGGTTATTTAAAAGGAGTTTTAATCCGATTAAAACTCGGCTTTGATGGACGGCCGAGATGAATTAAAGCTAAACCCTAGGTCATTCGGATTTCGGCCCTCTCTCCACCTATAAACGCAATGCTTTATTCCATCATAAAGCATACGAAAAAAACCAACACATAACGGTTGTAGGCAAGGAGAGAGATGTCGGAATCCTCTCATCAACGGCAACAACGGAGACATAGTCGAGTAACAATGGATGTAGGGAAACGATCCTGGTGATTTCTTCCGCTATTCAGGTACTCTAAATTTATCGTTCAATTTACAACATGTGCTGAGAAATATGGAGAGGCCGACGCTTTAGGGAAGAAAAAAGAAAGAGAAAAAGAGGAATTGAGAGTTTTATCCATGTAAGGGAGGAATGCAAAGAAAAAGAAAATAGAAGGAAGAGGAAAGAAAATAGTGGAAGAAGAAAAGAAGATAAGGGCTTTGGAAATCTATCTACATATCAAGTAGCAAGCATAAAGAGAAGAACAATTTTGTTGTGTTTTGAAGAAAATGGAATAAGAAATCGAGTTATGACGTATTGTTCCAAATATGGATTTGTGGCTTTGAATTCGAGGTGATGAGTGTAGTATCAAGAGTATTTTTTTAGCATTTCATGTTTTCAAGCATTTCATCACTACAAGAAAAACAGTTTTTTTGCTACACTATTACTTGCCACACAACAAAAATACTGTTGTTATATACTTACGTTTAGCCACATAAGCGTGGAAAAAGAGTCTAACCAAGTGCTATTAGCCACACTATTTTTTGTGTGTGGCAAAAACTAGTGTAGCAATAGTGTTTATTTCGTAGTGCATTGTTGATTGATTTGTTTAAACGATCTCTACAATTTTAGAATAATTAAATAAATGACTATGCATCATTACAAGAAACATAATATATCAGAACATAAAAACTAACACCGCAGTAGAGGTGGCTTTCTAGTAAACATATAAATTTGTATAGTTATAGATAACAACATGTTGGTTCATGTTTTAAGTTGCTTTATGATATTTTATGTGCTAGGACGAATTATCATTTTATTCTTATGTAACTTGAGAATTTGTCAAATGCAAGGTTTTGAATATAGTCAATGTATATGAACACATAGATTATATTATATATTCAAGATGTATAAATGGTTAATCAACTTTATAAGTTGTGAAAGAGTTTTTATTAAAACTGAGCCAACGCTATTTCTTAAGAATATGTTTTAGAAATATGGATGAAAATCCTTTCTTTAAGAACTTAACGTCAATTTCCAGAGCTATCACTAATATTCTATAAAACAGTGGATTTTCAGAAGATAATAGATTTCTAGACATATATGTATTAACAAAAAGTTTTACAATTTTGACAGAAAGCATTGAGTCTTTGCAGTAACATAATATCCAGAATAAAAGGCACTATAGACAGATAAATACATACAGTGATAATTTAATAATGTTACGATTCTCAAAACAGACACCCCACTCCCGGGTCAGTAGGGAGAAATCAGATTTCAGATTCAATGCAGTGAGTTCTCGAGAATTCCCGACATCAGGCCCTGATCCTGGATTAATAATAAGGAGTACAGTTTTATATGCCGGAGCCGGTCAGGAAATCCGGTCTGCAACCTCAGACAGTTTCAGAGTTCCTTCTAGGAACACTGATTAGAACCGTATCATCATTTACAGAATTTCAGTAGAGTATTGGTTACATTATTTTATTCCAACATAATAATATTTCAATACAATTATTATTATTTTCAGTTATGTTTCATTCTAATTTTCAATTAGACATTTCTAGTACAGATAGCATGCATTATTCAATGCATATATTTTCAGTATGCACATCATTATTTTCAAACTAACAATAGTGAACTCTGGAGGCTTTCTAAGTGGATTCCTTAGTTCCCTCTTGATGCTTAGACACTTCTTACGGGGCATTCGTGCTCACTCCTTTATTTGATATATTTTTCAGATAAGGTCCAGAGTATCAGGAAGGTGTACAAGCACTGCCTAGCCACTACCCTAGCTAGACTGTCAGAGGAGACGTGTGGAGTAACGTAGAGAGAGTATTGATTATGATTTTCCACAATCGAGTGTTGGTGGGAGTAAGTCACAGTTTTTCAGGAAAGGGGAACATATTTATATTGTGTCTTTTGATATTTTTTTAAGGTGATGTAATAATTAAGGTTGCATCCTAACAGTCGTACTTTTATATTCTCAAGACGTTGTTGTATTATTACTGTTGTGGAATAAACTTTTGTATGGATTTAGTTTCTGATTTCCAGCAGTAGAATGCTTCGTGATTTGAACTTTTCTAGTTCGGGTCATGGCCGAGCGATTCGGATCCGGGTAATTGGGTAAATCCGGGCAGGGTCGTTACAATAATAATAACACAAGTAAACAAATCATTCCAATAATGTATTTGCAGTATATAACTTGAGATTAGTGTGTGAACACAATCAAGTCTTTGAATCACAAAATCAATACAAATCAATTTGAATAATAGATAAATCATTTTATCTTTTACGTAACACGAATTCAATTCGAATATATTATTAATAATGTCATAATACAAATATAGATTATTACATGAATATCATTACAAGATATGATGCACGCTGTATTTCCGTCGTATTGAATCGTATAATTTCCATTAATCTGGACAGGGGTTATGCCTGGCTGGTCGGCAATCCAGCCATCAACATCAATGAATTCAATACTTCCAAAGTTTTCAGCCACCATTGGAGAAACTGTCTTTTCCCACACAACACGTCCTAGCTGGTATGAACCGAGACCTGAACAGTTGTATTCTCCGAATGTAATATCATTCCTGCAGATTAAGAAGAAGAAGTTTTAGTCAAGAAGTTAGGAGTCAACAGAATGAAAAAAGAGAAGGAAAACATATATATATATAGGGACCTGAACAGTTGTATTCTCCGAATGTAATATCATTCCTACAGATTAAGAAGAAGAAGTTTTTGTTAAGAAATTAGGAGTCAACAGAATGAAAAAAGAGAAGGAAAACATATATATATATATATATATATATATATATATATATATATGTTTGCTTCAATGATATATTCTTACACGTTCTTCTCCCAAGAATCCCATCCATTGGGGGCAATAATATCTGCCATGGTTGTTTGGACGAAGAAAACCCTAGAATATGGTTTCCATGCTCTCCCCAAGAGAGTTGGTCCTGATTAATGGAAGAGTGATCAAAGTACCGGCAGCAATTAATTAATGATGTGCATACTGAAAATCCTTGGGGTTGAAAATATATATAACCAAATGAATGGCAAAACATGTTGAACTTGACCTAACTTGACAATAACTTGACAGTAAGTACGGAGGCTGTATAGTTACCTTCTGCAAAGCTTTTTGAACTCCAAATTTCTGAGTTGATATAAATGAGTCTAACAGGACACGGATCGCCATGTCTACATCTTCTTGGGTCACAATATCCTAGCATTGCTTCAGACATCCTTATCATCGATTCTATGTGCCGCACTGCCATTGGAACTCCTTGTTCATGCTATCAAAATAAAACATGACCCAGTTATTTTTGTAAAATGTATATCTACTTTCAAAAAAAAGAAGAGAGAATTGAGACTCACCGATGATTCTCTTCGCAATTCAGCATAAACCTGGCTCAGCTTATCCAAGTCTGCATCATGCAACCTTGGGAATACGTTCATCTTTGCATAGATAATGTACTTCTTCAGCAAATCTTGAGGAATTATCTGAGGAAAAAAAAATAAAAAAATTAACCACGTTAAACTAAAAATTATGCGCAGGGGGAAAATGTTTCAAGTACTCTTGTGACAACCTCAGGGTCAGCAGGCATTGCTGAATCTCGCTCATCCTCTTGTGAATTGAGTGCTGATCGACAACAAACTTCGCCAGCATCTCATCAGTAATTGGATTAACAACATCCTGCCGATCAAAAAAGCTGTCAATTGAAATGTAAGCAAAGTAACTGCATCACGGAAAGAATATGATTTCGTGCATAACCTTTACGACACAAAGAATGTCAAAGCGAGAAATAATTGGATCCGTCAGCTCAACATTTTGAGCAAGAGTTTTTGAGGAATCATATCTGCAAAAGGACAATTGATATTAAATTAGGAATGATAAAACTGGTAAAGAAAATACAAGAACAAAAAGGCAAGGTGTGGAGGTTTTAAGAAAAGTACACCAAATTGCATACGATTGAGATTTTGGGATAAACTATTGCCTACGTTCCTAGTGTATTCGAGGATAGCTATGGATTCAGTTATTATGACATTCTTGAATAGTTGGGTTCATACCCAGTTTATTCTAAAAAAAAGCGGAATTAGAAGAAATTGACTACAAACATTACCAAGAGCTTGATAGACGTAATCCATCATAACTATCAATTACCAGGGGATTAATCTAACGACATTATTTACTTTCATTGTACCTTCCTCCCAATGGATTTGCAGCAGCAATGACAGAACACCGTGCCTGAAGGGATGTCACAGTCACAATCCCAGCCTTTGATATGCTAATACTTTGCTGCTCCATTGCCTCATGAATGCTTACTCTACAAGAAGATAATCTTTCTAGTCAGAGAGAATTCCAGAGACCGCATATGCATAGATACAATACAACATGTGCATACTTACCTATCTTGATCGTTCATCTTATCAAATTCATCAATAAGGCATATTCCTCTATCAGCCAGAACAAGAGCTCCTCCTTCCAGCGTCCACTCTCGTGTGACTGGATCCTTGTGAACTGAAGCCGTGAGCCCCACAGCAGAAGCTCCTTTTCCAGTGGTATAGACAGCTCTTTGACCAGTCTTCTCAACATATCTGGGAAAGCAATGTGGTCAGTACTTTGAAACGTAAAAGAAACAAGCAGAGATGGCTGACATCGTACTTGAGGAATTGTGACTTGGCAGTGCCAGGATTGCCTAAGAGGAGCACATTAATGTCACCCCTCAGTCGGTGTTTACCCTCAACGTTCTTCTCTTGGCCCCCAAACATGGCAAGAGCAATTCCAGTCTTTATATCTTCATGACCGTATATTGAGGGGGCAATGGATTTGACAATCTGAAATGCCCATAAAAAGTTAAGACAATATATAAAATGTACTATTTATCGCAAATATGAAAGATGACTAAGAAATATCCAGTTACGTTGCATACTCTCTCCCCAATCCTTGGGTCCTTTGCCAACTTCATTATGCACATCATTAATTAATTGAAAATGCTTGTTCAAATACTCGGCAGCAACTTCATTGCCAACTTCATTAATTAATCCTTGGGTGTTGAAAATACTGTGTTCAAATATAAAAAAAAAAATACTATATGCCTAATTTGTATTGTTTTTTTAAACGTCACCCCAAATTGTTTTTGAAAGATTAGAATAAAAATATAGTAATAAAAGGAAGAAAACACAACAGCAAAAAAACAAAAAAACAAAAAAAAATTACTTACAACAAAAGTGATATTTCGCACAACTATGTTGTCGGCAAGTGAGGTGAAAGTTGAACAGACGCCAATGCTATCATGCTCATTCCATTCTAACCTAGTGTTCTCTTCCCCCATTCCTTGAATATAAAGGAATGGTTTGTTTTCCGGTATCGTTACTTTCTCCCTGTAGAAAAATAAAAACAAAATGGTTGACATGCATACATGAATTTACGTAAACAAAGTTGGTATAGATGTGTCATTTTTCATAAACAAAATAAAAAATAAAAAAATTACGTATAAATCCCAGCAGCCACGTTTATTTGTATCCAGCCAACATTGTTAGGTGAAATTCTGTCTATTGCAGCTTGAAGGGTTGTGAAGTTTCCTTCACCCGGGGACTGATCAACGTATAATATGGTCGTGAGGCTGACGGTGGGTTGTGCTGTAGATGAGAAAAGCAGTACGTATATCATAGTAGTCCATAAATAATAATGAAGGGTTTCCATCTGATCGAACTGTGAATAAAGTAAGAGTTAAAGTTCAAATAATTAATTCAGCAATTAATTAATGGAGGAGTGATCAAAGTACCGGCAGAAGTCAATATAATAAATAAATTAATAGGTGTCTTTAATTTATATTATATATTATATGGTGAGCGCCGGCCTCAATGCTCAAAGTTTTGGGATGGATTTTGTTGCAGAAATTTTGGGAGAGAAAGTATTGCAGAGGGGAATTGAATTGGAAGAGGATGGATTGGTGGGGATGATTGAAATGAATTCATGTACGTAGTATTTATAGTTACACGTCCATCCCTTTCTTTACGATGGATTTTGGTACCACAAAACCATTTTACATCCTGTTTCAATATTTATAGAATTCTGATTTAATTACATCCTGATTCATGTATTGTTGTTTTTTGTTTTTGTTTTTGTTTTTGTTTTTTTTTTTTTTGTTGTTGTTGTTGTTGTTATGATGTTACATATCTCATCTTTATTTAATTACAGCTTTGTTTTAAAATGTGTAATTTGTATCAGAGGATAAACATTGATCATGCCATATCTCAACAAGAAAAGTTCGAAAATACAGCAAGCAATATATAAAAATATAGGGTGAATGAGGGATAAGGACAGAAATATTTCATCAATTGAGTAGAAGGACACTCTTTTGAAACTTTTGCATAAAGGACAAAACTATTTATTCACTGTCGAAATTCACTTGTATTCGAAATTCACTATTTAAATTCACTGCTGAAATTCACTGTCAAAATTCACTAATTTTCAAAATTCATTGTTGAAATTCACTGATTTTCGGGATTCACTGAGGAGATTCACTGAATTTCGGGATTCACTGTTTGTCATTCTCGCTATAAAAATTATGCAGTTGTCATTCTCCCTATAAAAAATATGTAGCCGTCATGTTACTTAAAAATATTCCAGATTGTGTTATTATCACTAATTTCCAAAAAATATATAAGCACGACTAGGTTATCAAGTTTATCTTCACAAGCTAGTTTATCAGCTAGGCGTTGCGTCGGACACTTGTAATTAAGAAAGAAGATCAGCACAATGGTTCAATATAACTATGCAAGATCAAAAATTGACTAGATTTATATTTGTGAAAGAGTAATAAATAATGTATTTGTGTTCTAAATTGACATTTTTTGAGGAACAAATTTTTTCCAAAAAAAAAAAAAAAAACAATTCTTTTTCAGCAACAAAGGGAACACATGCTAAACTATGTACGTAATAATTGTGTCAAAAAAAATAAGGGGGAAGGGCCATAAGGACAAAAAATTTGATAAATGGAGTGCAGAGGATAAAAAGAATATTTTCACGATTATAAAGACAAAAATCACAAATGTTACTTTAAAAATGTTACTTCATGTATTTATATTCTTTGTATTTACAATTATTCTTTCATATTTACTTTATTTCACATATATTACTTCATATATATTCTTACATAAATATTCTTTTGTCGCTTATTAAATTACTGATGTCTTCTATCCCTTTTTTTTGATAATTAAAAAATAAAGGGCAATGTTAATGGCGTGACAAATAATATATTCTAATTATCACATCATGTAAAATTCGACTTTTTAGAAATCGAAATAACACATTTTGATTTTTCAAGAGTTGAAATAACACATTTCGACCTTTAAAAAATTGAATTTTACACAGATATGATGCCCGAATATATTGGATGTAGTGCCATTAACAATGAAAAAAAATAAATGTTTATAATGTAATGTCCAATTTGTCCGTATTGTTGTTGCTGTTAGGCTGAAGTATGCATTAATAGAAAGTTCTCTTTTTCCTTTTTCTGCTTTTCCCTTTTTCCTTTTACCGTACATGTTCTTTGTCCCAACATCCGTTCTTGTACCAAACAGCCGTTCTCGGCAGCACATTTTAAATAGGAAAAAGCATAAATAGTCCTTTGAAAATCTAATAGACTAATAACAAATATTCTGATCAATAAATTCTTTCGGTTTGCGGTAGAAATATAATGTGAACTATGAAACTTTTGAAATACATATTAACTCAATAAATTACGATCCAACTATGTTCTCTTCCCGTCTCAAAATATAAATTATTTTACTTTTTCACACGATTTACAAAAATAGATGAGTGTTATACTATTTTAAAGATAAAAACTATCATTAACATGATAGTTGTAAAGTAATGAAAACTTGGTCAATTGATAACAGATTAGAGAAAAAATATGCAATAAACACTTTTTTGGTATTATAAATAAATTTATATTATGGAACAAAACAAAAAAGTAATGAAAAGTTGGTCGATTGATAACGGTCTAGAGGGAAAATGAAGAATAATACAATAAACGCTTCATTAATTGGTATTCTAAATTAATTTATATTATGAGTGAAACCATAAAATCAATCGGATTTATATTTTTGAATTGACAGAGTACATTTAGTGGATCCGGAAGGGTTGAGTTCGAAATGAACTCAGTGTAGATAAATATGGCTCTTGGTATGGGCAAGAATATTACCTCCAGCCTCCGGGGCAATTTTGCCACTTCCTTTCAATAATCCTGCAAAAAGTTGACAGCTCCAGAGCTCCTACCTACACATTACACTTTGCATGGTTTTTTTTTTTTTTCAAAAAAACTTGGGTCATATTTTGTGACGTCCATGTCCCGGATACCGAGTCCTTATTCGGAAAAGAACGTCCGACATGCATATAATTAAAATTTAATCTAATTATATACGTAAGCCTTACTTACGTAGTCAAACATCATAGAACAAGCGAAAGGTAATTAAAACATTACTAAACGACCGAAGGTAACACAGAGAAAGATTTTGTATATTAATTATAATTCATAATAATCATCCAGTCTTACACTCCAAATTCTTATAACAAGTGAGGCTCCTTAAAAGACAAAATACAAGATAAGATCTAGCAACAAATATAACAAACTATAACGATGTGGCACTAAATCTATTGTAACCAATGAGCCTCTGACACTTGGCAGCAACACATTCTATTAATTCTTTTCAGCCCCTCTCAAACGAACATGTGAGGAAGTCACATTGAGTTTGTGTCTGAATGTGTCAAATGTACTTGCTGGTAAAGCTTTTGTAAAGCAGTCAGCTACCTGTTTTGAAGTTGGTATGTAGCAGACCTGTAATTCCTTGTTCATGACCATATTTCTGATGTAATGCACATCAACCTCTATGTGCTTGGTCCTAGCATGATAAACAGGGTTTTGAGCCAAGGAATTTGCTCCTATATTGTCACACCACAAGGTAGGAATATGTGGAATCTTAAACTGAATCTCTTTGAACAGGTTCATCATCCATTTAACTTCTGCAGCCAAATTAGCCAAGGACATATACTCAGATTCACAGCTTGATCTTGAGACAACTGCCTGCTTTTTTGAGCTCCAAGAGATTAAAGAGTCACCTAAATAGATACAGTACCCACCGGTTGATTTTCTATCAATAGGACACACAGCCCAGTTAGCATCAGAAAAGCCATGAACTTCTAGTTTGTCTGAAGGTTGAAAGAGTAGCCCATTGTCAAGAGTTCCTGCAATGTATCTTAAGAGCCTTTTCAAGGCTTGCCAATGATCAGTGTAAGGATCTTGCATAAACTGGCTCAATGTATTGACTGCAAAACTTATGTAAGGTCTAGTTAGAGTCAGGTACTGCAGGGCTCCAATGATACTTTTGTAAATTGTTGGATTTGACAGAGGTTCACCTTGTTTTGGCAGCAGTTGTTTTCCAGTGACCATAAGAGTAGGTGTTAGGAAATCACTAGTTTAACGCAGCGGAATTTAAAATTTGATTTCCTTTTTCTAGATCGTTCTTCGTTTAATGCAATAAACACGTTAAGTAGTTTGACGGTTATACCTTGATGATCTATAAGACCGTCGCTTAGACCGTCAACGGAGAGTAGTTCAGTGCGCAAGCCATCCACGCGTCCGGCCTCTATCGCTAATCCACACGAACCCCTTGCCGGAATCCTCCTTGATTGCTATTGGAAAACTCCGGTTGCTACACCAGACTTTTTCCTCTCTCACAAACTCACTATAGGTTGCTCTCTATTTTACACAAGAACTATGAGCTCTTGCAATTGTGATGTACAAAAGAGCTTGACACCCACCTCTTATTTATAGTCAAAAGTGGCGCCCATATGTGTGAGGAGAAGAAAAAACCTTTTCCCAATAAAATAAGGAAAATCTTCTAGATTGATTTATCTTTTAATGATAATTAATTTTGCCAATATCTTATATTGAATATAATTATCTTATTACCATAAATCAATTTTTCCAAAATCAATTAATATCATATATTAATATTATGGTAATCTTATTAATTAAAGTGGACAATCCAAGTGTATCTCATACACTTAAAAGTGGCGCCCCATTGGTCAATTAATTGACTTCCGGAATATTTTTTAATTAATATAATTTATATATAATTAATATCTTGTATTTTATTTATTCATAATAAATAAATACCACCATATTAATTTACCACAATAACCTTTATAGTCTAGAGATAAACTTTCTTTATTTGGTTATCAACTATAACCGCATTTTAATCCGCTCGATGTTCATATGTGTGTGACCCGATAGGCTTCCAAATAGGTTGCCCGTAGACACAATGTGCAAATTACTAAAATGCCCTTCATACCTAACGATCACGGGATAGCATCTAGCAACACACCGTGACCCCCAATCATCGGAAGAGTCAAAAGCAATGACTACTACCTTTCATGTGAAGCAGTTACCGTGTAACTTATAATCATATCGCTGTAATAATATCCATACGATCGTATCTCGAGTGTCAATACATTAACGATCGTATCTTATAATCTGGATATCATGCTCTCTCGGGATAACACATTTACTCCCACTTTGCAAAGATTCTCGATAGTTAGACAATCCTTATAAGAAGGCCATTTCGGATATTCGATCCCAATCATAGGATACGTGATTCCCGGACGACCAATCATCTATACTCTGCATGCTTCAATATCATACCCAATCAATGCCGCATGATCGCCCCATGGCTAAAGGAAATCTCAATAGTGTCAAAGCATGACAATCCACACCGTGATGCCATGAAGACTCCGGTCAAAAGGATAATTACACAACCGCCACATAGTGTGGCACTTAATGTATGTGGGTCAGTCTAACGTACACATTCTCTAATACACGTCCACGTACAGTCCAAGTGTCCCTACACTTCGATAGACGAGATCTATCCATATCTTCTAAAAGATAGAGGACATCCAATACGTGCTAGTCTGATTATACTATCAATGTCCCATTTGATAATATGTAAGACTAGAGACATTTAAGTACCAATCTTGTTATAGTGATTAGAGATCTCATCAACCATAATCACTATCATGGTTTCTCTATCACAGATTGATACTAGAGACGTTACTATATATGTACAACAAATAACATGAAGATAAACAATATACAATAACATAAATGCTTTTATTAATCATAATAAAGTTATTACATGAACTAAATAGACTGTAAATGACCCGACCCGGTCGGATCCGGTCCAACCCGATTCGGTTTAGGACACCTTTCCAACAATCTCCCACTTGGCCTAAAGCCAATCAACCATATGCCTAAGCCCGTACAAGTGAACATGTTTCTCATGCTTTGCTTGAGACAATGCCTTGGTTAACGGATCAGCTATGTTGTCATCCGTGTGGACTTTCTCTATCTTTACATCTCATCTATCTACTATCTCTCTAATCAAGTGATAGCGCTGTAGCACATGTTTGGACTTCTGATGAGACCTTGGTTCCTTTGACTGGGATATCGCTCCGTTATTATCACAAAGATGCAGGTATCGACCTTCAATGGAGGGAACCACACCAAGTTCAGTAATGAACTTCTTCATCCAAACTGCTTCCTTTGCCGCCTCCAAGGCTGCTATGTATTCGGCTTCCGTTGTAGAGTCTGTAGTAGTCTACTGCTTGGAACTCTTCCAGCTCACTGCTCCGCCGTTAAGCGTGAAAACAAATCCAGACTGTGACTTAAAGTCATCCTTGTCAGTTTGAAAACTGGCATCTGTGTAACCTCGTAATACTAAATCATCATTTCCGAAAACCAGGAACATATCCCTAGTATGTCTCATGTACTTACGGATATTCTTGACAGCAATCCAGTGACCATCACCTGGATCGGATTGGTACCTACTAGTCATACTAAGAGGGTACGAGACATCTGGTCTTGTGCACAACATGGCATACATGACAGAACCGATTGCCGAAGCATAAGGGACCTTACTCATTTGTGCCCTCTACTCTTCTGTCTTAGGACTCATTCCCTTTTAAAGATAGACCCCATGTGACATGGGCAGCAATCCTCTCTTGGACTGCTCCATGTTGAATCTCTTCAGCATCTTGTCTATGTATGTGTATTGCGACAGACCAAGCAACCTTTTTAGATCTATCTATACAGATCTTTATTCCTAGAATATAGGCTGCATCACCCAAGTCCTTCATTGAGAAGTTCTTGGATAACCAAGCTTTGACCGATTGTAACATAGGCACATCATTCCCTATGAGCAATATGTCGTCTACATAAAGCACTAAGAACACAATGGCACTCCCACTAACCTTCTTGTAAACACAGGGCTCATCTTCGTTCTTGATGAAATCAAAATGTTTGATTATCTCATCAAAGCGAAGATTCCAACTCCGAGAAGCTTGCTTTAATCCATAAATGGATCTTTGCAGTTTACACAGCATCCTGGCGTCATTGGTTGTGAAACCCTCAGGCTGTGTCATATACACTTCCTCAGGCAAATTCCCATTAAGGAAAGCTGTTTTCACATCCATCTGCTAGATTTCGTAATCATGGTATGCTGCAATAGCGAGCAAAATTCTAATGGATTTTAACATTGCAACAGGCGAAAAGGTTTCGTCATAGTCAACTCCTTGTCTTTGCTTATAACCTTTTGCCACTAACCTAGCCTTGTAGGTAGTCACGTTACCGTCCATGTCGGTCTTTCTCTTAAAGACCCATTTACACCCTATAGGAACTATTCCTTCAAGTGGATCAACCAAGTTCCAAACTTGGTTGTCTTTCATGGATTCCATTTCAGAATTCATGGCTTCTAGCCATTTCTCTTTGTCATGCCTTAATAGCACTTCCTCATAAGTTCTAGGGTCCTCATCTTCCATGAGATACACGCTAGTGTACCTTTCGGGTTCACGGCGTTCCCTGGGGGATCTTTGAGGTGCTAGTGTGTTCACGGTAGAGGCTGGCATCACATCTGTATGTGGTGTCTCCTCTACTTCCATCAACTGACTGTCATCCATAAGTGGTTCTCAAATTTCTTCAAGATCAATCTTACTCCCACTGACCCTATCCAGAATAAACTCTTTCTCTAGAAAGTGGCCAGTCCTGGCAACAAACACCTTTTGTTCCTCAGGATGGTAAAATTGGTATCCTCTAGTTTCTCTTGGATATCCCACAAACAGACATTTTTCAGATCTAGCTTCTAATTTATCAGGCATCATCTGCTTCACGTAAGTCGGACAACCCCAAGGTTTAAGATATGCTAGACTCGGTTTCCTCTTATGTCATACCTCGTATAGTGTGGATTCAACAGTCTTTGATGGAACTCGGTTCAGTGTATAGGATGCAGTTTCTAGAGCATACCCCAAAAATGATTTTGGGAGAACTGCGTAACTCATCATGGATCGTACCATGTCTAACAAGGTACGGTTTCTCCTCTCAGATACGCCATTCATCTGAGGCGTGCCTGGAGGGGTCCATTCAGGTAGAATCTCATTCTCCTTCAAATAGTCTTGAAACTCTCCATCTAAGTATTCTCCACCTCGATCTGATCGAAGTGTTTTGATTTCTCTACCTAGTTGTTTCTCCACTTCACTTCTGAATTCCTTGAACTTTTCAAAGGCTTCAGATTTATACTTCATTAAGTATATATAACCATAGCGAGAATGGTCATCAGTGAAAGTGATAAAATAAGAGTATCCTCCTTTGGCTTGAATTGACATTGGGCCACATACATCTGTATGTATGAGCTCAAGCAATTCATTGGATCTTATCCCTTTGCCACTAAAAGGTGACTTTGTCATCTTGCCAAGTAAACAAGCTTCACATGTATCAAACGATTCGTAATCGAATTGATCCAACATTCCATCTTTATCGAGTTTGAAAATGCGATTCTTATTTATATGGCCAAGTTTACAATGCCATAAGTAGGATTCATTCAAGTCATTTGTCTTGGCTTTCTTGTTATTTATATTAAGTACGTCAACATTCATATATAATATGTAGAGACCATTGCTAAGTATGCCAGTACCATAAAAGATTCCATCACGTGAAAAAGAACAACATTTATTCTCAAACGTAAATGAAAAACCATCAACATCTAATGCGGAAATGGAAATAATGCTCTTCGTAAGAGCAGGAACAAAATAACAATTACTAAGTTCAAGTACTAGCCCAGTGGGCAATGAAAGAAAATAAACTCCTACGGCCAGCGCAACAACACTTGCTCCATTTCCAACGCGTATGTCCACCTCTCATTTCTTCAGATCTCTAGTTCTTAGTGCCTGCATATTCGTACAAATATGAGAACCACAACCAAAGATCTAATACCCAAAGGTTAGACTTAGAAGTAGTAATGTTGATCTCAATCATAAATATACCTGAAGTCAAAGCATCAGAATGCTTCTTCTTGGTACTCAAGAAGCCTTTGCAGTTTCTCTTCCAATGTCCGGTCTCACCGCAATGGAAGCAAGCATCCTTGGATTTGTCTTTTGCTATCTTAGGCGCTGGCTTAGGTGCAGCCTTCGCCTTCTTGGACTTTTTCTAGGCTTTGGCTTTGCCTTTTCTTGAAGTGACCAGCAACACTTGTTTTCCCTTCCCCACAAAGGTGCCTCAAAGCTTTTTCAACATGTTCAATAACTCCGCAAGAGAGCAATCTATCTTGTTCATGTGATAGTT
The DNA here is from genome assembly GCA_026214975.1 of Gentiana macrophylla. Lineage (NCBI taxonomy): Eukaryota > Viridiplantae > Streptophyta > Magnoliopsida > Gentianales > Gentianaceae > Gentiana > Gentiana macrophylla. The sequence continues at coordinate 22,940,055 of CM047815.1, read as the reverse complement.
TATCACGAATCATGAAATGAATCGGTAGAGATTGCGTAAATCAAGTCAATACTCAATTCTCGCTCCAACTTGTGACCCAGTTTCCCAAGCCTCTCTATGTACCCGATCATCTTAAGCACGTGTGACCCCACAACAGTCCCAGATGCCATCTTACAACTAAACATGACCTTTGAGACTCGCACTTCTCTGCAAAGCGAGACCGAGAAGCATAGAGTTCCTTTAGGTGGACCATGATTATGTAGGCATCCATAGACTCATGTCAAGCTTCTCGCAAAGACAAAGTCATAGAAGCAAGCATGATACATGTAGCATCAAGATCACAAAATAGTGCTTGTTATACTTCTCGACAACATCCGCAAATCGAACCCTCAAAGAGTGCTTTTCCCCGTAGGCCTCCTCCAAGACATAGCCAATCTTCTCGTGCCTCAAAACGATTTTGAGGTTTCTTTCCCAATCGAGAAAATTAGTTTCGTCAAGCTTGTTTTCGATGATAAAACGAATGTTCAATTTGTTTGACATTTTTCTACAACAATAAATAAAGATAGAATAAGTAAAAGCTCATGTATAAAAAAACCTAAATTTGCATTTAAAATTTTATAAGGTTTTACTCCCACTAGCCAACTATTCCCAATTGGCTTTCTTGAATTTAATTAATTCTTTAGTGGCTGAGATCCTATCTAGTTACCTCGATTCCCGACGAGGGCCGATCAACCGAGATAATTTCGACAGGTAGGTACTCCTACCAGTCGCATCGCATGCGACTCCCAGTGGCTGACTATTCAACTCTTTGACGTTTCACATCTCTATGTGATAGTCAACCCTTTGTCTCTAAAATGAGACGGTCCTGACGAGGGCCAATCACCGCAAGATTCTAGTCGAGTCGTAACCCAATATTCATGAGATCTCGTAACAATCATATCTCAATAATAACGATATACCCGTGGTAGGTCAACTCCCGACGAGGGCCGATCAGTTGGATCCGAACAAAGGCTCTTCACCATCATTATAATATTAGGAGACAATTTTGGCTCGATTTTTGGCGTGGGAATAATTTTAAAATTAATTCACTTAATTAATTCGGTTTAATTATGGTCTCATCTACTATGTGCATATTACTACGATATCATATAAAGTAAAACATACACAACATTCCGCGCACAAAATAACCGGTATGATCATGGACTTTTCCTAGGTGCGGTTTTGAATACAAACTGATTTAAACCGCTGGTCACAAATCGAGGTGTCCGCAACCGCCAATAGGATCTTTATTGCTGTACGCCAATGGGTTCTTTATTTCTCTTTGGTCTACATCTTCTTGCTCCATTCTTGTTACATATAAATAATTACACCAGCCGCACACGGGAGGGAGCTAACGGGAATGAGATAAATGCAAAAAGTAAACTAGGTCACGTTCTTCATAACGGCCTAGGACAATTTTTTAAAAAACCAACATAAAGAAAAACATTCCCATCTATCCTATTTGTCGAGTCAATGATCAATCGGGGTCCATATAATCACATTATATCTACACATCTAATCCATATAATTTTATCTTATGAAAAAGATTAAATTCTAATTTTTAACTACTTATGCGTCTTATTTTATCATATCAAATAATTAAATAACATTTAATTAATTATATGACTTAATCGAAAATTAAAATTAACATTTAATTTTAAATCGATTTTAATTTCAATTAAATTTGAACTATTCAAAATAAAATTAAAATTATAAAGTCTCCTATTTTGTTTCCTTTCCAAAACTAAATTTGACTTAGGCCTGACCACTTTCCAAAATCAAAATTTTGGAAGTGGCCTAGGCCTAGGCCTTTTACAAATCAAATATTTTAAAAGGCATAGGCCTATTCCAAATCAAATATTTGGAAAGGCCAAATAATTTTGGTTAAGGCCTGGCCACTTTCCAAAATCAAAATTTTGAAGTGGCTTGCAGCCTGCGCCTTTACAAATCAAATATTTGAAAGTGCTTTCAGCCTATTCCAAATCAAAATTTGGAAAGGCCAATATGCCATATGGTTTCCCAATGGCCCAAACTATTTAAACCATTGGTTGGCCATATGACACAACTAAACAAACGAGATATCTATGCACAATAAATATCACAAAACGAAAAGGGTCGATCTCCCCCATTGGAAGAGGACAGCTGACGGACGGCAGCCCTGAAGCCACCTCCGCCGCCGCCGCCGCCAGTCGGCCGAGCCCCCATTAAAACCCTAATTTTTTTTGTTTTAACGTTTCGCGATTTAAATCTTGCATCTATCGATTAATTACTACGCAATTAAATTATGCTTATTGCTAAAGCTCGAAGTCTGGCTCCGATACCACTGTTAGGAAATCACTAGTTTAACGCAGCAGAATTTAAAATTTGATTTCCTTTTTCTAGATCGTTCTTCGTTTAATGCAATAAACACGTTAAGTAGTTTGACGGTTATACCTTGATGATCTATAAGATCGTTGATTAGACCGTGAACGGAGAGTAGTTCAGTGCGCAAGCCGTCCACGCGTCCGGCCTCTATCGCTAATCCACACGAACCCCTTGCCAGAATCCTCCTTGGATTGCTATCGGAAAACTCCGGTTGCTACACCGGCCTTTTTCCTCTCTCACAAACTCACTATAGGTTGCTCTCTATTTTACACAAGAACTATGAGCTCTTGCAATTGTGATGTACAAAAGAGCTTGACACCACCTCTTATTTATAGTCAAAAGTGGCGCCCCATATGTGTGGAGGAGAAGAAAACATTTTCCCAATAAAATAAGGAAAATCTTCTAGATTGATTTATCTGTTTAATGATAATTAATTTTGCCAATATCTTATATTGAATATAATCATCTTATTACCATAAATCAATTTTTCCAAAATTAATTAATATCATATATTAATATTATGGTAATCTTATTAATTAAAGTGCACAATCCAAGTGTATCTCATACACTTAAAATTGGCGCCCCATTAGTCAATTAATTGACTTCCGAAATATTCTTTAATTAATATAATTTATATATAATTAATATCTTGTATTTTATTTATTCATAATAAATAAATACCATAATATTAATTTACCACTATAACCTTTATAGTCTAGAGATAAACATTCTTTATTTGGTTATCAACTATAACCGCATTTTAATCCGAATCGATGTTCATATGTGTGTGACCCGATAGGCTTCCGAATAGGTTGGCTGTAGACACAAAGTGCAAATTACTAAAATGTCCTTTATACCTTACGATCATAGGATAGCGTCTAGCAACACACCGTGACCCCCAATCATCGGAAGAGTCAAAAGCAATGACTAATACCTTTCATGTGAAGCAGTTACCGTGTAACTTATAATCCTATCGCTGTAATATTATCCATACGATCGTATCTCGAGTGTCAATACATTAACGATTGTATCTTATAATCTGGATATCATGCCCTCTCGGGATAACACATTTACTCCCACTTTGCAAAGATTATCGAGAGCTAGACAATCCTTATAAGAAGGCCATTTCGGATATTCGATCCCAATCATAGGATACGCGATTCCCGGATGACCAATCATGTATACTCCGCATGCTTCAATATCATACCCAATCACTACCACATGATCGCCCCGTGGCTAAGGGAAATCTCAATAGTGTCAAAGCATGATAATCCACACCGTGATGCCATGAAGACTCCGGTCAAAAGGATAATTACACAACCGCCACATTGTGTGACACTTAATGTATGTGGGTCAGTCTAACGTACGCATTCTCTAATACACGTCCACGTACAGTCCAAATGTCCCTACACTTCGATAGATGAGATCTATTCCTATCTTCTAAAATATAGAGGACATCCAATACGTGCTAGTCTGATTATACTATCAATGTCCCATTTGATAATATGTAAGACTAGAGACATTTAAGTACCAATCTTGTTATAGTGATTAGAGATCTCATCAACCATAATCACTATCATTGTTTCTCTATCACAGATTGATACTAGGGACGTTACTATATATGTACAACAAATAACATGAAGATAAACAATATACAATAACATAAGTACTTTTATTAATCATAATAAAGTTTTACATGAACTAAATAGACTGTAAATGACCCGACCCGGTCGGATCCGGTCCAACCCGATTGGGTTTAGGACACCTTTCCAACAGTAGGACAGTGACTCAGATGTGCAAGACCAATCTTTTTCAACAATTGAGCAGCATTGTGTGACCGATTTAAGTGTAAGCCATTTGAATCCCTGATCTCCTGCATTCCCAGGAAGTGAGACACTGGTCTAAGGTCTTTCAATGAGAATTTAGAGTCCAGCAACCTGATAAACTTCTAAATTAGAGCTGGGGCATTTCCTGTCTACAAAATGTCATCAACATAGACAAGAGCAAATAAAACTTGGCCTTCCAGTTTAAACATAAAGAGATAAGTATCAGATGATGTCTGTGTGAACCCCCAACTCAGTAGTTGCTTCTTTAATGCTTCAAACCAAGCCCTAGGAGCCTGTTTGAGGCCATAGATTGCCTTGTTTAATTTGCAAACATAACCTGGTTTACTAGGATCCTCAAACCCTTCTGGTTGCACCATATACACAGGTTCCTGTAGAGGACCATTCAGAAATGCATTATTTATGTCAATTTGGTTGATTGGCCAATGCATTGAAACAGCTATAGCTAAAATAATTCTGACTGTTGTCAGTTTTGCCACTGGACTGAAGGTTTCAGTGAAATCTATCCCATAGTTCTGATGAAACCCCTTGGCAACTAATATGGCCTTGTGTTTCAGAACACTTCCATCAGGTTTCAACTTCCACTTAAACACCCATTTGCTTCCTACCAAACTGTAGTTTGCATTAGGTTTGACAAGATCCCAAGTGTTGTTATGAATTAGTGCTTTATACTCCTCCTTCATAGCATGTTTCCACTTGTCACTCACCAAAGCTTCTGACACACTTGTTGGTTTAGTGGGAAATATATGAAACTTAGTCAAGGAAGTGTTGTAGGTTTTTGGTTTAAAGATCCCACTCTTTGACCTAGTTTGCATAGGATGAACTCTGACTTGAGGTGGTGAAGGGCTATGACTCTGAGCCATAGTACTAGGAACAACAGACTCACTTTGATCGGAATGGACATTGTCAAACTCACTATCACAGAGAGGTATGGATCCAAACTCTTGTTGTAGAGGTGTATTTGAGGAAGATTGTGGTGTGGCAGGTGCAGTGTGTTGTGGTGTAACATGTGAAGTAGGACTAGGACTAGATGCAATGTGTTGTGGTGTGATGTCATTATGAGAGTGACTAGGAGATTGAGGGTGAGGATTGTTACCATGATTATCCTCAGGAGTGCAGTTCAAGTCTGGCTCAGGTCTTGCTTCAGTATGCCCCTCTGAATGAGTCAGACCAAATGGGAGTTGAGTTACAATAATGTTAGAGTCTGTAACAAGTTGTTTGGAAGGGCCCTGGATAAAGCCTTCAGCAAAGGGAAACTGGTGCTCATTAAAGGTAACATTATTAGAGATGTAAATTCTACCAGTCCTATTTAGGCACTTGTACCCTTTGTGATAGGGACTTAACCCTAGGTTGACACATTGGCTGGTATGGTATTGAAACTTGGTGGAGTGGTAAGGTCTGAGGTAGGGATAGATAGTGCAACCAAAGATTTTAAACACTTGATAGTCAGGCTTATGGCCAAAGAGACACTCATGAGGAGATTTCATGGAAAGGACAGGAGTAGGGAGGCAATTGATGATGGAAATAGCAGCTTGAAAGCTATGCCACTGATGAGCGTTTTTTCACCAAACAGAATTTATAAGATGCTCAAGACAACGGTGACTAAACAAGCTCTCTAACCGGCAGTGGACCGGGTCGATTGCTAGTATAGCTACAGGAGTCCGAGGTCGATCCCACAGAGAAAGGTGTGTTTGTGAGTACCAAAGTGAACTTCTAGCTTAGTCTAGACAAACAAGCGGTTGATTTGTTTATTATTACAATTATACTAAAACATGAAAGGGAGAAAGGAGATTAAACTACTAAGTTCAAAGAGGGAGAAAGGGACATAGCCGAACCATGATCCATATGACTAATCTCAACCCTAAGGTAGACAAAACCGGGAGTGTGCAACAACAAACGAACTCTCACATTCAATCTCACGGGTGCGAACTCCTAAACCCGGTGCTAGCGTCTGAACAACTCTCTTCTAACACCTTATGCCATGTTAAGGTCTGAACAACTCTCTCCTAACAAGTCATGTTTTGCACTCGAGCCGCTTAAACGTATAAACGAGTAACCTCATGATGAGCTCGGTTTAACAACTAAAACGAGACTACATCACGATCCTAGAACCCTTTTCCCACACCCCTCTCTCTGAACAACTCTCAAGAGTGATGTGTATGATTTTGACCTAGGTGATCAATCTAGCCCAAATCCGTTATAACAAGTTCTAGAACGTGAAACATGCAAGAAACAACAATAAAACGCACTACCCACTCCCAATTTCATCACCCAAAGGGTGATTTCATCACATATCACATGATTCGACTATGGAGAGAAATTAGCTACACATTATACAATCTATACAACAAACAATGGAGAAAAACATAGCAATAACAACAAAAGAACAAGCAAACATACTTACTTGATTGAGATTTAAGAGAGGAAAATTCGTGCTCGAAAGATCAAATTTTGACAATCGAAATGTTACGGATCGAAGATTTAAGTTGTACAATCAAAGGGAGGATTGAAAGAGCTTTCTAATGATATATAGCACTAAATCTAACTCCTAAAGATGAGAGAGAACGCCCAAAATGACCCTAAACTACTCCTCCTTCGCTCTCTCCTTCTTCATGGTCCAAAGGGGGGGGTATTTATAGATAGGGTGTGCAGAAAATGGCCCCAAACGCACGCTTGAAAGGTCCCAAACGTGCGTTTTGCTTCAGCCAAACGCCAGTTCCACGTTCCAAACGCCCGCTTGAAGAAAGGGCTTCACGAACAGAGAGTTTGGAGCCCAAACGCACGTTTGAAATGGTTCCAAACGTGCGTTTGGGATGATGTAATTTTCTGCTGCAGTAAAAACTTCATAACTTCTTCGTCCGAGCTCGGATTGGGTTGATTCAAAAACCATTAGAAAGCTCTTTGAATTCTCTACAACTTTCATGAAGAAGTCATGATCAGAAAATGCCTCCATCATAGGTAAAATGCTGCTGAACCGGAACAGTCTGTTGAGTACCAACTATTTCTCTTCCTTTTCCTATTCTTTCTTCTTTCTTGGCTCATTCTTGCACCTTGATCACACTTATCATCATAAACCTTCGCCTTCCGGGTTCTCGTGACACCTAGACCCTACAATCTCATGAACGAACAAGACACACAAACGATTCCGAGGGTAAAAGTGCTCGGGAATGGGTTAATATCACTAAAAAGAGGTAGTAAACCATCAAAGCGACGGATTTACTCCCCGTGCTATAAACTCACGATATTACCCAAAAAACGGTCTAAATACACCGAGAATGTGCTAAAAGTGGGATAAACGGGGGTGGAAAATGCACCGGAATCACGTAAAGTTGACTCCCATCAACCACCCCACACTTAGCCTTTGCTCGTCCTCGAGTAAAATAGGCGTTTTAAAACAAACCAAGGGATTCAACTTTATGATGTAGGTGCTACTACTCACACTCTCAAGGTAACCACAAAGTAAGAAAAATGAACATATACACAACGGTGCAACATTATCAAGAAAATGGAGTGTGTGTGGTGCCAAGCTAAAACCAAGTGCTCAAAATGATTGTCGGGGCTTGAATCCCAACCAAACGCCTACCAACCGTCTCATAATCACTAGCCTCTCCACTAATCAAGGTCACTAAGTTTGGACACGATCGAGCAGGACTTGAAGGGTTATAATGTTAGGCCAGGTAATTTTGGTTAATCGAAAAGGGTATTTTGGGAACTGAGAAAAGAAGTACGAGTGAACCTAATCAACTCATGTACCAACTCATTTCTATCATACAAACCACCAAACTCCTTTTGATCATTTTAACACTTTGGGAACCATAGGATACTAACGCACCAACTCATTGCCAAACTCGACTATGTTTCAAGCGTCGTGAGGTGAGTCCGAGCACACTAGCACCTATCTCACTATTCCAACTCTAACATCATAAAAGCAACTTTTGAGCTCAACACTTTTGACTCCAACCCTTTATTTCTATATACATCAAAGTTTATTTGGAATTTTTTTTTTTTTTTTTTTTTTTTTTTTTTTGAAGAAAAGACATAAGAAGTACATATTTTCTTTTCTTTTGGGCCAAAACCGAGCACTAAGACCAAACGAGCTCCGCCTCTCCTTAAAGCTCAAAACCAAGAAACAACAACCCAATCAAAACATCATTTCTCCACCCCACACTTGCTTTAGCAAGTGTGGTCTAACAAAAGACTAGATCCACTCGTAGGGTATAAAATGAAGGAAATGTGACCATAAATAAAGCTCAAGGTAGGTTTCTGACTAAGTAACAAAACGGCTATAAAACGAATGGTGGTCAGACCATTCTGTCAAGGCTGAGAGGGGCTACGAAGGTCTAATGTTCGGTTTAAGGCTTATTTGGCTATGGTAGGGTCAAAAAGAACGCCAAAACCGTCATCCCGTGTCCTACTTAGGTGAACCTTAAACATTTCGCCTCAAGACTAGTGATATGAAAGGTGGTAGCAATCAAATTGTGCACAAGGTGTAGCTTTCGTGAAAGTAATAAACTTCATTCTCAAGATAATATCAAACCTCAATGCACATGTTCGGGGTCCCGACTAAGGTGATCACCCCTCAAATGTGAAAATAACACATACAACACGGTGTTAAGACCCTTGAAAAATTTTAAAAATTACCCAAAAATCGACTCTCGAGCCCGATCATAGGCTAAGCATACCACATTTATAGCACATTTAACAACGAAAACAAGAAAACAAATAAGTCTCCCACCCCACACTTAAACGAAACATTGTCCTCGATTGTGTGAGAGATAAAAAGAGTAAAAGACTTAGCTTTGTTTGACCAAAACCCGGCAGAAGCGCCACTTTAGCCCACGTGACATCTTCTAGTAAGCTCCATCTCGAATACCCGAACACCATGTAGAGCGGAAAACAAGGCAAACACATGCACCGGGAAAAAAATCACGTGCCAAAAGATGGTGATAGATACGAGATATATAAATATAGAAGCCATGCCACAATCAAGGTATCAAAGCATATCAACCATACTAGACGGGAAGTGCACTTGGATGTAAAGATAATCAAAAGAAACACAGAGCATCCACGCATAAAATAAGGCCACAGAGGCGCACATAAAAACATCCCCGCCTATGTACAAAGGCCGAACCAAAAGGAAATTCTCATCCCACACCCTCTTTTAAGCAAAACTCTCCTCTTACAACCAAAAACTACTTCAAAAACATAATTATTACCAAAAAGGTGGGTTGCCTCCCCCAAGCGCCTTTGTTTTATGTCGTTGGCTCGACAAGATGACTTAAACGGTGCCAATTTTTCCAAAGTTATACTATTGGCACAGGTGAGAAAAGGTAGAAGTGCTTTGTTTAACGTCGTTAGCATCGACGTAGTAGCACTAAACGGACTCATACCACAAAAGACTCAAAATAATGATTCAAATATTTTATTTCAAACAAGTAACACCAAACACCATCAACCGAAATCCGAACTCAAAAAGATCAACAACTTCAGAAGAACAAAAATAGCAAGCATAGGGAAAAACGAGTTCACAAGGAACTTACCTCGCATGGCTCTCGAGGCCACCTCTTGCCAACTCGGGAGTCCCTTCCTTTCAAAGTCTTTTATCTTCTTCTTCTTGAAGTTGCCATCCCATGGTAGTCGTCCATTTTCAAGAATCTTGTGAGTTTCATCTACCGGGGAGTACACAAACTCGATCGAATAATACTCCTCAACACATTGTGGAAGAGTGTAGTAGTCCGGGACCGGCATGTCAATAATCTCCACTTCTTCCGGTAGCTCTACCATGGATGTCATACCAAGCTCATTAGATTTCATCACACACTCCAAAATTGCATCATCATGCACTTCAATCGGGAGTGATGGTGAAATGGGCGATCCCGCCTTCTCTTTCGGCTCTATCTCCACAAAATCAACAACCGCAATCGAATCCACCACACTCTCTGTCAATTCATCATTTTGCACATCATGGGAAGGTGGTGTAGTAGACAACAATTGCGCCGCTTCCATCTCAAAATCTTGCGCTTCTTCTTGATCCTGAGAGGTTTCATCACCAATGAATTCTTGCTCGGTCATAACAATGGTTGGCTCCACCACACACTCTTCCAAGGTACCATTAGATATTTCAATAGAATGTGATGGTGTGATGAATGACCCCAAATCAATGTCTGCTCTAAACCTCGTCATAGTGAATCAAATCATCAATCTCACTCTCAACCCGAACTTCTTCAATAAGCACCTCATCCTCCTTAACCACCTCTATTGCACAAGTCTCTTCCACTTTCTCGTGCCTCATCGCTTCAAGCAATTTCCCATCCGGTCTCCAAGATTGCTTATGTCGGAGTCAAATCTTTTGTCGACCTCTCTGCATATCCTTCTTGAACTCTTTCTCGAACTCTTGCAATTGATTTGACAACCGCTCCATTTGATTGTCGCTGAATTCTTCTTGTGGCATGGAGGGAACTGGTCATACTTGAAAATCCTCATAATGTTGTGGCTCATAGCTCGAATAACCATAATTTTGACTTTGGTATGCACTAGGGCAATCGATAAGCCCATGAACTTTGGTTACTCTGCTGCTTGATATTGAGGATGAGGCATGAATCGTTGTTGATAATATCGCCAGGTGCCTGAGGTTGGTAAGGGTATTGTTGTTCAGGTGAGTACCATTGATTGAAAAATCCTTCCATTTAAGCACAACTGCAAAATCTCAGAAAACAACAAGAAAACAATAAAACAAAACCTAGGCCCAAGCCTTCGGTTCACTTATAAGATATCACAAATAACACACACCATTCCCCGGCAACGGCGCCATTTTGATGAGCGTTTTTTCACCAAACAGAATTTATAAGATGCTCAAGACAACGGTGACTAAACAAGCTCTCTAACCGGCAGTGGACCGGGTCGATTGCTAGTATAGCTACAGGAGTCCGAGGTCGATCCCACAGAGAAAGGTGTGTTTGTGAGTACCAAAGTGAACTTCTAGCTTAGTCTAGACAAACAAGCGGTTGATTTGTTTATTATTACAATTATACTAAAACATGAAAGGGAGAAAGGAGATTAAACTACTAAGTTCAAAGAGGGAGAAAGGGACATAGCCGAACCATGATCCATATGACTAATCTCAACCCTAAGGTAGACAAAACCGGGAGTGTGCAACAACAAACGAACTCTCACATTCAATCTCACGGGTGCGAACTCCTAAACCCGGTGCTAGCGTCTCGAACAACTCTCTTCTAACACCTTATGCCATGTTAAGGTCTCAACAACTCTCTCTAACAAGTCATGTTTTGCACTCGAGCCGCTTAAACGTATAAACGAGTAACCTCATGATGAGCTCGGTTTAACAACTAAAACGAGACTACATCACGATCCTAGAACCCTTTTCCCACACCCCTCTCTCTGAACAACTCTCAAGAGTGATGTGTATGATTTTGACCTAGGTGATCAATCTAGCCCAAATCCGTTATAACAAGTTCTAGAACGTGAAACATGCAAGAAACAACAATAAAACGCACTACCCACTCCCAATTTCATCACCCAAAGGGTGATTTCATCACATATCACATGATTCGACTATGGAGAGAAATTAGCTACACATTATACAATCTATACAACAAACAATGGAGAAAACATAGCAATAACAACAAAAGAACAAGCAAACATACTTACTTGATTGAGATTTAAGAGAGGAAAATTGTGTGCTCGAAAAGATCAAATTTTGACAATCGAAATGTTACGGATCGAAGATTTAAGTTGTACAATCAAAGGGAGGATTGAAAGAGCTTTCTAATGATATATAGCACTAAATCTAACTCCTAAAGATGAGAGAGAACGCCCAAAATGACCCTAAACTACTCCTCCTTCGCGCTCTCCTTCTTCATGGTCCAAAGGGGGTATTTATAGATAGGGTGCAGAAAATGGCCCCAAACGCACGCTTGAAAGGTCCCAAACGTGCGTTTTGCTTCAGCCAAACGCCAGTTCCACGTTCCAAACGCCCGTTTGAAGAAAGGGCTTCACGAACAGAGAGTTTGGAGCCCAAACGCACGTTTGAAATGGTTCCAAACGTGCGTTTGGGATGATGTAATTTTCTGCTGCAGTAAAAACTTCATAACTTCTTCGTCCGAGCTCGGATTGGGTTGATTCAAAAACCATTAGAAAGCTCTTTGAATTCTCTACAACTTTCATGAAGAAGTCATGATCAGAAAATGCCTCCATCATAGGTTAAAATGCTGCTGAACCGGAACAGTCTGTTGAGTACCAACTATTTCTCTTCCTTTTCCTATTCTTTCTTCTTTCTTGGCTCATTCTTGCACCTTGATCACACTTATCATCATAAACCTTCGCCTTCCGGGTTCTCGTGACACCTAGACCCTACAATCTCATGAACGAACAAGACACACAAACGATTCCGGAGGGTAAAAGTGCTCGGGAATGGGTTAATATCACTAAAAAGAGGTAGTAAACCATCAAAGCGACGGATTTACTCCCCGTGCTATAAACTCACGATATTACCCAAAAAACGGTCTAAATACACCGAGAATGTGCTAAAAGTGGGATAAACGGGGGTGGAAAATGCACCGGAATCACGTAAAGTTGACTCCCATCAGCCACCAGAATTTAAGGGGCATGGATGCTTGAGCAAGCATGGTTAGCCCTAATTCAGTGATATGCCTATGTTTTCTTTCAGCCCTTCCATTTTGAGCATGATCATGAGGATAGGGGTGGCTAAAGGATATGCCATGCTGCTGTAAAAAAGATTCAAAAGGTCTATACTCCCCACCCCAATCAGACTGCACACACTTAATTTTGACAGAAAACTGAGTTTCACCAAGATATTTCAAGTTCATGAACACAGATAAAGCTTCAGATTTATGTTTTAAAGGAAATATCCATGTGAATCTGGTGCAGTCATCTATGAAATGGATATAATAAACATGGCCTTCAGTTTATTTTATAGGGCGTGGACCCCGATGTCCAATGTGAAGCAAATCAAATAAAGATGCAGCATGTGCATAGGGAGGCAAATGGGGTTGGGAGTGTGATTTACCAAATTGGCAAGCATCACATAATTTCAACTTTTCATTAAAACCAGAAGTACTATCATTCAAAACATAACTTAGGACTTTACTAGAGGGATGACCTTGTTAGATGTAATATCGTCGGATGGATCAAGATCCACCCGATTACGCAGTGGAATAGTATAGATCTATATCTAGTCAACCAAAATACATAAAATAAATATATCTAAACCTACAAGGGGGTTTAGATTGTTTACCAGTTTATTGTGAATAAACGTCTAGAACAATCCGAGATCCAAGATCCAAGAATTGAGAAGCCACCGTCTTCCGGCGTGTATCTCCAAGCAACACCAAGTGGATGGTGATTCAAGCCGCTTGACCTCCTCGATATGCTGTTTGCGGTTTTATGCAAAGCAGTGATAAAATATAATAAATAAAACCGATGTCAACCCCAAGTGCGAAGGTTCGCAGCTATAGTGATGAAACCGGGTCGTATCCATGCAGGACTTGTACGAAAAATAGTGTTTCCGCCTTCGATTTTTTTGTAAGGTTTATAAATACGATCTTGGATTAAAGAACGAAATAAAGGTTTCAAAAGCGAAAAGAACAACTACTACTTATCAAATCTTTTTCTAACAACTATGATTAAAACAACTAGAACACACCTTTGATCCACCACCCCACTGAAATTAACAAGAAAATCGCATATTCATTCGTAAGTCTTAGATTATTATCTACTAAAGCGGCGCTTCTCTCTCGATTCTACACCTTTAATTAGTACACCTCTCGGTTTGACTAAAGCTCTACGAAACAAAGATATGGATATAAAATCCTAATCTAACAATATTCTCCTCAACTTTCGCTTGTTAAAAGAAATATTATCACTCTCCTTCACGGCAATCTATGAATTTATCAACTATCGTATGTCTAAATTCAATCAAAGATGCAACACAAGTATAGTCATACACATTGCACATAAACAATTCAAAACATGAAGGAAGAACAAGAAACTTACTAGAACGAATGAATGCAAAAATCCTTGTTTAAATCCGGTGATGGTGGCTTCACATGGTGGTCCTAGCCTCAGGCCTTTAGCCACTCATCTTCTTCAAAAACATCCTTATTTGCTGAATTGAAATTGAAAGAAAAATAAAAGAAAGACTATCTATGAATCTAATTTATTGCTAATTGCTATACTAATTTTCTGATTTTCTGGATGTCTGTTTCTGCTCGAATGGATGCTGCTTATATAGGAGTTTGTGGCCGACATAGGGAAGGATCTAGAAAACGCGTCAATTAAATTTCCTCGGTAGACCGAACGCTCTTGGCTCGGTCGATCGAATAGAACGGCTCGGTCGACCGAGCGTGTCACTTCTCTCTACGCTCACACTGCGCTTCGTAAAACGTGTTCCCCACTCCACTCTTTCGCCTCGATCCGATTTATTCTTCAAATGTTGATCCGATTTTCTCCTTTATTTTGAAATCCTTGATTGAATGACATAAATCTTCTCAATAAATAATATCCCTTGCATTTCTTTATTTTCTACAAAATTATTGTTACACCAAGTCATCGAGTAATAATAATAATAAAATGTGTAACAAAATAACATTTAATCCCAATATTTCCTCATAATTAAATTATAAACCTCTCAATGAACATTATATGAATTTATTGGTTAAAAACATGCTTTTCTCATTTATTTCCTTTAAAAACAAGGTAAATTGTTTAGTGATTAAGCCCAAAATATAGTAAAATATACCCTAAACAACTCCCCACACTTAGCTTTTTGCTTGTCCCCGAGCAAAACAAACAACGACAAACTATCAAAACCCACATAATTTGACACGAGATGTAGTCATGCTCACATCAAGCTAGTATCTAGCAAATCGAACTCACTCAAAGATTGTGTGTGTTGAACCCGCTAAACTTCCACCGATCCTCTCTTGATGTATTAAATCAAGCACTAACAAATATCCGGTTAAATAAACGGTTCGCTCGCCTACAAAGACTTACCCTACAAAACTATTTATCAAGAACAAAGTAACCAACTCACATTTAAATTCCTTTACTTGGTGCCAAGAAAATACCTTCCGTGTCTCTACTGGGTTTAGATCAACTCGACTTAGAGTTCCAAAAGGCCTATATTTTCTTCCATCGTCGCTGCCTCAAAAGTATAACACTCTCCCCCTAGTTTAGAGGCAAATACCCCGAGATCACTCAAACCTATACTGTCCCAAGGTAAACCACACTCCCCAATTGGGGCAGATCCAAATGGACTCGAGGTGATAGCCGCAAATAACTTCCGCAATTTAATTTTTCAAAATTTTTCTTCTTTTTTCAAACTCTTGGAAACTCCCGTCGTATCATTTCTAACACATTCAAGACTTTTAAGGTCCCAAGACACTAAGGTACTTAGATTCTAACTGTGAGTATAGTACGAGTTCTTAACTTTCATCACACTAAGTAAGTGATTATCTCATAGCTAGAATTGGCTATCCCTTAACTAACCGGAGACTATTTTATATTTTTGGTTCCTCATCTAATGTTCGTATGTAATCGAGGTTCAAGTGAGTATCCGATCTACCAAACCTATTCTTAGAACATGATATGACTACCGATAACAATTAAAGGTGCCAAATTACAAAACTAGCATGTCATTGAAGTTACTCGACTCACAAATTTTCAAAAATTTTATCAAATTTTTCAAAGGAGCAAAACTAGATAACATGTAAAACAAACCAAGAAAAACAAACCAATAAACCCTCCCCACACTTAAGTTACATGATGTCCTCAAAGATGTGCAAAATAAGAAAAACTTAGCCGGTTGTAATTGGCGAGGCAATTCGAAGTGGTCGCGAGTCGATCCATAAATGCTTGAAGAAATCAAGAGATCGTGGACCATCCACCGTAAACCGATATCATCCGAAGCTCACAATCGCTATCGCAAATATCCTCGCACACATGGGAAACAAGACGTACTCGGGCTAGGGGCACAAAAGATGATAGACAAGGCAATATCATGGAACAAAGCAGAAGCAATGCAAAAATTGATAATAACCGAATCTATGTGAAATGTAGTGCACAAATGTAATATCGAGAGATACTGGGGTACATGAGGAAATAAAAAGAAACAAACAGGGGCATGATGTGGGCAATCGTCCAAGTACAGATCCATAGTCAGAAACTGCTAGGTGGAAAACATTAGCAACCAACAAGAGAAACAAAGTAAAAATAAACTACAAACAAAAAGAAAAAGATATCTAGGTTACCGTCCTAGTAGGGCTTAATTATAGTCGGGAGCTCGACTAACCAATAAAAACTCAACCGGGTCAGCCAAGAAGCCTCATCCCGAATTATTCTCGACCTTCTCGGGTCAATAGGCGAAAACCACAGAACAAAGTCTCGCCAACGCCTTGGCCATATCATCAAACTTCAGATTCACTTCGCACTCATGATTCGCTTCTTCTTCTTCTTTTAGGTTTCGCTTCACAAGCCGAGGTGCAACATCGTGAGCACAACATCATCAAAGAACTCATATAGATGTAAATCATCGGGTGCCGAAGGATCGGAGCCGGTTTGACTAGGGACGCTGCTCGGGATAGAAAACCACCGGTCGCCTTTTTGTTGACCAATATAGTGTTTTAACCGATGACCATTTACTCAACAACCCGCCTCGCTTATCTTTCAAATCGATCGCTTCCACTCGGGAATACCTGAAAGATTTCAAAGGGGCTGCACTAACGGTCACGTAGCTTACCAGAAACAGATGTAACCTGGTATTATACAAGAAACCCACTCGCCCGCTTTGAATTCCTAATCTTGATTTTCTTGTCGTGAAGCGCTTAGTCCTTTCTTTCATCGATTCTCGAGCTCTCGTGAGGCCTGGAGTCCGAACTCATCAAGCTCCTCGCAATCGCACAATCGCTTTCGCATAATCGCTATCGAAATTAAGAATTTAATAGCCCGTAACGCCTGTGCTCAAGCTCGATTGGCAGTGGCGTGCCTTGCCATAAACCATCTCAAACGGAGACGCGCCAATAGGAGTCTTGAAAGTCGCCCCGTAGGCCCAGAGCACATCATCCGGCCGACTCCAACTCATCCCTATTAGAATTCACCGCCTTCTCAAGAATGCTCTTCAGCTTCGGTTACTCACTTCAACTTGTCCACTGCCTGAGGGTGATAGGGGTAGCAGCTTTGTGTTTCACCCCATATCGTTCTAAAATCTTTTCTAGTGGAGTATTGCAAAAGTGAGTTCCTCACACGATGAGGGCTCGTGGACACCAAACCGCGTGAAAATATTTTTCTTCAGAAGTTCTTGACCACCTTGTGGTCGCTCCGCGGTGTTGCTATCGCTTCTACCCACTTTGACACGTAGTCGACGCAGACTGAATGTACTTGTTCCCATACGAGGATGGAAACGGTCCCATGAAATCAATACCCCATACGCCGAAAATCTCGCATTCTTGGATGGGGTGGAGGGGCATGTCCATTCGCCGAGAAAGTTTACCGGTGCGCGCTGGCACCGGTCACACCTTTACAAAGTTCTCTCAGATCCTTAAAAATTGTTGGCCAAGAGAAACCGGATCAAAAAAATCTTCGCAGCAGCCTTCCCACCCCATAATGACCTCCCACAGTCCACCATGGCATTGCTCCATAATGTCCTCTCGCTCGAACTCGTGGACACACCTACGGAGCAATCCATCCTGCAACGCTTGAAGAGAATGGGATCGTCCCACACATAATAGTTCAAATCAAAAGAATTTCTTCTTTTGCCGATATGTCGTCGTGGTCCGATATCCGCCGCCAAGAAGTTTGCAAAAGGTGCAAACCAAGGAGAACCTTTTCCAAAGACGGGGCGAGAGCAACCTCGCACACATCAATGGTCATGAGTTGCTCGGCTTGGAAAATCGATTCCAATCTCATCCGACTTACCGAGGATCGCCGGTCACCGAGACATGTGGTCACCTACCACATTCTCGCTACCCTTCTTGTCCCGGATATGAACATCAAACTCTTGTAAAATCAAGATCCATCTCAACAAACGAGGCTTGGCATCACCTTTGTTCAATGTATATTTCAATGCGTAATGGTCTCGCCTGCACTGTGACCTCCACCCAAGCAAGTAGCTTCTAAATTTATCCATGGCAAAATTCATCGCCAACAACTCCTTCTCGCTTGTTGCATAATTTACTTGCGCTGGGTTTAAAGTGTGACTAGCGTAGTAGATTGGTCGAAACCTTCCGCCCACTCTCCGACCTAGCACCGCGCCGATCGCATAATTAGAAGCATCACACATAAAGCTCTCGGGAGCTTTCAAATGGGTGCTATAAGAATTGGCGAGGTAACCAACTTGTCTTTTAGTTCTTTAAATGCTCTTTCACACTCGTGGGTGAAAATAAACTTTACATCTTCTCTTAAGAGAGATGACAAAGGCTTGGCTATTTTAGAAAAGTCTTTGATGAATCGCCTATATAAGTTTCTACATGACCCAAGAATCCTCTTACTTCTCTTGCATTTTTGGGGTATGTCATTTTTTCAATAGCTTCTACCTTCGCTTTGTCGACTCAATACCTTCTTTGGACACCTTGTGTCCTGCACAATTCCTCTTCCACCATCAGTGGCACTTCTCCCAATTTAAGACTAAGTCTTTCTCTATGCACCGACAAAACTTTATCAAGATTGTGTAAACAAAGGGTCTAAACTGTCCCCCAACACAAGAGAAGTCATCCATAAAAATCTCCATCACCTTCTCCACTAAACCATCAAAGATAGCCAAATACATCTTTGAAATGTAGCCGGTGCGCTGTAAAGACCAAATGGCATTCTTCGTAAGCTAAGGTGCCTGAGGGACAGTGAAGGTAGTCTTTTCTTGATCAAATTGGGGTCGATAGCTATCTCAAAGTATCCTCGAATAGCCATCCGTAAAACAATAAAATTGCTTGCCACTAAGCCTCTCAAGGAGCCGGGTCAATGAATGGCAAGGGGAAGTGGTCTTTGTGAGTTACCTCATTTAGTCTTCTCAGAGTCGATGCAAACTCAGACTCAAAGTGACTTGCCGTAGGCAATCTCTTCCCCTTTTCATTCTTCTCTCGATGGTGATCCTCCTTTCTTTGGCACCACCTGAGTGGGGCTCACCCATTCACTATCGGCTATTGGGTAGATGATACCCATGTCAAGCAATTTGATGATTTCCTTCTTAACGACTTCCTCGCATGTGAGGGTTTAGCCTTCTCTCGAGGTCAGCCGCACTTTCTTCGATCCTCAACAGCCCCGATCTTGTGCATACAGATATCGTGGCTTATCCCTTGATATCTCCCACTTGCCAACCAAAGGCTAGGATATTATCTTGCAAAGACTTTGATAAGCTTTTTCTTCCTCCTTTGGTTCTAACTTAGATGAAATAATCAAAGGAGCTTATCACCGCCCCTCGTAAAATGTATTTCAAGTGTTGAGGCAAGGGTTTCAACACTAAATCGACGGTGGCTCCTCCACACTTGGTCTTAATTTATCGCCTTAAGCTCCAGATCTCCAAGCTTATCATAAGGGCTCAAGCATCATGGCCTCCCAAACAGATGTGGGTTTCATCCCTTTTTTCAAATTTGGCCATGTCACCATGCCTCTTCCTCATTTTCTTTCTTACCATCTCCTGGTAATCGTAACTTTCCTTTTCCTCCTTCTCAATCTCTTCTAAAAATTCTTCCACTCTCATCACCCAAATTGCATTGTTTATTGAATTCTTCCTCATCCTAACCGCCATGAACACTTGTTCATCATACTCATCGCTGAAATCGCCCTCAATAGCTAAACAAGTGTCACTGGATGCGTGCTTCACTGCATTGCCCACATTGAACTTTACACTCTCATCCTCCAAATGTAGGGTTATCTCGCCACTGTAGGAATCTAGTAAGGCACGGGCGGTTGCAAGAAAAGGTCTTCCAAGGATCAAGGGGGTTTTCTCATCATTGGTCATGTCCATGATTACCCAATCACCTGGGTATATGAAGTTCTCAACCTTGACCAACACATCTTCTACAGCCTCTTGCATACTTCACACTTCTATCTCGCAAGTTGAAGAGAAATGGGTCTAAGAGTAATAGATTGATCCAATCCAAGAGATTGGAAGATTGAAGTAGACATCGATTGACCGATGCCCCGAATCGCATAAAACATTATGGAAGTCCCTGTTCCCGATAGTACACGAAATCGTGAATTTACTGTGGTCGACACACTTCACAGAAGTTTAGTCTCGACCGATTATGGAGCATTCTTCATTCAACACTATGTGCTCGAGCTCTTGAAGCTTCTTCTTCGAACTCATCAAGGCCCTTTATAAACTTTGTATACTTTGGCATCCCTACCAAAAGATCAACTAATGGAATGTTTGCCTCAAGATTCTTGAGCAAATCGATAACCTTCTTATACTCCTTATCGATCGTTAATGACAAATTTGTTCTTGCTAGGTGGGTAAGGAGATCAAAGAAAGTCCTCTTGCTGAAGGTCTTCTTTGTCGCCTTATGATTGATTGCTTTGTCTTCCCTATCTTTCCACCTCACATGCTTTCCGTAACTCAACTTAGAATCCGACTTCTTTTCAAAGAAGATTCTCTTTATCATCGATGATTCTCAACTCTCACATTTCTTTCTGCACTTCCTTTTTCACTTGGCTCAACAGACGCCCTAGCATCCTTCCTCGAGGAGAAAAAGATCTTCCCTCCCCTCTCTCGCTCGCAGAGGGGCTATTCGCTTCCTCGGTTGGCCTCGACCGCCAACCACTTTCCCACTCTCTCGATTTACGACATTCAACTCATCTTGACCATAGTTCCATGGTGCAGCCAGATCGGTGCAAGTATTCTCGGTCATTCTCGACCACGTTAACCCCTCGAGGGTTCTTCTCAAGAAACTCGGCAAATGACCTTGAGGTCGACTTGCTTGTCGCCCCAAATCATCCCCATTTGCACCTCTAAATTCCTCACCAGATCGGGTCAAAGTACTCAATGCATTTGCCAATCGAAAGCGTTGGCCGTGACTTGCTCACTCAACTTTTGTTCTAAGATCTCAAATGATTGATTCTCGATTTTGATTTTGATTGACCGTGGATTATTGTTCCATGCCGGTCGAGAGTTGATTGAAAATTGCTCGATTAGGCCTAGGGGCCTGAACTCGATGGGGATTTGCTACCTGTAGAAGGTCACTCCAATAATTAAACCTTGAGTGTTCTCGATTCTCACCCAAAGGTCGATAATTTTGAGAATCAATGCATTCACCTCCTCTCGAATGCAAAGAATAGAGGACATTGATGGAACGTGTGCCCAATAGTATCGCAATTTTGGCGTATTAACGTTGTTTTTGCACAGCTTTGACTCGAGGGATCGGGTCAAGCCGGCATCGACATCGCGATGGCCTTGGCCATGGCAATTGTCACATACAAGACTTTGAACATTCATTGCCGCCACTTGCTTCAGTAGTGCGCTAATCGAGCCTTTAAAGTGTGGTCTCATCTACCTCATACTTCCTCGAGTCGAGCTCTTCTTTGGATGCACCTTTATAGGTAGGGGCATAATTATACTTTGCAATATCTTCAAACAACGCCCATCCTCTTCGTGTGTCTTTCTCGTAAATGCACCTCCAGCAGAACTATTCACCATTCCTTTGGTCAATTCAAATAAACCACTATAGAAAGTGTTGACCAACCTTTGTTTATCCAAATTTCATGGTGGGGGGCACTTTCTCAAGAGAGACTTAAATCGCTTCCATGCATCGCAAAATGATTCCTCTCGGTTTGCACAAAAGTGAATATCCGATTCGTAAGATGAGCCGCCTTTGCAGTGTGGAAAGTACTCGCTCGTAAATTCTTTCTCCAACTCCTCCCATGAAAGTAATGGAGTCGATCGGTAAAGATTTATACCATTCTTTCGCTTCTCCTTCAAAGGAGAAGGGGAAAAGTTTCATCCTCGTATGCGCCCTCGCGACCCCTTTGATTAAAGTAGTCCCGCACGATTCTAGAAATGAGTGAATGTGATCGTGTGGGTCCTCGCGGAGAAGCCATGGAATGTGGAACCTCTCACCAAGTTGATTAAAGAAGTTTTGAGTTCGAATTATCACCGTGATTTCGTGAATCACGATCGCAGGATTTACTTTCACAAGAGATGGCATGGCATAGTCCGCCAATGTCCTTTGATCTCGCCATTTCCTCAACTTGGGCTTCTTCCTCAACGTATTCTTCAGGGTCGCTTGCCTCGTCCGTCGATCCGGCGAGTCGAGCCAAACGCCTATTCGGTCGAACGATGGTTCGCTTAGCTCCGGTTATATAAAAGTGGTCCCCGTGAGTTCGAGTTTGCATAAACCACTTTTGAACCAAATGTTCGGGTCAAAATAAATTTTTATTTTTTTTTTATTCTTTAATTTTTTTTTTTATAAAATTAAGTATAATCCTTTAATTAGACTCAACAACTAAAAACTAAACTAAAACAGACTCAAACAGTTCTCAAAAACACAAATAAAACAGTAATGTAATATCGTAAGACTATCACGTAACGTAAACAGAGAAAAAAAAAAAAAATAACTCTCGGTCGATCGAGAGGTCGTTCGGTTCGATCGACCGAATCAAAATTTTTTTTTTTTTTTTTTTTTTTTTTTTTTAGTACGCACTGCAATTAGCGACCGTCCGTAAATTACAGAGATCGAAACGAAAACTTTCCGTGCTAAGTCCCCGCAACGGCGCCAAAAACTTGTTTGCGGTTTTATGCAAAGCAAAGATAAAATATAATAAATAAAACCGATGTCAACCCCAAGTGCGAAGGTTCGCAGCTATAGTGATGAAACCGGTCGTATCCATGAGGACTTGTACGAAAAATAGTGTTTCCGCCGATTTTTTTGTAAGGTTTATAAATACGATCTTGGATTAAAGAACGAAATAAAGGTTTCAAAAGCGAAAAGAACAACTACTACTTATCAAATCTTTTTCTAACAACTATGATTAAAACAACTAGAACACACCTTTGATCCACCACCCCACCGAAATTAACAAGAAAATCGCATATTCATTCGTAAGTCTTAGATTATTATCTACTAAAGCGGCGCTTCCTCTCTCGATTCTACACCTTTAATTAGTACACCTCTCGGTTTGACTAAAGCTCTACTTTAAACAAAGATATGGATATAAAATCCTAATCTAACAATATTCTCCTCAACTTTCGCTTGTTAGAAGAAATATTATCACTCTCCTTCACGGCAATCTATGAATTTATCAACTATCGTATGTCTAAATTCAATCAAAGATGCAACACAATTATAGTCATACACATTGCACATAAACAATTCAAAACATGAAGGAAGAACAAGAAACTTACTAGAACGAATGAATGCAAAAATCCTTGTTTAAATCCGTGATGGTGGCTTCACACGGTGGTCCTAGCCTCGTGCCTTTAGCCACTCATCTTCTTCAAAAACATCCTTATTTGCTTTGAATTGAAATTGAAAGAAAAATAAAAGAAAGACTATCTATGAATCTAATTTATTGCTAATTGCTATACTAATTTTCTTTTTCTGATGTCTGCTTCGCCGAATGGATGCCGCTTATATAGGAGTTTGTGGCCGACATAGGGAAGGATCTAGAAAACGCGCGTCAATCCACCTCGGTAGACCGAACGTCTCGGCTCGGTCGACCGAATAGCACGGCTCGGTCGACCGAGCGTGTCTTCTTCTACGCTCACACTGCGGCTTCGTGAAACGTGTTCCCCACTCCACTCTTTCGCCTCGATCCGATTTATTCTTCAAATGCCGATCCGATTTTCTCCTTTATTTTGAAATCCTTGATTGAATGACATAAATCTTCTCAATAAATAATATCCCTTGCATTTCTTTATTTTCTACAAAATTATTGTTACACCAAGTCATCGAGTAATAATAATAATAAAATGTGTAACAAAATAACATTTAATCCCAATATTTCCTCCTAATTAAATTATAAACCCTCAATGAACATTATATGAATTTATTGGTTAAAAACATGCTTTTCTCATTTATTTCCTTTAAAAACAAGGTAAATTGTTTAGGGATTAAGCCCGAAAATATAGTAAAATATACCCTAAACATATGCTACCTTAGAAAAACCTGAAGTTTTTCTAAACTCGAACCCAAGTATTATAGCCGAAAATTCCAAGCTATAATACATCACAAAATGACGTGTTTTTTCATTGTGTCAAAAGGCTTGGGAGAACTCTCTTTATATAGGAGAGTAATCATTGTCCTCCAAGGATTTAATAATTAATAGATAATTATTAGATTAATCCTTATTCCAAATAAAAGATAAATAAAATAATTATCCCAAACAAAATAGGATAAACCATATTATTATCTAATATTCCATTATTATCAATTAACAAATAAAAGATAAATCACACATTAAATAATTATCCAAGAAAACTAATTCCTTGATAATTAATAATAGTAATATGCGCCCCACCCTAATTAAGTAAGGTCCATGCGCATATTTTTGACACATTGGGCCGAGTCCACGAAAAAACTATTTTCAGTGTTTTTAATTATCTAGTCCAACTAAACAATTAATCCATATATCAATTAAATAGTCCAATCCAACTATTTAATTATAATTGAAGTGAAACGACGAGAAATCGTATATGCTATATTAGGAGCCACGTCGGGGACCATGGACCCATATTCAGTAGCTACAATAAATTAAATAAAATTATTCGTCAGACCGAACAATTATATTCAATCTATTAATTATGGGATTACACCACCATAAACCCGAAACTGATCTCTGCCGAATATAGATAACTTATACTCAACTATGAGTGGATAAGGTGTCCACTGATATAATCATTACATACGGATAAATCCTCCATAGACTGTTCACTTCGATTCGGGATATTTCCGTAAACCCTTCTCGAAACATATTATCCTTATTTACCATTAACCCCCTAGTGATCAATTAGTTCATAACCAATATGATATGAATCGGGCCCATCGATCGCTTTAGGGTTAACAAATAAGGGAACTGTCATCTACTTCCCGAGGAAGGAATGGATTCCATATCTCGTGATAGCACGTACTACTCACTCATCCTGCAATAGAGCCAACGAGAAGTGTTGGACCACATACTGCGGTGATCCTTACTAACACATCAAACCCTACCCTAGTCTAAGCGGCTTGTCTCAGATCACCTCAGATTGAGCTTAATCCATATATGATCATCTTGTGATTCGATAAGACTTCTCGATTATGGAATTATATCGAGAACTCAAATCAAATCGGTCCAAATTTCTATATGATTATCATCATATATAAATGCCCCACTAGTACTTCCTATTACCGACAAATTCGTATAAGATCACACACACCTAAAGTGTTATGGGCGCATTATTAGCAAATTAATCATGAGACATGTACTCAGATTAATAAACGGTACGGACTAAGTAAATTTTATGTACATCTCACTAACTCAATCCTCTTGTGTATAACCATACACTGAGTTATGTGATTACATAAACAAGGTACTTAGGGTTTTCAGTAGTGTCTTAATTATAAGCATACATGCATATAATAAGATGAATTATTAATTATGTTGTAAAACAATTATATAATTGTCTTTCGGCACTACACCTAACAGACCTAACCTCCTATGTCATACATTGGGATCTTTATTTAGATCATCTAATCTTAGGTTCTTAGACTGAGTACAAACAGCATTGGATTGGACTTGACCGAGGAGGGCAATTCTAGACTGGGACTGAATATTTTTGGATTGAAGGGATGTCTGTTCTGACTCATTGTCCAGAGTCATGATCCTGTACAGGCCATCCTTGAGCTGACCCTTGAGAACTGTTGTCTTTGAAGCCTTGTCCTTAACAAAACAAGCATTATCATTAAACTCAACAATCACATCATTATCATATACTAATTTGGATAAACTAAGAAGATTTCTGGTAATATGAGGAACATGAAGTATAGCATTAAGAAATAAGGGGACAACATGTGTGTGAAGAATAGTGTGTCCTAAGTGATCAATGACTAGGTTTTCACCATTTCCCACAGTCAGTGTGTCATTACCATGATAAGTAGCACTTTGAGTCAGGTTTCCCAGGTCTGATGTCACATGGTTAGTTGCTCCACTGTCAAGATACCAAGCATTATCAGCAACTGAACTTGGAGTGGCCATGAATGCTGATGGTTGGTTTGATCTGGCGCTTCCACCACCAGATCGGCATGAAATCGCCTCAAATCAGTGCCAACAGATTGCCACCAGATGTCCACGCTTGCCATAAAGTTGACACACCATCCGATCATTATTGCTATTCTTTGCTTACATTTCTTTCACCTCTGCCCCTACCTCTTCCTCCTCTAGAGCCTCCCCTGCCCCTAAAGGAGTTCTATCCTGGTCCAGTTGGCCTGGGAGCTGACCTTCCTGCCCCAGATCCACTGTTGTAATTTGCCATATGTGCAGTAGGATTGATACTAGAAGCAGGCAATGCAGAGGTAGGATTGAACCTGGCAATCAATTTCGCATGTATTACAAATTGTGATTGCACTTCTTGCCAGGATAGAGATCCTATACGAGCTGTTAAATTAACAATCACAGCTTCATACTCTTTGTCTAAACCTCCTAAAGTGGCCAATATCAATTCAGACTTAGAAATATGATGCCCAACAGCTATTAGGTTGTCACTGTAAGATTTCATCATGGCAAGGTAATCAGCCATAGATTTGGACCCCTTTTTTGCCTTAGTGAAAGCACTCTTGTACTCGAGCATTCTAGCTTCAGATTGATTGTTAAACATAATTTCAAGAGTGGAACAAACTTCATAAGAAGTGGTACAGCCTATTACCTCAGTTCATATCTGCTCAGTCATGGATCCAAGGAGCCAACCCGGCAATAGATAGTCCACTGAATCCCACTCTTCTGCAGCTGGATTGGATGGAAGACATGGCACCTCCGGTGGCCGGGGTAGAGTGCCCAGAAGATGTCCGTAAAGCTTGTATCCTTTCACAACTGGGAGAATCGTATATCACCATAATAGATAGTTTTCACGGGTTAACTTGACGGTGGTAGCTTGATTCAAATGGCCATGAAATGGGGAAGATGTCTGATTGTTGAACGGTGATGTTGGACTTGGTGACAGGAAAATGGGAAGAAAACTTTCCGATCTGGGTAACAGTGGCTGTGTGGAAGCTTATGGTGCTCCAAAGGGTAAACCAGTGAAGGATGGTCCTGCATGTGAGGGATCCAGGCCGGAGAGTGAAGAAGCTGAGCTGGAAAAGTAAGGCGTAGAACAAGAAAAAGGCACACCGGAGACAGGGATTCCCGTAACTATGTGAGAGGTGAGAAGAGGTGAGATTATGGTTGCAGGAGGCTTAGCAGAGGTTGGGCCACCAGTTGTGGGTGGTTCCGGTGGTGGAGCTTCCGCCATGGATAGCTCTGATACCAAGAAAGATTTTGTATATTAATTATAATTCATAATAATCATCCAGTCTTACAGCTCCAGCCTCTTATAACAAGTGAGGCTCCTTAAAAGACAAAATACAAGATAAGATCTAGCAACAAATATAACAAACTATAACGATGTGGCACTAAATCTATTGTAACCTATGAGCCTCTGACACTTGGCAGCAACACATTCTATTAATTCTTTTCACACATATTGCATTTAGTACAACATCAAAAGGCTTTACTATAACCATCAAATACAATTAACCCGTACATATGATATTGGTATCCACAAAGTCAACTCATTGATTTCTATCATTACAGAGATTAAGAGAATCTATACCAAATTACAACAGAATATAAAGAACAGTAAACTTCATTTGCATCATCTTCGGGTCACTCCTCTGTGGCCTAAAAAACAACCTACAAATACACCACATTCTCGGGATGGGGACAATAAAGAAGAGGGGGTAAGTACAAACGTACTTAGTAAGGAGTAGAAGAAACGCCTACAATAAATAGCATATCATATATAACAACTTAAGTTCTACAATTTCAACCTTACAAACATTGTTACACCAATTTCAAAGGATACTGTGCATAGTGAGAATGCACCGAGACATATTAAGCACCTCTCAAGGGGGCATGGACTTAGGTCTCCATGTGGGAAATTACACGTTGGCCCTTGACACATAACTCAAAAGGGGGATGTAATAATCCCATGCTTTGATTTAGAAACGCGCCTTACCAATTATATTGATGTTTTAGCTTTTAGACAAGCACATATGTATTTACGAGTTTAGATCTAACCACCTGATTCATTCACATAAAAAGACTTCTTAGGGACTTCTAGTCCTAGACAACTAATTACACTACCTAGCACGTTGTAAATAGATCATTGACTACAAAGTCAATGTCCCACAAGTCCTAAACAACGCCTTCCGGTGCTCCCATCTTCTCCCCGCAGTTGGGTCTCGGGCCATGGTCTTTGAGCCAAGGCTACTAGAAGACGTGGTTAAACATTGTAAATTAACATATAATGTTCCAAAGGAACATACAAACCACATCGTATCGTGTAATACATAAAAGCACAAAATTCATATAATACTCTTTTACCATAAAATATATCATCTTTTTACTATAATCATTAAACATATATATTACCTTGTTGTGCATACCTTTTTAATTAGTATATAAATCAGATGAAATTATTTACCATACATAATACATATAAAATCAACTATATTAAAAATCACCATTTGTTTCAATCGACGGCTTCTGTTCTACCAACCAATAATATATTAAAGGAGAAGTATATATTAAATAGAAGAGAAACAAACATGATGCACACCCGTTATGAAAAGATATTTATTTCCTTTTCTGTTCTTTATAGAAGACTTCGAAAGCATCTGCATGATGTCTCCCATTTTTTTTCCGACAACTACTAACCCAGAACAATGAAAATATATAAGGAAAAACGACAATAAGGCTTATATTAAAAAATAACACCATTAAAACTCAAAATCCGTTTAAAGAACATTCCCGTACCTTTTGTTTGAGATACTAATAAGTTTGAGTTATGATTTGTTTAAATAATATTGTTTTAGTTTGAATTATGGTAGAATATATTATTTGATTTTGTAATTTTTGGGTGGTATCAATTTTAGTCTCATACGTTTCCATTTATCGATTTTGGTCCCATAACTTTAAAACACATATCAATTTTAGTCCTATATGTTTGTCATCATCGATTCTGGTCCCGTAACTTAAACAACTCATCAATTTCAGGACACTGTTAGCTGTCTATTTTGATACTGTAAGCTGCCTATTTTAATTGCAACTTAGTGACTTACGTACTCTTTGTTTGTTTTGATCCTTTTCTTCAATCATATTCTGCATCTTTAGTGGAGTTATATGGTTGATTAATTATGTATTTGATACAAATGCAAACGGAAATTCTATAAAGAACGGTGTATTATTGTTGGAGAATCCATGTTGATCAGCATTGGTGATGCCGTGATGGAGATTAAAAAAAAAAATGCTTGATAAATGTAAGACGCTAATCGGATTGCTGCAAAATTATTTAAAAATTACTCTTTATTACTAATGCGTATATACATACACACGAAGTACGGCTCAGCTTAGATGATTACATATAGGCTATAGGCTATAGCTAAGTAACTTGTTACCATTAACAAAACGTTCAGAGATATATGGATTAATCTTTTCCTGAAAACTTCAATGAAGTGTGTGCATTTTGTTCACAAACAATAAGGACGGAGTGTAATAAAAGCGAGAATTTTTAATATCATAACGTCAATTTCTACTGATTTGAAATGGGATGGATGATCGCAAATGTATGGGACTAAAATTGATGTGTTTTTCATAATTCTTTTACCAAAATCGATAATCATCAATGATGGTATCAAAATCGATACCACCCAAAAGCTTCTGCACCGCTTTTGCAATTTTCCTTATTTAGGCTATATATCAGAATATTTTATCGCTTTAATCAATACAATACATTCTAAAACGAAAAAAAAAAAAAAAAAAAAAAATCTTCTCCCCCGCCTCTGCTCCTCCGTCTAATTTCTCCAATTATTCACACTATTTTCTCCAATTTGTCTTTTTATTCTCGCCCCAGGTCCCAGGTCCTAGCTTTTCTTTTCCCGTCACCCCTTCTCCGTCATGAGAACAAGTGGATCTTTTTATTTATTTATTTATTTATTTTTCCCTCTTTCAGCGACGTAAAAATAACAACACCCGAGCCATACCTATTTCTCTTATCCTTTTTTTTTTTTTTTTTTTTTTTTTTTTTTCCATTATTGGTATTATTGGTTTACATTGTCTTTTATTTTATTTTATTTTTATCAAATAAATTGATCTCTTGTCATTATTCATCTTGCAAATCTCAACAATTTCTGGTTTCAATAAAAGAAAAAAAAAAATTGGACGATCCAATCACTTAAATAGTGATAGTCCCCCAATATATTTTTCTAGGGCTTGCTATTTTTTTCTCCTAATCTTTTCTCTAGCTTCTACATTCTTTCTTATTTCATTCTAGTACCCAGATTCAATTGTGTCTCTCAATTCACTCTCCTATCATCGGCAGTTATAATTTCAATTCACTCACTTGGTATGTTCTATCCAATCTATAAATTATTCTTCTATTTTGTTTAGGGTATGATATTCCCTCCAAAATATTTCTTCCTCTTTATCACAAGTTTCTTTTTTAGGGTATCATATTCCCTCCGAAAATATTTTCCTCCTCTCTATCACAGGATTCAAGCAATATAAAGTTGGGACGAAGTTGATGCCGATTGCTATGGAGAAGTTTGTAAGCGTGCATACACAATGTAAAGCGGACTGCATTCATTCATATCGAGCCAATCGCCATGTTCATTGCATTACCATGGGATTGTGGGGGCGTGTTAGAGATAATGACAAGATTGAGTTAGAATTTGTTTAAATAATACAGTTTGAATTTGAATTATGTTAGGATATATTATTTGGTTTAGATAAACTTCTACTTATCATAATTTAAGTTATATTTATGGGGGAATGGCAATCATAGGCTTATGAACTTTGTGCGTCGCAACAATAAGCTTTGACCACCACGCATATATTAAAGAAAATGAAAAAAAGGGAAAAACATAATAAAACCTTGCTTTGACAGAAATACCCCCATCTTATCCCTTCATATATTATCCCAAAATCCCTAATTCTCTTAACACAATACTCCCAAATTCTGGGCCCCTTCAATTAACTACTGTGAGCTTCCCACATTCACCCTCGAATTCTTCCCAAATTCACCGTATCAACACATAGTCGAACTTGTGATTAACAAATTTTTTCAACATTCCATATTCTCCAACCGGAAGGCTGATCAACGAAGAAGAGAAACTTGAATGAGCCGACTGGAACATTCGAGCGAATCTCCAAAAGGTACGATTTTGTTGGTGGGTTATAAATCACGCATATTGGTATGTGTATGTTTGATTTTGGGATGCGATTAGTTAAATTTTGTGGTGTGCATGTATGATCTTGGGATGTGATTAGTTAAATTTTGTGGTGTTGAATCATTTGTTAGCTCAAACAATTCCGGTGATGTATTATTAGTTGTTGGCGTTGAATTGAAATTTCTTATTTGTTTCAACTGTATTCACATTCATTTGTTCTTTAATTCGATTGAATTGAAATTTCTTATTTTGTTGGTTATAGATAAGTTGAAAAAATGCCGTTGATTTATGCACTTAGCGAAGAAGAAAGGTCTGCAAAATGTGAAGTTGTTTCCCGATGTTCAATTGGTAAAACAATTGAAGTTTATGAAAAGCTTAACGACAAGCACAAAGCAATGTTGGGGCAGTCTTGTTTTAGACACTTAATTTATTTGAAGGATATGCTAGCCAACATGATAATACATCAGTTGTTAATGAGGTTGGCGAGTCCATGGAATGTAGATGCCAATGTTTTTTGGTTCAAAGTTGGAGCCAAAATAATACGATTTAGTGTAGAAGAATTTGCACTGGTTAGTGGTCTCTTGGTTGGCGACGGTAGCAATGTCGATAAAGGGGTAGGAAAAGAGTGTAGATTAGTTAAGAAGTATTTTAAAAACTTATCGAAAGTGTATAGGAAGGATGTGTGGGCAAAGTTTAATCGCATTAAGGATCCTAATGACCGTTACAAGCTTAGGTTGATCGTTATATTGACGTACGTTGTGTGGGGATTGGAAGAGAGACATACGGTGGGTTGGTGGATCTTTAAGTTGGTTGAGGATTTGGATGCTTTCAATAAGTATCCATGGGGAAACGCTTCTTATGTAGCCACTGTCTATGTTTGGAGGAGGGACATGAGGGATTATTTCAAAAATCCCCCGATTGGATATACTTTATATGGTTTTCCGCACGCTTTGAAGGTATGTATAAGCCAAATCCGCTTGTTAAAGTTTTTTGATTATGTTCGGTCCATCACTTGAATTTAAATGCATCGTAGGTTTGGGCACTTGAAGCTATTCCTTCTTTAAGGAAATTTGTTGAGATTGTTGACGAAAATGCTGTCCCAAGGTTGATTAAGTGGGGAGCGGTAAAAAGGTTCAGCTCTTCTGTAATTCAACTTCTTCTTCAATCGAGAGAGGTAGCGATGTTTAATTTGTATATTAAGTTTGGTATGTACATGCAGCCTCCACATTATTTATGAGTAGTATATAATGCAGGTGGAGGCGGTTCGAAAGTTGGTTCCATCCGAAGCTGAAAAGGAAAAAGCTTATTTTTTGATGCCCCGGGAAGATGAAGTTGAAGATGATGAAACTACTTCTGACAATGAGCAATCAACAGTAACGTTGATTATGAGAAGTTAAAAGAATTGGTAAAATTGCTTTGTGAGTGAAGAGAACAAAATAATGTGCGAAGAGTTGGTAAAAGTTGTTTGAGAGAACAAAAGAATGTGCGCTTTAGTGGATACGCTCCAGTGTAAAGTTAAATTGATGGAGGTTCGCCTTTCTTGTGCATGTGAAAAATG
Source organism: Gentiana macrophylla (assembly GCA_026214975.1). NCBI lineage: Eukaryota > Viridiplantae > Streptophyta > Magnoliopsida > Gentianales > Gentianaceae > Gentiana > Gentiana macrophylla. The sequence continues at coordinate 22,906,849 of CM047815.1, read as the reverse complement.
CAAAAATGATGGTATACATGCAAGTCAAATGGAAGGTAATGAAGAGTTGAATGAAGTGGAAGATGAAACTGTGGAGGCATCCCGAAACGGCAAAGGTATGAAGTTAAATTTGTCCTTTATGTTGTTTATAAAGGAGAGAACTAGTTTACAATATTTTATTTCTTGAAATTATGATTAGGAAATTCCGTGGTTGAAGAGAAGGAGGTAGGGGATGAACCTAATGCCCCGGTTGAGGAAACGGCCGTAGTTGAAGAGAAGGAGGTAGGGGATGAACCTAATGCCCCGGTTGAGGAAACAGTAGAGGAAACCCGAAATGGTGAAGGTATGGAAGGTGGAATGGAGGAGGAGCAAGCTGAGATAAGAGAGGAAGAAGAACCAGCAATTATAAACGAGGGGGAAAGGTGATGAAGATGTGAACGTCGTGGAGGAACCTGCTGCGAGTGTAGCCCAAAGTGTTGAGGGAAACCCAAACGGTGATGGTATAATGTTAAATTTGTCATATATTTGTTTGTTTTGGTGAGAGAATTAATTTATTCATAAAATTTTGTTTCTTGAAATTATGACTAGGTAATGCCTTAGGAGAAGAGAGAGGCGAGGTGAGTAAAAGGGATGTTTTGGAAATCGAAGACGATCATGATGATTTGGAAGAAGAGGGCAGGAAAAAAGTGTAAAATGTAGTTTAACAAAAATAATTAATTTGAGTTTTTGTCAGTAGACATATATATGTGTAATCCAAAGTAATTACGTCACTGGATGTTTTTTGAAATCGTAAGTTTCGATCTACCGCTGACGCCGAAGAAAAGAAGAGCTTGTGACAGCCCTCCTATTAAAGTAGTGAAAAAAGGAAAGTGAAGAAGTTTAATGATTATGATCCGTTCCGAAAAATGGATACCGTGCTGATGAAGCATGTTGACAAGTTTATGGCTTCATGTGAAGACATGTATCAATGTCATACGGTTAAAGTAAGGGGCGTTTAAACCCTAATTTGTAAACCCTATTTTGATGATTAATTTGTTTTTTCTTCCTTTTGATTTACATATTGCACGTGTGAAGTTGGTTGACGCTGATATCGAAGTAGGGATTTTGAAAGGAATTGCGAACCGCGGGCAGAGCTTGCCAAGCAACGTAAGTAGTATAAGCTTTAGATTTTACAATAACATAGCAATTTAGATTGAAATGTATGCTTTTGTTAAGTAGTAGTATTTATATTCAGGTGTTGGATAGTTCATTGTGTGAAATTCGCCGGCGATGCTTAAAGTACCCGAATCTGTTTGACCAAGATGCCCGTGTCCTTGATACTCAATTTGCAACATATGTCAAAAACTTCCACACACTAAACATGAAACGCTCAAGAGAAGCAGAATTTAATTCAATATTTAGCCATATTGTGAACCGGACAGCACCGGAATGTAGCACACCATGGGAAGGTTGCAAGACATTGTATGTGTTGATGATAGAGAGAGATCATTGGTTTCTTTTGAAAATTGATCTGAGTGCGAGGATAATTTTCGTGTATGACAGCCTTCCGGGGCATATCAGAAAAGTGATTATTGCAATGTGTGTCACGCCAATGCAAGTTGTCATACCGCTTTTAATGCAGAAGCTTGTAAAAGGCTATGAGAAGTATTCTGAGAGAAAGCTAGCGGTGTTGAGCACGAAGTGTCCCTCTCAAGAGAATGGGTATGTTTGATAATTTATATTTATGCAATATATATATAGAGATTACTAAGGTTTTCGATTTTGTGACTAACTTATTATCTTGTAATTCTTGTAATTTAGTAGGACTAATTGGGGCATGTTCGTTCTTAAATACGTGGAGTTCATGCTGGGAAGAGTGAATATATCATTAATTGGGAAGGAGCATATTCCACATTGGAGAAAGAAGTTGGTTGGGGAATTGCTTTCATGGGAATTTCAGCCATAGATGTTAACCGTGTATAAGGGTTTTGGTTATGAAAACCATAAACTAAGATGTCATTATAAACAATTTAACTCGTTTTTTAAGAAGAACGGTTTGAAGTAGAAGTAAAATATGTAATTGTTCTTTTGAATAAGGGTGTTTGAAAGGAGAACCATGGTTTGAATGAGAAGTATAATGGGTAATTGTTCTTTTGAAGAAGTTTGTTTGAAAGGGTGTAATTGTTATATAACTAAAGCACCCTTCCTTTATTATTATTATATTATGTATTGTATTGGTAATTGTTATTTGGGATTGAAGAAGAATGTTTTGAAGGAGGAAATATGGTTTCATTTGGTTTCATTACATGTTTCATTCTTATTATTATGCATTGTAGTTGTAATTGTAATTCTGTCCTATGTTGTGAACCAGGGTTTGATTCATTAGTTTCTTATAACAGTATTCGTTAGAATATTTTTCCGTTGAAATAAAGAAGTAATTATCTCCATATTGAGAACTAGGGGTTGATTCATTAGTTTGCTTATAACATCATTAGGGTCGTTAGAATATTTTCCCCTTGAAATGAAGAAGATAATAAGTGAATATGATGATTTGTCATTGACCCTTAACATAATGAATTCATTTCTTAATTTTAACTTTACACAAGTTCAAGATGGTTTCAACACAAGTTTGATTTAACGTTACACAAGTTCAAGATTGTTTCGATCAATGAGACATGTTTGAGATTGTTGCGGGTAAGATTTGGAATTAAACTATTAAAATTTGATAAAATGGGCCTATAAATAGTAATATATCAAAGAGATACGAATGTGAAAGGTCTCATGGTAGTGTAAATCGAAGAGATACTGATACGAATCTAAAGGGTCTCATGGTAGGGTAAATCGAAGAGACGCCATCACCTTTAAAAAAAGATAAAATGGGCCTATAAATAGTAGTATAACCATAGGTGTACAATTCACATTACAAATAAAAACAGAAAAGTAAAAGAAGAAAATGGACAAGCATACTAACGAGTTCGCAGATTTAAGAAACTAGGTTGAAGAATTGGAAAAAAAATTGGACGCCCGAAGACATGAATGCCATTATGAAATTGATCAACTAAAAATATGGATGACACATGAGACGGATTCCATGTATATTGAAGTGGTGTATATCAAAGATAACATCAAAACAGTCAAAAATAAAATCAACGATCTGATACGACTGTGCAATGATGCTTACAAAATTGCAGTGCGATGTGCATATGCATTCATGCACTATCGAATGATGCCATGGCTGGGGAACAATAATGTTTCTTTGGACCCAATTGGAGTTGGAGTTCGACCATAAACTCTCCCAATAAGAGAGCATGTTATAGAGTTCTCGGACCATAGCATGTGATCAAATCCCACCCCTCATCCAAACCCCACTTTATCTATAAATTTGTATTTTTTAAATAATATTATGTTGTAAAATTTTGTTATGAACTTGAAATTATTTATAATATTATCAGTCCTTTTTGTTTTGCTTGTTTGACTGATTTTATGTGTGTAGTTACTCGTCCCTAAGATGTAGTTTTTGCATGCAAATAGCGGTAATGTATTAGGGTTTGCAATTAATTAAAAAAAGTAGAATAACAAACGACTAGATTTGCGATGAATCAAAACCGGAAGAAGAATCGAGTGGGTTTGAAATTAATAAAAAGTAGGAGAAAACGAGGGGGTTTGCAATTCATAACAAAACTGAAGGGAAAACGAGATCATTAATTGCATAACTAATTAATTTTGACCAAAAGGTTCTTCATAAAATTCCTAAAATACCCACATAAAAGGTTCTTCATGAAATTATTTATCAGGATATAAACCTTATATTTGTTACAGAATCATTTTAAAACATATATAACTTGTGATAAAACCATAATTGTTTAGACACGTTTAATTGACATTTAAAAAAAATAGTGATAACATTCACGTTTAAAAACGGGGCCATAAAGTTAAACATAAATCGATTAATCACGATACAATAATTGATTTTGATAGATATAAAAGGATATGTAAAGATTTGATAGTTAAATCATGATACAATGTTTGATTTTGATTTGTTTCAACTTCCAAGGTCGCAAAGGTTTAAGAAGCGTTGTAATTGTTTGAACTACAAAGTCGCCTTAATAGCCATAGTTTTTGAAAACTGAAACGCCGCATCCATTTAATTGCTTGCAACGCTACAATTAACCTAGGGTTAACCTAGGCTATATATATTCTGGGATGATGCTGAGATAAATACCGTATCTCTAAATCAGGAAAGCACATCAAAGAAAAGAAATGGCAATGGAAAGAAACGAATTCATGAAAATGCTACAGGAAGAAAGGCAACAAATGAGAATCATATTCAAGTAAGAACTGGAGGAAGGGAAGAGATGAAGCGGTTGAGGAAGGAATTTATGCACCAACTGGAGGAGCAAAAGCAAGACATGATGGCACAGAGATGGGAACTTCTTCATGAAACCGAGAACATCAAATTGAAGGTGGTGCAGGAGGTTGAATCAAGAGACTGTGAAGTGGCAAATCTGAAAGAGACGATGCAGACCTACAAGAAGAAGATCAATCAAGTTGTCCAGGTTTGCAACGAGACGTCGGGGAAAAGGATTGCATATCTGCCAAATTATCTGTGATTTCTGAAAAACTTTGTTGTTGTTATTTCTGTTTGTTTAATTTTAATTTTGCTGTTTGTTTGCAAAAATTGTGGTTTTAATTTGGTTTTAAATTTTCTGTTTGTATAATTTATTATCATGTCCTGAAAGTACTGCTTTTATTTTAATGTTCATGTTTATTGTATAATATATTTATCTGAATTATTTCTGTTCTTTGGAAAATGCATGAGTTTGCTTTTGGTTTTAATGTCCTCCCAGGCCAGTTTGGGTTGTTATGCTTTTTCTTTAGGGTTGGTTCTGGTTTGTATGTGTTACACAAGTTTAAGCCTGTGTCAATTTGAATCGTATGTTTGTTTATAACAGACTTGGAAATGAGTAGACTTGAATCATATGTAGTTTATAAGAAAATAAAATGATTTGTATTTCTTATGTGAGTTGAATGACAAAATTAATTAGTGTCCGTTGTAAAAGAAAGAAAAAAGATTATATTAATTAACGGGATGAATTAATGTAATTATAGGATTTTTATATTTTATAAATTAAAATAATAAAGAATATAAGGAAGAAAAAAAACAAAGGGGGATTGAATGGAAAACTACTCTGCATGTAAAACAAGAATGAATCCATTCCAAGAGAGAAAGAAATAAAAGAGGAGAATATACCGTCCCATCAGCAGGCATAGAAGGTGTGGAAAAAGAAGAAAGAGGACAAAACATGACAGAATCACAGGCAGGGGCAGGGTGAATTGTTGAAAAATGTGCCATTGTTAACCGGGGACCGTCCGTTCCCCCTTATGGTGTCTTCTATATAAGTTCCCCCCGTATTTCATTCCACCCTCACCCCAAACATTTACATTTCACTTTTCAAATTCCTTTTCCACCATGTCATCTAATTCCATTTCTCGCACCCTTTCCCCACCCGATTCCCCTTATGCCTCGTTTTCCCAACCAAACTCCCCCGAGCATATCTATCCTCGAGATCCCCTATCCTTTTTCAAATATGGTTCTGAGCTAGCCCGTATCCGTTACCTCAACTACTTTGGTCATGCACCTATTCAGTTTGAAAAAGGTTTAAACACGAGCAAAGTAACCAACTTCTCCAAGGGTCGTGTCACGTGTGGTGGATGGACCCGTTTTGTTCGTGCCCCTCAGGGTCGTGTCAATGTCTCCATGGTACGTGAGTTCTATGCAGATTTTTCTGAGTCTCACTCCATGAGCGATGCCCACTTCGTTACCTTGTGTGGTGGTACAGTGCCCTTCAACACCGGTATCATCAATTCAGTCTTCTCCATTTCCTAATACTCAACACCTCAACACACTCATTACAAAGAACTGTGGAACTTGGACAACAACAACAACAACTTCATTCACTACCTTTGTGAGGCCATTCACACCCTTGTCCGGAGAGACCACGGTCCTACTGTTGATTTCACTGCAGCGGATCTTGACCGCGACGCCCGTGCATTGAAACACTTTATCAATTCGCATGTCCTGCCTTCGCCGCACTTTTCAAAGATCTCTGATGATGAGCTTCTTCTCCTCTACGCCTTTCGGGTTGGTGCCATCATTGATTGGGGTGTCCTTATCCATAAGGCTGCTATACGGTTTGCTGGCTGTCAGCAAAATCCATGTCAACCGCTTCCGTTTGCCTGTTTAATCTCTCACCTTTGCACCTTTGTGGAGGAATTTCCCTCCCTACCTGGTGATGAGTTTTTCCCCAGCCGTGCGACTCGCTCCAGTGCGCTTCCCTGTGATCCACCCGGTGGTTCCTCTACCCCTCCCTTATCAAGCTCCGGCGATGAATGATGATGCTTTGTAATAATCATGCACTTTGAACCTTTCCTCCAATCATTTGCTCTGTTTCTCATCCTGTTGTGTAATCTATTCTGTATGTTAGTTTAATTTTCTTATATTGTGATTTTCTTTACCCCACCTTCTTGTCTTATGTTAGTGTGTCACACAATATGTCCATTTTTGGTGTCTTATGAGAGTATGTCACTCAATAAGTATGTTTATGGTGTCTTACATGAGTATGTCACACCATAAGTAGTCCTAATGGAATCGGAAGTCCATTTATGGTGTCTTACGTCAGTATGTCACACCATAAGTAGTCCTAATGGAATCGGAAGTCCGTTTATGGTGTCTTATGTCAGTATGTCACACCCTAAGCAGTCCTAATTGAATCGGAAGTCCATTTATGGTGTCTTACGTGAGTTGTCACACCATAAGTAGTCCTAACGGAATCAGAAGTCCGTTTATGGAGTCTTACGTCAGTATGTCACACCCTAAGTAGTCCTAATGGAATCGGAAGTCTGTTTATGGTGTCATACGTCAGTATGTCACACCATAAGTAGTCTTAATGGAATCGGAAGTCCCTTTATGGTGTCTTACGTCAGTATGTCACACCCTAAGTAGTCCTAATGGAATCGGAAGTCCGTTTATGGTGTCTTACGTCAGTATGTCACACCCTAAGTAATCCTAATGGAATCGGAAGTCCGATTATGATGTCTTACGTGAGTTGTCACACCATAAGTAGTCATAATGGAATCGGAAGTCCGTTTATGATGGCTTACGTGAGTTGTCACACCATAAGGAGTCCTAATGGAATCGGAAGTCCGTTTATGATGCCTTACGTCAGTATGTCACACCATAAGGAGTCCTAATAGAATGGGAAGTCCGTTTATGGTGTCTTACGTCAGTATGTCACACCACAAGCAGTCCTAATAGAATCGGAAGTCCGTTTATGATGTCTTACGTGAGTTGTCACACCATAAGTAGTCATAATGGAATCAGAACTCTGTTTATAGTGTCTTACGTCAGTATGTCACACCATAAGTAGTCCTAATGGAATCGGAAGTCCGTTTATGATGTCCTACGTTAGTATGTCACACCCTAAGTAGTCTTAATGCAATCGAAAGTCCGTTTATGGTGTCTTACGTGAGTTGTCACACCATAATAGTCCTAATGGAATCGGAAGTCCGTTTATGATGTCTTACGTGAGTTTTCACACCATAAGTAGTCATAATGGAATCAGAACTCTTTTTATGGTGTCTTACGTCTATATGTCACACCATAAATAGTCCTAACGGAATCGGAAGTCCGTTTATGGTGTCTTACGTCAGTATGTCACACCATAAGCAGTCCTAATGGAATCGGAAGTCCGTTTATGATGTCTTACATGAGTTGTCACACCATAAGTAGTCCTAATGGAATCGGAACTCCGTTTATGGTGTCTTACGTCAGTATGTCACACCATAAGTTTTCCTAAGGGAACCGGAAGTCCATTTATGGTGTGTTACGTCAGTATGTTACACAATAAGTGCGTTTATGATGTCTTACGTGAGTATGTTACACAATAAGTAGTACGTTTAATTTTGTTTTAATTATTAATAATGATGATGTAACTAGACTATCTTATTTTATTTTGTATTTATTTTTAATTATTATGTGATCGGAAGTCGGAACCCTACACTCCCCCTCCATCATCATCAATTTCTGCCTTAAGCTGCCCTCACTCAATTGTTGCAACTAAAATTTTGTGCTTTCCCACTAAGAATTGCCCAAAATTTTGAAAATTTCAATTTATTTGATTCAAATTATTCACCCACAACTAACAACCCCTCTAATCTAACCCAACTACACCCCCGCCCCTTTCATTGATGTCTTTCTCTCGTTTGTTCTTCCCACCATTCAACCTTCAACTTCAACTTCAAAATCTCCATTAAAGAAACCAAACATTCACACTCTGCAATTAAATAAAATTATTAATACTACCGCTTTCTGACATACCTGTGTGAATTAACAGAGTATCAATGACTTAACAGAGCTAAATTTGGTGAGTTACTCTGCTCTTTTGGTTTAGTTTTTCCAGAATTTGGTTACATTTTTGTGAATTTGAGCTAATTTCTGGCATACCTGTGTGAATTAACAGAGCATCAATGACTTAACAGAGCTAATTTTGGTGAGTTACTCTTCTCTTTTGTTTTAGTTTTTCCAGAATTTGGTTACATTTTTGTGAATTCAAGCTAATTTCTAACATACCTATGTGAATTAAAAGAGCATCAATGACTTAACAGAGTTAATTTTGGTGAGTTACTCTGCTCTTTTGTTTTAGTTTTTCCATAATTTGGTTACATTTGTGTGAATTCGAGCTAATTTCTGACATACTTGTGTGAATTAACAGAGCATCAATGACTTAACAGAGCTAATTTTGGTTAGTTACTCTGCTCTTTTGTTTTAGTTTTTCCATAATTTGGTTACATTTGTGTGAATTCGAGCTAATTTCTGACATACTTGTGTGAATTAACAGAGCATCAATGACTTAACAGAGCTAATTTTGGTGAGTTACTCTGCACTTTTGTTTTAGTTTTTCCAGAATTTGGTTACATATTTTTGTGAATTCGAGCTAATTTTGGTGAGTTACTATGCTATGTTGTTTTGAAACGAAGAAGCAGTCAAATTCACTCATGGATTGTCCTATTAGACAGGCCAATACAAACAACAAGCTAGCCAATCGAGGGTACTTGTTAGGGGGGTTTATTGGTGAATGGTTGAGTTAATATTACGTTTGGTTGGCTAGTGAGATATAGACAGGCCAATCTGAAGCAATCTGTGAAGCAAAATATAAAGGGTACTTCTCCGGTTTCATGAGCGTACATTGTTATGCAAATGTGGTGTTCTGCAAAATTGGTTACTTCAGAACACAAAGCAACTCCATGAGACTATTCTACGGTTGTCCTTATTGGGCGGTATGACTAATTATTTTGGTTATACTTTCCATTTCTTTCAAGGGATAATGTGTCTCAGATAATAATTGGAATTTCTTATTTTGCCGGATGATGAAGTCAAATGTGACTATTTCATATGGCGAGGACAAGGTGTCTGATCTCATCGGGCCATATAGCAAGGTGTCTTCATCTATCGGGCCATATGGCAAGGTGTCTTCATCTACTGGGCCACATGAAGATGTTACCTCTGTGAAATTGATGAAGAAAACAGATAAACTTGAATACACAATCGGTGTCCTTGAAAATGACATTGAACTGATAAAGAGCATGCGAGACAATGATGCAAAAAAATTTGAACAAGTTGAGATCAACGTCACTGAGTTACTGCGAGGTCGTAATTCAGATTCCATGGTTCAAATGTTACACCATGATAGAGAAAGGATTGCTCGCCTGGAGACACTACTTGAGAAGACCAGGCTAGGGAACAATTCATCTCAAAAGAAACTTGTATTATTGACTATTACTTGTCTAACATTTTATTTCATATTTTATCTTACGAAATAAAAACTTAATAAGTTCTTGGAATTCTGTGTTTCTCTGTATTTTTCTTTACATTTCATTTGGTTTTCTTATCTAATGGTTATTTGAAGGATTTGAATGGTAATCACATTAAACAAAAAGGAGAACAACCAACACAACAATGTTTTACAAGTTTAAACTGTTTCTAGTATTACACAAGCTTAAACTTGTTTCGTGGCCGACACAAGTTTAAATCGCTTTAGAGTGAATGTTTTACAACACCCTTAATGGACGTAAAACACCACATTAAATGACACTCGAACAACTTCCCTTCACATTAAACAAATGAGAACAACCAACACATCAATTTGCCATCATTCAAAATTCAACATCATCTACATCTTCCAATTTAAACATCAACCAATCAACCAAAGGTGAACAACCAACACATAGAATTTGTCATTATTCAAAATACAATAACACTTCTCAAAAAAAAATACAATAACAAACAAACACATCAACACATCACTTTCCATTATTCAAAATACAACATAAGTTACGTCTTCGAAGCTTACACATCAACCAATCATCCTCAATGTTTAACCACAAAATGTAAACGGCTCATCCTCTTCATCAACATTAATACTTAAACAGCCACAATATGTATCCCAACGTCTTCCTGTAACATTGTCAAAGAAAAAAAGGTAACAAGCTTAATGCAATGTAACATGATTGAATAAAAAAGAACTCTAAATATTAATACATACAATACCTTATCATGGCAAAGTAGGAGTATCGTTGGTGAGCATTTCTACACCAATCAAACTCTTTCCGACTACTTCACATGTTTCTTGACTTTCATAAACCTCGGTACACTTTTCCTTTTCCTTCAAACATATTAATAAAGCATCTTGTTTTAAATTACAAACAAATATAAACCGAGTCACAAGCTTATTGCAATCAAGCACCATCGGTCTAGCTTTACTAATGGGGACCATATATTTCAGCTCAAACTCATAGAATGTTGTATCGATTTCCAACTCATTTTCACCATGTCATACAATTCTTCAAATGTAATGTTCTTTTTGACACTCAAAATCGTCGAGACTTCTTCGGATTCACACCCTACATACTTCCAAGACCATAGACCATTGACGTCTTTTTCAATCTCCACAGGGTAAAATATAAAAATGCAAACTTTATCTTCCATCACGCTTCACCGAGTTCCTATTTTTATTCAATACAATAATTACAAACCAATATACACATAGACAAAATCCATAACTCTTGAATGTTTGAATGTAGCATTGCATTCAATTTATTTTAAATCACAAATCAATTTCAATTCCGTTAATAGCCATTAACAAGTTTAAACTTGTGTCACACTATAATCAATCCACCTTGAAATGCAGATAGAAGTTCACATAGCCATTAACAAGTTTAAACTTGTGTCACACTATAATCAATATTTTAAGATTAATACGATTACCATTCACCTGGAATGCAACTAGAAAATATAACCAAATAGATAGATATAGATATAGATAGTCATACCGGGTAATAACTTCACAAATCACCAATTCAACATTTAACCAATTCAATTCAAATCAAATAGCCATTTTCAATTGGGGTCGCCCCCATTTTCAATTCAATTTAGAGTTAAACACACGGTTTAAGCTAATCCCGTAAGGGTAAGTAAACAAACAAACTCAATTTGCCTAAATCATTCAACATCACATACACACCTGTTGGAGATATCTCATGAAATAGGGTTAAAATGGTCAAATTTAGCGCGAATTTCGGATACACTCCGGTGAGATTCACCGGGAGCTTATTACGTCTAAATATTATACTCACGGAGTAGATAATGTTTGGCTTTGGAATCACTCGATTCGGATATCGGGTGAATGAGAAATTAATGCCTAAAGTTGGTTGAAATGTGTTGGAGATAAGAGTTGAAGGGAGTATCTCAACTCAATATCCCGCATTGGAAAGATGGGAGACTTGAGCTCCATATATAAGGGCTAGTGTATGCTCTTATAAATGTGCCCCAAGGGGCAAGGCACTTTTGTGCAGGATGGAGGACTTAGATATTTCCACACGCGCGTGCGCCGCCGCCGTCCGTCCGTCCGGCTCGGCTCGGCTCGAGCTCGGTTTGGGCGGTTGTTACTATTAATTTTTTGGACAAATGTTCGTTTGAAAGTTCGTTTAGTTAATCGTGAGGCGGTTGGAAGGTTGCAGAATAATGTGGAAACGAATTCTGATTAATTTAATTTAAATATTTTCGGCCAAATTGCTTTTCTTGAGGGAAAAGTCGAGCAATTAAATCATCCAACCAATTGTGGGAAAAATTGGCCAATTTTTTAATTAAATTTTCGGCCCTATTTTCTTTTCCAAGGGGAAAAGTCTGATGATGTGTTCTGGCCAATCACATTCAAGCATTGGCTCATCTTCTCCACTATATAAAGAACCCCAATGATGAAGGCAAGAGCTTTCGGTTTTCTCTGTGTCTTCCACTACTAAAAGGGTCGAGCATATAGTTAGTTTTTTGACTCAAGAGAAGTCGGAGCACGTTGTAAGTTCATTGGAGCTTGGATTGTTGAAGTGCCTCTCAATCCAGGGGCGTAAGCCGCTCTATCTTGGGAGGCGATTGCTTACTACCGTGGGCACCATACCGAGCAATCTGTCTCAAGGAAAGAGTTTCATAACTCGCCTCGGTTTGTCTTTATTTATGCATTGTATTTTAGTTTTCTCAATCGTTTAAGTCGCATATAAACGTTAATTGCATATTTTGTTAGATCTATATCATAGTAGCTGTGTTTCATTAGATCTGTCATATAGTTCAGTTAATTTATTAGATCTGCACCATAATCACTTTTATTTGATAGATCTGATTAATAAAATTAGATTTTTTTTCGAGTTGTTATTTTCTACATTTAATTTCCGTAATTATATCCGTGAATTACGGATCTGTTCCGTAAATCACTCCACACAAGACACTTATTACCAACAAGCTTAAGACAGATTGAATTCCTGTGTTAGAGGATATTTTTTAGGTGTTAAACTACAGATCTGCTACATTGTTTAATTTATTTATATCCTGCTTCAGTTTGGTTGAGGCCAAACTGGTAACTCTGGTTCTACTCTTTCTTGATATTTTCGTTCGTTTGAGGACGAACAAAACTTGATTTGTCGATATTTTGTGTTTACAGAAATGGCAACAACTGAGCAAGTGAGTACCTCTGTTGTGCCTACTGCTTCACCTGCGCAGAATAATTCCGGACCTCAAGGGGAAAAACCAGAAAAGTTTGGTGGCTTGAACTACAAGAGGTGGTAGCAGAAGATGTTGTTCTATCTGACCACTCTTGGCTTGGCTCAGATGCTGACTGAGGATCCTCTTGTCTTGAAGGAAGGAGATCATGCCTCTGTCACGGCTTTGGATGCTTGGAAGCACTCTGACTTCCTGTGCAAGAACTACATCTTGAGATTTTTGGAGAACTCGATCTATGGGGTGTATTGCTCATAGCAGTCTGCTAAATCCTTGTGGCAGGCTTTGGAGAAAAAGTACAAAATCGAGGATGCTGGCTCAAAGAAATTTGTTGTGGTCAAATTCATGGACTAAAAGATGGTAGACCACAAGACCGTTGTCAGTCAGATTGAGGAGCTACAGGTGACCATCTCTGATATCCTGAAGGAAAAAATGATGATTTGTGAACAATTCCAGGTTGCTTCTGTGATTGGAAAACTTCCCTACTCTTGGAAGGATTTCAAGAATTACTTGATGCACAAGCAGAAAGAGATGACTATGGAAGAGCTAGCAACGCGTCTGCGGATTGAGGACCAGAACAAGAGGTCAGAACGAAGCTTTCTGATGGGCCAGTCCAAGGCGAACTTGGTCGAAGTGAGCAACAAAGGCAAAAATCGTAAGCAGCCTAATCAAGGTCCAAAAGACAATAATAAGGTCAAGAAACAGTTCACTGGAAGCTGTTATAACTGTGGAAAGCCAGGGCATCGCCAAAGTGAATGCAGGTCACAGAAAAAGGTTAAGCCACATGCCCATCTTGCTGAAGTGGTGGCTGAAGGCATGCAGGAGATGAACCTGTCGGCTGTGGTTTCTGAATGCAACACAGTCAGGAATAACTATGAATGGTGGATTGACACAGGGGCTACTCGCCATGTTTGCGCTCTGAAAGAGATGTTCTCTAAGTACAAGGCTGTTGAGGGCGAACAGCTCTTTATGGGAAACTCTGCTTCTGCAAAGGCTGAAGGTGTGGGAAAGGTCATACTAAAAATGACTTCTGGCAAAGAACTCACACTCAACAATGTGATGCATGTTTTAGACATACGCAAGAACCTTGTTTCTGGTGCTCTTCTGGTGAAGAATGAATTCAAGATGGTCTTTGGTGGGGATAAAGTAGTTTTATCCAAATTTGATATGTATGTTGGGAGGGGGTACTTGGTAGATGGTATGTTCAAAATGAATGTAATGACCGTTGTACCCAATACTGTTGTGCCAAAAAGGCTAATAAGATGACTATTGCTTCCGTTTACTTGCTTGAGTCTTCTTGTTTGTGGCATTGTAGATTAGGACATGCTAATTATAAATCGATTCGAAAGATGATGAATCTAGATTTAATTCCCAACGTAAAAATTGATCCTAATCACAAATGCCAAATATGTGTTGAAGCTAAGTTAGCTAAAGCACCGTTTCCAACGGTTGAAAGGAACATAGAGCCTTTAGATTTAATTCACACTGATATATGTGACTTCAAATTTGTGCAAACTAGAGGTGGTAAAAAGTATTTTATTACTTTTATTGATGATTGTACCAAATATTGTTATGTTTATCTGCTGAGAAGCAAAGACGAAGCTCTTGAAGCTTTTAAGGATTATAAGAATGAAGTTGAGAATCAACTTAGCAAACGGATAAAGAATGTCTGTAGTGATCGTGGTGGTGAATATGATGCACCGTTAACTGAATTTTGCTCTGGCGCCGGCATCATTCATCAAATGACAGCACCATATACACCTCAATCAAATGGTATTGCTGAGCGCAAGAACCAAACTCTTAAAGAGATGATGAATGCTATGTTGATTAGTTCGGGTTTACCTCAGAACATGTGGGGGGAAGCTATCCACTCAGCGAACTCCATTGTTAATAAAATTCCTTCTAAGAAGAAGGATGAATCCACGTATGAATTGTGGAAGGGTCACAAGCCTAACTACAAAATCATGAAAGTGTGGGGGTGTTTGGCTAAGGTTGAAATACCTAAACCAAAGCAAGTGAAGATAGGGCCTAAAACCATTGATTGTATATTCGTTGGATATGCTCTCAATAGTAGTGCCTATCGGTTTCTGGTACATAAATCGGACGTCCCTGATGTACATGAAAATGTCATCATCGAGTGTAGGAATGCTGTGTTCTTTGAGGATATTTTTCCCTGTAAGGAGAATGAAAAACAAGAAGCAAGCACGAGCAAACGAACTTATGAGTTTGAAGAGGAGAGTGATCCTCAAGAACCTGAGGAACCTCATCATAGTAAGAGGGCTAGGAGTTCAAAGTCCTATGGTCCTGATTTTCTAACCTATATGGTAGAAAATGAACCCCGGACGTATGCAGAGGCTATGTCTACTCCAGAAGCTCCTTTCTGGAAAGAAGCTATAAATAGTGAAATAGGTTCCATCATGTAAAACCACACTTAGGAGTTGGTTGATCTTCCACCAGGAAATAAACCACTCGGATGCAAGTGGATATTCAAGAAGAAGTTAAAGGTTGATGGTTCTATCAATAAGAACAAGGCTAGGTTGAAGGCCCAAGGGTTCTGACAGAAAGAAGGCCTTGACTTCTTTGATACTTACTCACCGGTTACGAGAATCACTTCTATAAGGCTTCTCATTGCTATAGCTGCAGTCAATAACTTAGAAATCCATCAAATGGATGTGAAGACTGCCTTCTTGAATGGTGAGTTGGAAGAAGATATTTACATGAAACAACCCGAGGGGTTTGTTGTTCCAAGGCAAGAGAGTAAGGTGTGTAGACTCGTTAAGTCTTTGTATGGGCTTAAACAAGCACCAAAACAATGGCATATCAGATTTGATAATGTTATGTTATCAAATGGATTTAAGATTAACGAGTGTGATAAATGTGTCTACATTAAGAACACACCTAATGCCTATGTGATAGTATGTCTATATGTGGATGACATGCTGATAATGGGAAGTGCTCTTGATATCATCATGATTACTAAGAAGATGTTGACAAGGAACTTCGATATGAATGACCTAGGAGTAGCGGATGTGATACTAGGGATTATGATCTCTAGATTACCCGATAGACTTGCATTGTCACAAACTCATTATATTGAGTCTGTTTTGAAAAAAAAAATTTAATATCTTTGATGAAAGTCCAGTGAGCACTCCTCTTGACCTAAGTTTGCACTTAGCCAAGAATAGAGGTGAACCTGTGGATCAATTGAGATATTCTCAAGTGATTGGAAGTCTGATGTACATAACCAAATGTACGCGACCAGACTTAGCATGTGCAGTGAATAAACTGAGTAGGTTCACGAGTAATCCAGATCATAATATTGGAAAGCCTTAAATAGGTTGTTGAGGTACAAGAAGTACACTATGAGTCTAAGATTATGATATACAAGATATCCAGCAGTATAAGAAGGATACTGTGATGCCAACTGGATATCAGATACGAAAGACTCGAAGTCCACCAAAGATACTTGTTCATGATTGGTGGTGTCGCTGCGTGTCTGGAAGTCTCACGAGACAAACGCGTGCATAGCTCGCTTCTACAATGGAAGCCGAGTTCATAGCACTGGATAAGGCTAGAGAAGAAGCTGAGTGGCTTAGGAATTTCCTAGAGGATATTCCATGTTGGCCTAAGCATGTGGCTGGTATCAGCTTACACTGCGATAGTCAGTCCGCGATAGGAAGGGCACAAAGTAGTATGTATAATGGTAAGTCTCGACACTTACGCCGTAGACACAATACCATTAAACAGTCGATCTCTAATGGTGTGATTTCCATCGATTATATAAAATCGAAGGAGAATCTTGCAGATCCTCTTACAAAAGGTTTAGCTAGAGATCATATGTCATTTTTTACAACCGGAATGGGGCTGAAGCCTATTATGCATATTTCATTGTAGTGGCAACCCAACCATGCTGACTGGAGATCCCAAGATCATGGTTCAAAAGGGACAACTAAGCTGTGAGGAACAGTCTAGCACTTACCCATTCTGAGAGAATAAAGGTGTTGTCTGTAGAGGGTGTGAGGTTAAGCGAAACTTTTAATGATTCCTATATCTTGATATTCAAGTGGGGTAGGCAGAATACCCTTGATAGTAGGTCACCTATGTAAGTGCGAAATGGGGCCGCTTATGTGAGAATTTTGAGGCTTGAATTCTCTAAAGCACTTTCTGAAACCAAGTGTTGTCCAGGGCCGAGAGGGACACAACCATGTGAACCGAGAGGTGCTAGGGGAAATATTGTGCGAGTGCTATTATCTTGGTTTACACTAATGTTAACGGTGATTTTTACGATATATATGACTTTATTTCGTAGCAATTTCCTTCGTGTTTTACTAATTTTTATAGAAAATTAAGTGTTTAAAGGATTTATTGAAAGAATGCGTATGGAAATCGTTAAAGTGCAAAATCGAGCTAATTACGTGGTTTTATTGGTGTTTTCTATCTATATGTATGATTTTACATTTTGCACGCCTTGATTATCTGTAGGTACGCTTGCATGGCAATGAAGGAGCTTAAACGATGTTCTGTTGAAGATTAAATAGAGGGAGGAAGATGCATATTGAAGTTGGAATGAAGATTTACAAGTTGGACGTGGCGCTTGATGCTCATTACCGGATCAAGCGCCCAAGGAAGTGGACTGGCATCCAGGAGGAGCCTTTGGATTCAGGATGTTCAGATTTTCTGTGGACGAGCGTTCAAAATTGTCTTGGACGGGCGTTTGAGAAGACTCGGCCCGACTCGAAGATTTTTGACACTATGGACTGGCGTCCAGAATCCTTGGACGGGCGTCCAAGCACCGCCATTGCCTAAACCGACCTAGAAATCTATAAATACACGCGTTTTTTCCAACCCTAACCACAAACAATTCGATCCCTGGCCGCCCAGGCCCCTTGGGGGCGACTTTTCTGAGTTTTTCCCCTACTTTAAACATCTTTTCTTTTACTTTTTACTTATAGTATTTGCATATAAACGATGAATAAAGGCTAAGCGATTTGAACAAGCGTGTGAAGCCAATCTCTGCAACAACTTGATTTCGATTCTTGGATGCTTTGTGAGTTTTAATTAAAGTTTGTTTCTTTATTATGTGTTTATTTGTTATGCAATTTATATCGAGAGATGGTTGCTTTGTGATGTTTAACGTTTGATGAAAATCGTTGTTAGACCTAGATCACCGTAGTAAAGATTAGATTTTTAACCTAAAAATAACGAAAGTTGCTAGGTTAAATTTCTATGTTGCTAGATTGAGAAATCTTACACCTTTGTTATGGAAGCGTTAGTCTTTAAGATCGAGAGATGAAAAATTAATAGGCGAATTATCTACGAGAGTAGAAATTCATACCTTTGATAGGTGAACCACATCTTTATTAAATCTTCACTAAACGATCTAGGGTAGAAATTGAGAGTTGCGAGATAGGTGGATCATTGTTTGTTCCTCGTTAACTTAATTGAAAGAATCATTGTGCCTTGTTCTTCGTTGCTAGCTTAGAATTTTATTTCCGTTTTAGTTTATAGAATAGAATTAGTTATTTTAGGTTCGTAATCATATTTCCTGGCTTTGGATTGACAACCCTCTGTCCAGTTTATCGTTTTCGTTTTTAGTTCTGTTTTGTGTTATTTTAGTCGTGACAAATTTTAGGAGAATTAACAAACTAGATAAACAACCTCGATTCCCTGTGATTCGACTCCGGTATTAACCTCTATACTACGATCCCTGCACTTGGGGTAAACCGGATTATTTTTATTACTTGTTTATTTTGCTTAGATAAAATCCGAGACAACTGAAGTCTAAACAGTTCTAGTTCACTGATTAGCCGAGTAAATCCGATAGTACTTCACTAAGGCAGGTTCAAGGCCAGAAGCTACCTCTCCTGATGCAATATTTTTCCGTCTGACTTCTCTTCAGAGTCTGTATTTGCATTTGCATTTGCATTAATTTTCATTCATGTGGGGAATTGTTGGAGATATCCCATGAAATAGGGTTAATAAGGTCAAATTTAGCGCTAATTTCGGATACGCTCCGGTGAGATTCACCGGGAGCCTATTACGTCTAAATATTCTACTCACGGAGTAGATAATGTTTGGCTTTGGAATCACTCGATTCGGATATCGGGTGAATAGGAAATTAATGCCTAAAGTTGGTTGAAATGTGTTGGAGATAAGAGTCAAAGGGAGTACCTCAAATCAATATCCCACATTAGAAAGATGGGAGACTTGAGCTCCATATATAAGGGCTAGTGTATGCTCTTATAAATGTGCCCCAAGGGGCAAGGCACTTTTGTGCAAGAGGGAGGACTTAGATATTTCCACATGCGCGCGCGCAGCCGTCCGTCCGGCCGGCCGGCTCGGCTCGTGCTCGTGCTCGTGCTCGGGTCGGTTCGGGTGTTACTATTAATTTTTTTGGACAAAAGTTCGTTTGAATTTAAACAGAAAATTAATTAGTTAATAGTGAGACGGTTGGAAGGTTCCGGAATAATATGGAAATGAATTCTGATTAAAATAAGTCGGTCCAAAATTAATTAATTAATTAAATTAATTCGGCCAGAATTAAGTTAATTTAATTTAATTATTTTAGGCCACATTGCTTTTCTTGAGGGAAAAGTCGAGCGATTAAATCATCCAACCAATCAGAATTCAGAAGACACGTCATCCGACCAATGAGAATCTGATGATGTGTTCTGGCCAAACACATTCAAGCATTGGCTCATCCTCTCCACTATATAAAGAACCCCAATAATGAAGGTTAGAGCATTCAGTTTTCTCTTGTGTCTTCCACTACTAAAAGGGTCAAGCATATAGTTAGTTTTTTGAGTCGAAGAGAAGTCGGAGCACGTTGTAAGTTCGCCGGAGCTTGGATTGTTGAAGTGCCTCTCAATCCAGGACGTAAGCCGTTGTATATTGGGAGGCAGTTGCTACTACCGTGGGCACCATACCGGAGCAATTTGTCTTAAGGAAAGAGTTTCATAACTCGCCTCGGTTTGTCTTTATTTATGCATTATACTTTAGTTTTCTCAATCGTTTAAGTCAGATCTGTAGTTAATTGCATATTTTGTTAGATCTATATCATAGTAGCTGTGTTTCATTAGATCTGTCATATAGTTCAGTTAATTTATTAGATCTGCACCATAATCGCTTTTGTTTGCTAGATCTGAATAATGAAATTAGATTTTATTTTCGAGTTGTTATTTTTAGCATTTAATTTCCGTAATTATATCCGTGAATTACGGATCTGTTGCGTAAATCACTCCACACACAACACTTATTACCAACAACACCTTCCTAATCTCCAAAATCATATACACCACAAACTCAATCATTTACATGCAATTCAATGGTATTAGCTTAATTTACATTCACATACCGATATGGAGAGCCAAGAAACCCTTTCGATTACCACCCAACTCGGCTCAGACAATGATTGACGGAGAAGAAGAAAAGAGAGGGCTGTTCCGGAGAGGACAATGACTGGACACCGAGAGAGAGACACAACAGAGTAATTGGCTTTGCGAAGAGAGGGACGGAAGTGATGACGGTCAAAATATACCCGTAAAAGTCATCAACATTATCCTTAAATCGGGCCTAATAATATATATTTTATATTAAATCATATGGTTATATTTATTATTTAATGTATTGTGATTTATAAAATATAATTTGGTATTTATCCATTTTTTTATTATTTAAATATGATTTATTTCGGGATAATTATTTATTTTGTAGATTGAGATAATTTTTGGAGGATAATTATTAATGGAAGAATTAAACTACAAGATAAATCCAAGCAAATACGGATGCATTGAAGATAAAGATCGGATAAGCACGGAAAAGAGGAGTAAGGCAAGACAAAAGCCGGCAAGCCAATCCAAAGGAGTTGGCGCCGACATATGGAGGACGCATGCAAGGGGGGACGCACCAAGGGGGTAATTTTTGCCCTTATCCAAAAATCGGCCGAGAATTATCCTAATATATTTTCAAACTCCTTTTGAATTTAGGAAAACTATTTCAGATTGGTTTAGGTTTATCCTATGTAAATTTCTCCCCTATATATTTACATACACACGCCACACACAAACACCACAATACACACAATTCATAATAAAATCTTCAGTTTTACTTGGAGCAGTTTTTTACAAGTTCTTCAATTATGTAAGTTCTTGTATTTATTTTCTCTTAGTTTCTTTTAATTAATTTTTCCCCAATTATTAGTTATCGTTTGAGATTATTATTTCTTAGTTAAATGATGTAGATCTAGGATTACGACGTGAGGCGGTGGGGATTCCTCGTCTATAAGGATCCACACGCCCACGTCTATGTCTTGTGATCTATGTATGATTTTATTTTGATTTAATAATCGTGTTTCTAGTAGGTATATATAATTACTTTATGAGCTTCAATTTTATCCGACAAGTATAGAGAAACGCTAAGATTTAGGTTTTCGCCGTGTCAATCTAGCCACGTCTTTATGGTGTGATTGTCCAACTAGAATTTCTTGTCTTAGTAGGTATGGCTACGGCTACATTGCTCGTCTGTTTTAATTAAAACGTGTAGTGAGGAAATACCAATATAGTGCTCTAGGTCGGCTCATGAATTGATCTTTCGGGACTTTCAATGAGATCTGTGATCTGCGGTCTTTGTATTAGGAAGTGCGCCCACTGATTACGAATCGTAGATTAACATGATACCTAAAAAGTTAGTGTTAATGGACGCAGATCGATGCGATCGCTTAGGAAGTACGCCTGAACAAAGGAATGTTGCCTAGGTGAGGAATACGATTAATATCGGCATCCCTAGTTTTGTAAGCGTGCGAGTCATATGAGATGGAGGCCGAAAAAACGAAGTCACGTGATGTAGCATAGTGATCTGGATGACCTACCCGGAGCTAGATCTAGTTTAGGGGATGAGTCCCGTAGCCAATATAAAAGAGATACGAATCGGATTAATAGTTAGTGAGTCTAGTTTACTTTATATAGTCTCTGGATCCAAACGATAATGTAATGATTAGGGAGATTAATTATATTGTATTTGAGTTGTGTCGAGTCGTGTCAATTTATCCTTTCTGTTCTTTGTTGGTCATAGACCGTTTTATGTGTTTGACATGATTAATTAATTATTTATAGAATGACCCACAATTTGGTTCCCTGTGGGATCGACCTTGATTCGCTATAGCTATACTACGATTGACCTAGTCCTCTTGCTAGTATTAGTTTTGGTGGTCAAGTATTTTAATTTCACTTGATCTACGTCAGGAAGCAGAGTAATTGGCTTTGCAAAGGGGGAAATAGGATAGGAAAGGGGCCTTTGATGATTTTGGCGTGTAAATTAGGGTGTGGTTATTTTACCCGCCGTAATTTATGGGGTGGGATTGGGGGTCGGATTAAGAAATTATAATCAAATTTTAAATTAGGGATTAATTACATTTTTAGTGTTAAGTAAATCACCCCAAATCAAGAAGGTGGAAGGGCATTAATGGCTTTTCACCCAACTTGTATAGTCCAAGTTTATTCATGGCATTAATTATGTCATAAGCTTATTGTTGCAACAATTTCGGTTGACAAACTTAAATAACTAAATGCCCATATATTTATTGTAATGTTCTATCAGTTTCTTTAATGAATGCAACTCAATCACTTTTATATTACTATGTTACCTTTGGTATTTCGAAAGCGAATTCGAAAGCAAAAACTTGAAAGTAAAGTTTTGAATTCTCGAACCAACACCTCTACGAATATAATACGAAAATTAAACGACAAGCTACGATTAGCCAATCCTCTAATTCACCAAAATCTCAGATTTTTCTCAAGAACGGACGAATCTATAATTAGGCCTAGGAAGGAAAACTTACCGAAAAAAAAGAACGGCTAGTACCGAAACGATCATCTCCTCGCGGTGATCAATTTCTTCTATTATGGTCTGCACCGAAAACCAACCGTTAAACCCCGAATTTGGAAAACAGCGTCTGGACTTTTTTTTCTTCACGGTGATCAAATTCTTCTACTATACTTTGTTTCTTTTTCCTCTATTTTTTTAGCAGTAATGTGTCTCTGATACAATGACAAATAACATAAACAATTGTTGTGTCTCTTTCATCGTTACAATGTCATGGTATAAATATACATAATCCAGAAACCTAAAGGTTAATAGATTTCTCCGATCCCCTTATACTAATTAATCTCTATATAGCTCTATTTAATTTCTCAAAAAAAAAAAAGCTCTATTTAATTACACATAATGTAAATACAATCGTAATAGTATATTCAATTGAATTGTGTGTATTGATGTGCAGTAATTTCAGGCCTCATACTATTTTCCCTATTAAATTCTAACGAGTTCACCCTTGAAAAATATTAACATTTGATGGATCAAAGTATACATGTGTAGTACTCGAGTACATACGGTGGTAATTCACTAGGGTATAATCTGGATCCCAGTGGAAAGTCCAGGGTTCGAACACCGCTTGGAACGTGTGTGGTGTGTTATTCTTTCGTTTCCTAACAGGAAAAAAAAAATATATATATATATATATATATATATATATATATATATATATATATACATATATATATATATATATATATATATAAAGATAGAGATTAAAGATGCCAGCTGATCAATTAATATGACTACCTTTCATTATCGATTTTTCACAAAAAGAAATACGTAAACCTTTTCAATAAATGCTCTTTTCTTTTAGAATCATTAAAGCTTTGAATCGCCTAGCTAGTAATTCTTAATTTTAGTAGGTCCCTTAATGTGTTCTCAAGGATGAAAAATTTTATGGTGCAACCGTTGTATAAAGGTTGTACCAAGTGGCATACTTTACCACCTTTCATTTCTAACCTCTCACACACGTTAAAAGTGTATTATGTGAAAGAGAGTTAAAATGAATGGGCTAAAAAGATATCACTTGGCAGTCTAACCTTCCTACAACCGTTGCACCATAAAATCACTCCTCAAGGATTCGCCGCCGACATTTTACGCGCGATAAGAGCTACCATGGCTGCAGGGGTTGTGTCTTCCATCTCGTATGTAATGTTATGTAAATCTATAATTGTAATATCCCGAACCAATTTTGTTTGTATTACCCGTTTTTAACCCGAAGGTGAAAATTAACTCTAAATAAAAAATAAATTAAAGGAAACATGTACTATTTTTGTAGTTTTGTATTATCAATAAATAATAATAACATATTTATCTTATTTAATGTGGACCATTTATTTCTTCACTTAATATTAGGAGTTAGAATAGTGTAATGTATCACTTAAGTCTTTGGATAGTTACATGTGCTGAGAAATATGGAGAGGCCGACGTACGCTTTAGGGAAGAAAAAAGAAAGAGAAAAAAGAGGAATTGAGAGTTTTATCCATGTAAGGGAGGAATGCAAAGAAAAAGAAAATAGAAGGAAGAAGAAAGAAAACTCTCAATTCCTCTTTTTTCTCTTTCTTTTTTCTTGGAAGAAGAAAAGAAGATAAGGGCTTTGGAACTCTATCTACGTATCAAGTAGCAAGCATAAAGAGAAGAACAATTTTGTTGTGTTTTGAAGAAAATGGAATAAGAAATCGAGTTATGACGTATTGTTTCAAATATGGATTTGTCGTTTTGAATTCGAGGTAAGGAGTGTCGTAGTATCAAGAGTATTTTTTTAGCATTTCATGTTTTCATGCATTTCATTGTTGAATGATTTGTTTAAACGATCTCTACAATTTTAGAATAATTAAATAAATGACTGAGCATCATCACAAGAAACATAATATATCAGAACATAAAAACTAACACCGCAGCACGGTTCTCCACACAGACACCCCACTCCCGAGTCAGTAGGGAGAAATCAGATTTCAGATTCAATGCAGTGAGTTCTCGAAAATCCCCGGCATCAGACTCTGCTCCTGGTTAATGATAAGGAGTACAGTTTTATATGCCAGAGCCGGTCAGGAAATCCGGTCTGAAACCTCAGACAGTTTCAGAGTTCCTTCTAGGAACACAGATTAAAACCGTATCATTATTTACAGAATTTCAGTAGAGTATTGGTTACTTATTTTATTCCAGCATAATAATATTTCAATACAATTATTATTATTTTCAGTTATGTTTCATTCTAATTTTCAATTAGACATTTCTAGTACAGATAGCATGCATTATTCAATGCATACATTTTCAGTATGCACATCATTATTTTCATATTAACAATAGTGAACTCTGGAGGCTTTCTAAGTGGCTTCCTTAGTTCCCTCTTGATGCTTAGACACTGCTTACGGGGCATTTGTGCACACTCCTTTAGTTGATATATTTTTCAGATAAGGTCCAGAGTATCAGGAAGGTGTACAAGCATTGCCTAGCCACTACCCTAGCTAAACTGTCAGAGGAGACGTGTGGAGTAACGTAGAGAGAGTATTGATTATGATTTTCTACAATCGAGTGTTGGTGGGAGTAAGTCACAGTTTTTCAGGAAAGGGGAACATTTATATTGTGTCTTTTTTTGATATTTTTTTAAGGTGAGGTAATAATTACGGTTGCATCACAATAAATCTTTTATATTCTCAAGACGTCGTTGTTGTATTATTACTATTATGGAATAAACATTTGTATGGATTTAGTTTACGATTTCCAAAGCAGTAGAAGACTTCGTGATTCGAACTTTTCTAGTTCGGTCATGGCGGCGATTCGGATTCGATTCGTAATTGGGTAAATCCGGGCGGTCGTTACAATAATAATAACACAAGTAAACAAATCATTCCAATAATGTATTTGCAGTATATAACTTGAGATTAGTGTGTGAACACAATCAAGTCTTTGAATCACAAAATCAATATAAATCAATTTGAATAATAGATAAATCATTTTATCTTTTATTCAATTCGAATATATTATTAATAATGTCATAATACAAATATAGATTATTACATGAATATCATTACAAGATATGATGCAAGCTGTATTTCCGTCGTATTGAATCGTATAATTTCCATTAATCTGGACAGGGGTTATGCCTGGCTGGTCGGCAATCCAGCCATCAGCATCAATGAATTCAATACTTCCAAAGTTTTCAGCCATCATTGGAGAAACTGTCTTTTCCCACACAACACGTCCTAGCTGGTATGAACCGGGACCTGAACAGTTGTATTCTCCGAATGTAATATCATTCCTGCAGATTAAGAAGAAGAAGTTTTTGTCGAAATTAGGAGTCAACAGAATGAAGAAAGAGAAGGAAAACATATATATATATTTGCTTCAATGATATATTCTTACACGTTCTTCTCCCAAGAATCCCATCCATCGGGGGCAATAATATCTGCCATGGTTGTTTGGACGAAGAAAACCCTAGAATATGGTTTCCATGCTCTCCCCAAGAGAGTTGGTCCTTGATTAATGGAGGAGTGATCAAAGTACCGGCAGCAATTAATTAATGGAGGAGTGACCAAAGTACCGGCAGAAGTCAGTATATATAATAGAATAATTGGTGTTTAATTTATATTATATATTATATGGTGGGCGCCCTCAAAGATTTGGGATGGATTTTGTTGCAGAAATTTTGGGGGAGAAAGTATTGCAGAGGGGAATTGGAAGAGGATGGATTGGTGGGGATGATTGAAATGAATTCATGTACGTAGTATATATAGTGCATCTGATAGCTACGCCCATCCCTTTCTTTTCAATGGATTTTGGACCACACTTTACTTTATGAATGTATTGTTTTTTTTGTTATGATGTTACATATCTCATCTTTATTTAATTACAGCTTAATTTGTTTTAAAACGTGAAAGGATTGTGTGTAATTTGTATCAGAGGATAAACTCAGCACATACATGGATCATACCATATCTCAACAAGCAAAATTGGAAAATACAGCAAGCAATAAAAATATATAAGCACGACTAGCTAGGCTATCAAGTTTATCAGCTAGGCATTGCGTCAGACGCTTGTAAGACAAAAAGAAGATCAACACAATGGTTCAATATAACTATGCAAGATAAAAAAAAATAGACTAGAATTATATTTGTGAAAGTGTAATAACTAATGAGGAAATACTACGGTTCGATTAGTATAAAAAAAAATGAATGGTCCAGTTTACTATTAGATCAATATTAAACGAATGACAACCGTTGGATTGATTTAACACATCCTTACTCATTGCGTACCATAAAACACAATTAACCTGTTACACTGGTTATTGGCCCTCTCTAACGGCAAGACTTGAAGAATGGAGACGGCATAAAAGGAGGAAACTTGCAGAGCAATTGGCTAGGCAAGGGAATTTTTATTACTCGCAAGATTGATGAAGAAAATGCCGCAAGCTATGAGAGCACGAGGGGCTACCGATAATATTGCTCGACAACATCTTAGCACAGCATTGTTGGCTTCAAAATTTGCAGCTAATACTAGAAAATGAGCTATTTAGAAAATCCCAATTGATGATTTGAATTTGCGAATGCCTAAGCTTTTCAAGCCTGGTGATCATGATTTTTCTTCTTCTTACGAGGAGAGTAAAGTTACCGACAAATTGATTGAGTTTGATTAGGATCAACAACTTTAATTAGTTTCCTCTTTTACTTACAGGTCGACGAAGAAATTGAAATTTTTATGTTTTTTTAAGAAAGAAAATTAATATGGTGTAGTTATTTTTTTTTTCAGGCAAATTGTTTACCGGTTTAGCAGGTTAAAAAGACTAATTAGATGTATTATTATACACATTATTTATGGTTTACTAAAAAAATGATCCAACGCGTGTAATTATTTATATATATTTTCAACGGCAGAGATTAAAAAACTGAATTGAAAAGAACTGGATCAGAATGTAGTCGACGGACACGTGATCTCTAGAAGTAAGAAATGATAAAATTCTAAAGCGAATAAAAAAAAAAAAGTAAAAATATATATATATCGTATAAATTTTAGTGTATTTTTCTGGATCGAGAGAATTCACCTCTTTTTTTGTATGTATGTAAGTCATGGAGTGATTGTAGTCGCTCTCTAAAATAATGTATTTGTATTCTAAATTGATATTTTTTGTGGAACAAATTTTTTTCGGAAAAAAAAAAAAAAAACAACTCATTTTCAGCGACAAAGGTAACATGCTAAACTATGTACGTAATAATTGTGCCCAAAAAAAATTGTTTATAATGTAATGTCCAATTTGTCCGTATTGTTGTTGCTGTTAGGCTGAAGTCATTAATAGAAAGTTTCCCTTTTAATTTCCTTTTATCGTACAGGTTCTTTGTCCCAACATCCGTTCTTGTACCAGACAGCCGTTCTCGGCAGCACATTTTAAATAGGAAAAAGCATAAATAGTCCTTTGAAAAACTATCAAAAAAGTTATTTGAAAATAATAAATATTCTGATCAATGAATTTTTTTGGTTTGTGGTAGATATATAATATGAACTACAAAACTTTTGAAATACATATTAACTCAACAAATTACGTTCCAATTACGTACTCTTCCCGTCTCAAAATATAAGTAATTTTTCTTTTATCACACGATTTACAAAATAGATGAGTGTTATATACTATTTTAAAGATAAAAACTATCATTAACATCAGGGCCGACCCTAATGTGAGGCCGGAGAGACGGCCGTCTGAGTTTCAACTGCGTCTTGGGGCGCGGTAATGATGCATGTTTACTAAAAGAAAATATAATTCCGTATAGATTCAATCTGATCCAACCTAATATAATATTTTATTTTATTTTTTTTATAAATGCCCAAATTTTTTTCCTCCAATCGATAAAAGTCCCAATAAAAATTTATTTGACCCAAAAAAAATTAGACATACAAACAAGTTTTATTAATTTTTTGTTTGGAAAACTATAGAAAAGACTACTTTGTAGGCATGTTTTGAAGCTATCAATAAATTGAATTTTATATTTATAGATGTTAAAAACGCAATAAGTATGTTTAAAAAAATAATAAGTTCAACTAAAAGACCAATTCGAGTACTTGGCTTTAAGCCCAAAAAATGCCAGGTCCGGACCTGATTAACATGATAGTTGTAAAGTAATGAAAACTTGGTCAATTGATAACAAATTAGAGAAAAAATATGCAATAAACACTTCATTGGTATTCTATATAAATGTATATTATGGGATCAAAAAAAAAGTAATGAAAAGTTGGTCTATTGATGATCAAGAGGAAAAATGAAGAATAATGCAATAAACGCTTCATTAATTGGCATTTTAATTTAATTTATATTATGAGTGAAACCATAAAATCAAACGGACTTATATTTTTGAAGGGACATAGTACATTTAGTGGATCCGGAAGGGTTGAGTTCGAAATGAACTCAGTGTAGATAAATTTGGCTCTTGGTATGGGCAAGAATGTTAGAGTGACCCCAATGATACCCTTCAAACACACCATTTTCCGTTACAGTTACAATTTTTCAACACCCAAAAAATAATTCACTCCAATAAGCAACCTCTATACATCCCTTTAAAAATATTTTGTGCTTATAAAGTGATATTTGAATACGTCGCACAACGGTAAAAAAATAAAAAGATGTCGTATTTGTACACAAAAAGAGTTCAAAATAAAAAAATAAATATTTGGACAGATTAATTTTTTTTTATGGAAAAAATAGTATATATAATTTTTTTTTCAATGATGTATATCACATTTGTGATCTTATCGTTGTCTTGTGTCATTACTTGATACATATAACATTATTATATAAATGATATTGATGTGTGAAATTAATTTATTGGATAAAAGAGATAAATTGTATTCTTTTTATATTAGCAGGCCATCTCTTCATATTTAGGGGCGTTAGTTTTATTTAGGGATAGGGGTTGGGTTGGGAGCGCTTTGTGAGAACTAAGGTAGGTTCTTTCATATATATTAGTTTCGGAGAGGATAAATCACTATTGGGGTCACTCTTACCTCCAGCCTCCAGGGCAATTTTGCCACTTCCTTTCAATAATCCTGCAAAAGTTGACAGCTCCAGAGCTCCTACCTACACATTGCTTGCTTTTTAATTTTATTTTTTTCTATTTTCTTTTCAAAAAAACTTGGGCCCCATTTCCCATGTTCCCCTGTCTTCTTCCATCTCTTTGAACTAATTTTCACTACATATATAAGAAATTAAATGATAGGTTTATCTTTAAAATTTTGTATTAAATCATCACCTAATATCATCTTGTAGTTGTTAGTTGTATTTAACTACAAGAAAATTGTGTTTTGGCAGCGTTAATTAGCGGCATACGTGCATTTAGAATACGCTGCTGATATAATGTTTTTGCACCGTGCTATTATATATCTGCTGCGGATAATTTTATAAGCAGCATGCCATACACGCCGCAAAAAAAAAAAGTAGTTATGGCAACATGTTTTTACACGCTGCAAAAAATGAAAATACTATTGCGGGATGGTTATTGTGCGCTGCAAAAATTGAAATAGAATGGTAGCCCAGTGTTGCACACCGCTAGTACCCAAAATTTTACCCGCTTAATATAATGTATTTTTTTAAAATCCTGCTTTTGAATTTAAGGGACATCGATCATTGTTTCGGATTCTTTATTGTTTTTATTAAATTTTTTTTTTTTTTTGGCGATAGTGGGATCTTTTAACCTTCTGCTATTATTTTGACAACCTATTTGTTGTCGTATTTCATTTTCAAATGATGTGAAAAGATCCTATTGTTTAAGAACTCAAATGGACTTTGTTAAATGTGTTTTATGAATCTTTTAATCACGTATTTGAGGAGTAACCATACTGTCACAACAAGATTGATAATGTCACAACATGACATTACCGTTAGTGTCGTAGTGAGATAGCATCTTATTACTATATATATATATATATATATATATATATATATATATATATATATATATATATATATATATATATATATATATATATATATATGACCTATCACTTTTGTATTTTAAAAGCATACGGTCTCCTACGCGTCTAACATTTAGCCACAACATATGCCACTAAACTCATTAATTGAAAGAGTCTCATTCGATGCTCATGATGTAAAAGTTTGTTGTGACGCTTTAGCGGCATGCACTTTACAATGGACTTAAAGAAAATACACTTCATTGAGATGGACGTCCATCTTAATTGTCGATTTAGACTCCTATATACTGAAAAAACGATTACAATTGATTGTTTTTAGGGAGAAGGGGCCAGAAGGACAATTTTGTCTTTTGACGACTCTCGCCGTTGATCATTACTGACGATACGGGATTTCACCCCTCCACGTGGAATAATCTGGTTTGTCCAGCTGTCATGTGGAAAAGTCCATGCTAGTTATACGTGTCGGATCGAATACGAGACATACAGGCGAAGACTACAACAACAAGCAGATCCTGCAGGTGTCCTACCTCGATCATCCACATCGACATGCATCGAGTCGAGACCAAGACTTCTGTCCGGACACGAGGCCCCACCGCCCGACCGGTTACTTGAAGCGGGAAGGCAAGGCCCATTTAAGGGTATTTATGTCAATAGACCTAACTGCCCCAAACTTAGGGCAGAAGAGGGACATGTGCCTATAAATACATCATTCCAGGAACTACGTAAGGCTTGATTCCTGGACATTCACACAGGATACGTAGGCAATCCAAGATACATTCTTTGACTCAGCCATAAGACACCAAAAACACCATCTTTTACCACGATTCTGGTACTGTTCGATTCCTTTCTGACTCATCCTTAGATTACACGTGGCCC
Organism: Gentiana macrophylla; assembly: GCA_026214975.1. NCBI lineage: Eukaryota > Viridiplantae > Streptophyta > Magnoliopsida > Gentianales > Gentianaceae > Gentiana > Gentiana macrophylla. The sequence continues at coordinate 22,875,129 of CM047815.1, read as the reverse complement.
AGATTTATCGGTGTTGCATTATTCAGCGTCATCATTTTGGCGCTAGAAGGAGGGCCTTCTACCGGTGAGTTGGTAAAGATTTCGCAATGGCTCCACCAGCAAGAAAGAAGCCGACGAATAGCAAGAACCCGCAGGTCGAAGAGCAGACATACATGGATCCAGCAGGGGTCCCTTTTCAGATTCAAGAAGTCCCCACTGGATCTGAGACCATTGATGGCGATCCGCTGAGCCTCGGCTTCCCCGCGGTTTGCAAGACATGGGCGATCACTTAGCATCCTTAGATGAAGACGAAAAGAGTGGTGGCGTCGGCGTTTATAGGTAAGGGAATTTGTAATCCCCCAGAAGAACACCTGTTAGACCCACGGGGTCGGAAGGAAGCTGAAATAGCCAGGGGAAGAGACCTTTGGACCCTCAGGAAGAGCGTGTGGATGAAGTAGAGATCAATATAACCAGGAAGCGCCCAGAGAATGAAAAGCAGCAGCAATAGGTCGAAGAGAGCATCCGAAACGAGTTCAACCGTATCGTAGGGAAAGAGCCGATGACAGAATGGCTCGAGTCGCCTTTTAGCCTAGAAATCGAGATATATACGATGCCAAAGTCGTTTAAGCCACCGAAAATGGAACCCTACGACGGAACCACAGACCCGGAGGATCATTTGTACCGATACATATCATTGATGAGGTTGAGAAACGCAAACGATGCCATGAAGTGTCGTGCCTTCGACACGTTGCTCACAGTCGAGCTCGAGAATGGTTCCACAAAGCTGCGTCCCGGTCGATCTTAAGTTTTTTGATTAGGCGAAAATTTGAGATGCCTTCATTGGAAACAAGAAGTTCCATCTCAAAGCCACCCACCTCATGAATATCAAGCAAGAAAGGAGTCGACCATTGATTTTATGAGGCGTTTCAACCTCGAGGCCATGAAAGTGCATAACGCCAAATGATGCGCTGCGAGGTTAATGCCTTTGTTGGAGTGCTGCGTAATATGAAATCTATCTTACATGCTCTCCAAGAAGATTCCAAATGATATGGACAAATGTGTAAACATAGTTCATAAGTTCTGCCAAGGTGAAGAGGCAGTGCGTCTGCACACCATCTCACTTGGCCTTAATTCAAGGAATGACACCCGAGGCTAGTCCAAGGGACAACCAAAGGGTCGAAATGATGATGGGAAATCTAACGTGTTTGATCGATTAACAGCTTCAATCACAGATCGTCTCGGGAAGAAAGGGAATCTGAAAGAGCGTGATTTTATCCCTCTGAACCGATCACGTGGAGAAGTGCTGGCTATTATGATTAAGAAGAATATCGCTCGAACACCCAAGCCAATGTCCAAGGACCCTGAGAAGAGAAAGAATACCCACAAGTATTGTGATTATCACAGGGATGTGGGGCATGACACGAGAGGAATGTTTTGATTTAAAAAGAGATATCGATGCACAGATCCAAGAGGGACGGTTGGATGAAGTGATCGACACATCGGAAAAGGACAAACCCAAAGGTCGTCGTGAGTATAAAAGAAAGAGTTATAATAGGAAGAAAGATCGATCGCCGCGTCGAGACAATCAGAGGCGACGGGATAGTTCAACTGAGCCGAACTACCACTACAAAAAAATGGAGATATAATGACAAAAAATTAGTGAGAGGATGAGATTCCGGTCACTAAACGTAAATTTTTTGTAGTTTTAGTGAGAGGTTGAATTTCGTATCATTAAAAGGTAAAATCTTAGTGACCAATTTAATTTGGTCAGCATTAATACAATTTAAAAAATAAAGCAAATAAAATTTGTGGATATTAGTTATAAGGCCGTCGTTAGAGACTTAATAATCATTTAGGACACTCAAAAAACTTATTATGTTATAAGGACGTTCTAATTTATTCTATTGATTAGAACTGTATATATATAGTCTGCGCAACGCAGAGTTTTCATTCAAGTTATACATCATTTCTCTTCCAAACTCTCTCCTTCACCTCAATTTCTTGTTTTCAAAAATAAATTAATTTTAATTCCGGATCCAATGAGCAATTTTTTCCAAATAGAGCATGTTCAGTACACAAAAATTGGAAAAGAAGATCCAGATGAAATTAGCCATCGAAAAGCTCAATTTTTGATCTATAAGTCTCTGAAGAAATCGATTCAATTAGGAGGAGGCCATCGTGGTTGAGAGTTAAAACAACAAAGTGAGAATGAAGATTGGGAAAGATTGAAGAAGTTAAGGAAGTGCATTTTGTCAAGAATTTCTAAGGCCGAAAATCGAGTCGACAAGCAATTAATCACCCATTGAAAATTTGGAAGAAATTATTTCCAAGCGGAGGAGAGCCTTTTCTTTGTACTTGCTTGAAGTTGAATTGCTTTCGTCTCTATTCTTCTTCATGGTGAATTTATTTGGAATTTTGGTTATATTCGATTATTTAGGAGTTGTTGATAATCAATGGTTTACGTAAGTAACTTCATTTGAAGTGTTTTTGAAATATATATCTATATAAAAAAAAGTTTTCTTTTTGTCCACTTGTGATTTCATCTTTTATGAGTAGTATATGTATAATTGTCCATGTTTGTTAGAGCCAATATTTCTTTTCATTAATTATTTGTGAAATGGTTCTGCTATTTTATTTGATCTCGCTATTTCGCTTTACGAATCAAAGAAGATCATGTTTTTCTTTGTTAAAGGTGATGAAAGATGAAAGCAGAGTGTATGATAAGATATTTCTATTTTTATTTTTTGATCGCTTACGGACAATCACAATTAAAATGTCCATGGTTTATTTTTTTATGAGTTATGCAGTTGACATTGTTGTTTGATGCAAATGATATTGATTTACTTATCAGTGACATTGATGTCCAAGCATTGACATTGACGACCTATCGCAGTGACATTGATGTCGATCACGCAGGGACATTGACGATTAATAAACCAAGCTTTAGGAATGTTTCACGGGTTCTTCGATTGTTTCATCTCCTAGATCTCCGGAAGCTCTGGGTAGATTTTTCTAGAGCTTCATCGATCTCATTTATTGGATTCTTATTTTCTCTACAAGTAGCCTCTTGGTAAAAACTAAGACATCATTATGTACAGGTTTGTATCTGCTTTCTTCATCATTTTTCCTGTTTTATTCCTCTAAAAAATTAAGAAATTTTTTTCTGATTTACATGCTACTTGATGGAGTGACATTGATGACTGATGCAGGGACATTGCTAACTTATGCAGTGACATTGATGTCTGATGCAGTGACATTGATGACTTATGCAGTGACATTGATGTCTGAAGCAATGACATTGATGACTTATGCAGTGACATTGATGTCTGAAGCAGTGACACAATAACACGTCTAGGAGAAACATTCAATTGCATTCATAGATTGTGTTTTACTAATTAGTTGATGATGTATTTGGGTGCTTATATAGATGATATAGTCCCTTTTGCTTTCGTAGCACAAGTACGATCTAAGAGGCTCTTTATTACCATCTTATGGGTTTCACTCACCATGGTGGCTTACAATTATGTTTTTTTGGGTTTAGTCGCTTATAATAAATTGTGGATACTCATAGTTTGGGATTGTTTTTCTTTTCTCTTATGGTTGTCTTTGTCCTGTTCTTTAGGTTGCAGGTTGATATAAGTGCTTTGTGGCATTTGGCTAGCGTGGTTTTTGTATTGGAGCCGGTTTATGGGCTTGCAACTATGAAAAAAGCTATCAGCTTGTTAAAGCGGGAGACCATGATAGCTTTCGACCTTGTTTTTGGGTATATGGCTATTTGTGGGTGATCACACTATATTCTCATCGATTGTGGTTAATGGTGGGGATAATCATGGTGTGCTTACAACAATTATGGTTGGTGGATTCTTGGTTGGGTTCTTTGGTGATAGTTAATCCGACCGCCTATTAGTGTAGAGTGTGTTTTACTATGTGTGCAAGAGTTACCATCATCAAGAGATTGACAAGAGTGCCTCTATGATCATCTTGGTGGTCCGGGCTTATCGCAGATGACATTCTTGATTATGCGATGACATTGATGTACGATCACGATGGCATTGATGTCCGATGCGGCCGCATTGATGACTTATATCAATGAGATGTCAATGATCAAGGTTGTCAATGGATCGCCATGCGGTCAATACATCATGGTATTCAATGAATCGCCTGCGGTCATTGCATTGGGGTGGTTAATGGATCCCGGTGGTCAATGATCGGGGGTAGGTGGTCGATGTATGGCGATGATCAATACGCCACGTCGATTTTTATGAAGAAAAAAATTGATTTATGAAATGTATTCGGAAAAATATAAAATTTGATTTTAGAATAAAGAAGACGAAAAAATATGAATTTTAGTGAAAAAAATTATGATGATCCGAGTTTTAGATCAAAATATATGACGTTTAGACATATGATGAATTTAAAAAAAATAAAAATAAAAATAAAACCTGCTGTGAACGTTTTTTTTTTTTTTTTTTTTTTTTTTTTTTTTCCTTTGAGACCTTCTTTTTTTTCCCTTCCTTCCTTTTTTTTCCCTTCTTCCTCTTTATCCACTTGAAATTAGAATGTCCTTATAACTAAATAAGTTTCCTTCTAAAAATTAGAATGTCCTTATAACTAAATAAGATTTCGGAGTGTCCTATTACCCCTAATAAGTTGAAAATCAGTCCTTTTAAATAATTAGCCCATAAAATTTTCATGAAAATATGATACGGATCGTTTTTTGGATACAATAAATACTATATTATTAAATTAAAGAAAATAAAAAACACTGAAGGAATATATAAATTTTTTTTTTGAGTAACACTGAAGGAGTTCAATCCGATTTTTTGAACAGGAATTCAATCCGATTTTATCTATAAAAAAACTTAAATCTGATAACTGCAAAATCCCGTAGCAGGAAAAATAATTTTGGCCAAATCCCATTCGTGGGAAATATTTTGTTGCGATTATCAGTTTTATCATCAAGGAGATCTTCATATCGAAGACACGCACAAATCTTTCTGCCCTAACAGGTCGGCGTTTCTTCTTGTGTTTTGTTTTTTCTTTTTTTTTTGTTTTTGGTTATTTTAACTTTACTATGAATTTCAGATTTTGCACACCTAATTTACCAAATCGATTTATTTCTCCCTAAATTTTCTTCGTTGTTTTTTGTTTTTTTGTTTTTTTTGGGTTGAATAGGTGAACAATTCGCAGTGAATTTGGCACACAACATCGACTTTCTTTGGGTTGATATCAGTTTGATCAGGTACATATATAAAATTTGTTGTTGCTTCTACCTTTTTTTTTGTTGTTGTTGTTGTTTTGACAAAAAGAACTATAATCAGTGGTCTGCGTGAGTATTACATATGGCTTAAAACTTAGATGATAGAGTGGATGAGAGCCGTAAGACACCTGGAACATAGTCATTTTCATTGAGAGATTAGATACTACTACCGTAGCTTCGTTTTGCGTATTACAATAATGTCTGTGAACTCTTATCCGCCATTGATTCTGCTGTTTGTGTTATAATGTTATGATTCGATTTTCGAAAGCTTTTGCGCATTGTGTGATTCAAGGGTTTTTTCTTGTTTGGTTTTCATAGAAAAGCTTGTGTGTATTGTGTGTTACATTTCGGCTCTATCAGGTTTCACACTTCTTCTAAATAGACTTACAGATTTCTGGGCATTCTGCTTGTGAAATTATGCTGCCATTAACAATGCCCTTTTGAATGAATCTAATCTGGAAAGTGCATTTTGATGTCCCTTACTAAAGTTATGTTTTCTTGTCCAATATGTTTTGTTCATGACCTGTGTGCTGAGTATGTGTGATGGTTAGTAAATTAAACTTTTGGTTTAATGTCTGTCAGGTCTTTGCCCTGTCTAGTGCCTTCTAGTCTTAAGTCCTGAACCTGCTTGTGTGAAAGATTGGTCTGTGTCCTTGCAACTTGCTTAGAATCAGTCCTGTTCTGTTTATGCCTAGTTCAATTTTGCTACCTTCTTTGTTCTGGTTTATTCACCTCAAATTTTGACAGGGGGAGAGGTAGTTACACAATAGTTGAAGGGGTAGTTACAATAAGTATTGTATACGGATGGTTTGTTATGTTATACTACTTTGTCTATCAATTTTCAATTCCTACAAATAGATAGATTAGAGGGTTACTATTTGTGGTTCTTAGTTTCATTTTATTTTTATTTTTTTAATCAACTAGGTTGCCATGCCATAGTGATTCTTTGGTGTAAATTTTTTCAAATAAAAATAACTAAATGTGTTGATTGTAGTAGGATAGTGGTGAAAAGATGATCCAAGAATGAATCCATATGCTTTTTATTAACAGGTGTACTTGTCTAAACAATGGTTCCTAAAATAGCATCCAAATTGCCAATTGATATTGTTGAAATGAGATTAATTGCATCTCTTTGTATCTCTGGGATTTCTTGAATATCTAGATAAACAAACATATCTTCAGCTGGTCCGTTGTAGGGAGGAAAAATCTATATTCTAATGAATGTACAGAGTTTTCTAACATTTTCAGTCTGATAAACTTGATTATCAGACTGAATTGTTGTTGTTTGATCAGCTGTTTGTTCCTAACTTTACAATCTTTGTGTAGTCTGCTGAATATCATTGCATTGGTTGTAATCTTAGCTGTCTGTACTTTCAACTTGTTGTAGTTTTGCATATCCTATGTAATCAGAATACTGAACATTTTGATCTCTAGTAATAGGAGTAATTTAGTTCAGTCTCCTGCTTAATCGAAATCTGTAAACTGAACTTGTATTGTTTGTATCTGTCTACTTGATTAATCCTGTCTGATTGTGATCACTACTTTTATTGCTCTTGTAGTACATCTGGTTTAAAATCTAGTTAAGTGCCAAACAAATTTAATCAATCACTTTGATAAGCAACCTAATTGCGGTGCTTAAATTGTCACTTGCTTGTGCAATCCTGTTTTTGCTACATTCTGATTTACTAATTCTGGGCAACCTGTTTTAAATTCGTTTTGTCACACATATCATTAGTTTTTATCAGTAAGGTTCTTTTACACACTTCTAAAACTCAATTAAGTGTTCTTCCGTGACTTAGTTGCTTAGGATTTGTGTAGAAACTCTGTTTTTCACCTCCCTACAATAACTATAAAAAAATGAGCAGGGGAAAACTATTAAGAAAAAAAAGTTAATCACCTCTATATAGTATGGTCAACGTGACCTACTCCCCTGGGTGAAATAATACAAGTGGCAGTCAATTTAATCCCTCTATTGAACCATTTAATTTATATTTTATTCAATAGTCTCATTTACATCCAATTGACTGAATATCTTTAAAGTCTATCCCCAAAGTATATATGTTCTTTTTTACTCAACAGAACCAAAGTGCATCTACTTTCGAAAGGTGTATTTCTTTTATGTTATTTAAATGTCCTTTTAGGATCTTTTACAACTACACACACATCGTACTTGAGGTTTTTTTTTTGTTTCTTGTGCTCCATGCATTAATCCCCATGTATTGCATTTTGTGTAATTACATAATCATGACTCTGATTATTGTATTCATAGATCAGCAGGTTGCAACTAACTCTAGCAGACTTGATGTGCAAGTGCAACTGTTTTTGTTCGCAAGTGTTTGATGAAAGTCCACAAAGAACAAAACCGCTGCAACTTTGCTTGGGTTCCAACAAATTCATAGTTCCACGACTGTCCACGATCGAGCAAATAGGTTTTTTATTTTATTTTTAAATTCTTCATTACATAACGATTGACCAACGGAGAGGATAGTTGTAGTTTTGATGTTGAAAAATACTTGGTTTAAGTTGATGCTTAAGTACTTGGATGAGTTTGCATCATATAGTTTGTAGGTTGCAGAAACATTTTCTTAGTATGATGTAGAAAAAATTGTTTATTTCTCTATTTGTGATTATAGTTAGCGGAACGAATTATCTATGAAAAACACACAATATGATCATAGTTATTAATATGATGTAGACACAATTGTGGTTGAATATAAATGACCCATTTTATGTTTTGCACTTTTTAAAATATTTAGGGAGGTGAATAAAATAATCCACCTGATGTTGCTAAAATCTTTCAATTGACTAGGCAGAAGAATGGAAAGTATGTTGAGCCAGAATCACAACAAAAATATGTAAGTTATACAAACTTTTTATCTAATTTGTTATGAAATTTTTCCTTAACTCACATTGTGGATGTATATTTTGTAGGATGAAATTATGAAGACCGTTCAATCCAATGCATCTCTATCACATATTGAGGTCGTTGAAAAGTGCTTTGGACCAGAACGTCATAGCCATGTCTTTGGTTATGAAGGAGGAATGAAAAGAAAACATTTCAATGATTCTAAAGATACTTATATGAAAGAGCTTGAGGCTAAACTCCATGATAAGGAAGAAGAAATATAAATCTTAAGAGATGCATGGATATTTTTGAAAGTTGATTGATGAAAATTGAGAATGGCTCTCAACAAATGTCAAATGGACCTCCAACGCCTCACCATGACCTTGAAAAGGTATTTAATTTTCTCTTCCTTTATTTTTATTTTTAAAGTCCATATTCATGCAATCGATTTCTTCATTTTACTATGTCTGGCGGTGTATAGTTTTTCTTCTTTGGCGTTTCATTCCCGGTATAAAAGTCTGACATTTGTCATGTTGATAGAACTTAAATGAAAAAGGAGATTAATAGCACTTAAATGTAAAAGAAAAGCCATGTAGATGACCCGACTCAGTGTGCAAAAGAAAGACTCCAGATTGTTTTTTGTGAGAACCTATTTGCTCTTTGTATCCATTTTCTTGGCTACCGGTTTGATCTGTGTAGATGTGTGTGAAAAGAAAAGTTTTTATTATTCCCAGTATAATTATTTTTTGGAGTTTTCTCTGCTCCTCTCATCCCCTCTCCTATAACCGTGTCATAATTGCTGAGAATTCTGGCCTTATGTTAGTTGTATATTTTTCTTTCCGTAGAAGAGACCATTTACACCCATGTTCCATGAATTTCTTTTATCATTGGTGAAGCAGCAGTTTATTCTTGAAAATTTGATGAGAAAGTAATAAATCATGGTCGTATTATATTATGTGATGTAATTCTACAATAATGTCACAGGAGCAGTAACTTTTACCTTTTTTCTTTCAAGAATTTAGTCTCAGATATCCTAGGAACTATATATGGTTGAAAAATCTGCTAAATTATCAAGGTCCTGAGGCTTGATTAGTGATTACTGGACCTTTTAATATGATAGATAGATCGATAGAATATGCGATTTCATGTTCTGTCATAGCTGCTACAAACTGTTTGGCAAAGGCAGCTTTAGCTATTCACATGTCATGTTTATAATCTTGGTACTAATAAACTTAGTCTTTGCTCCCATTATATATCCTAGGATGAATCGAAATCGTCTTATGGAACAGATAATAGTTGCACCAGCTTTGGTATTCTAGTGATCCAGAGGGAAGGTTTTAATATACACTTTACCTGGACTGATGATTTGTTTTAAATGGTTCACTTTTATGGTTGAATTTCGGAATGGAAATTATATGATTCTCATCTTCCATGTCATATTCCAGATTTATATTTTATTATTTATGGCTCCACATCCACATGTTGTAGTCACTTGAACAATGATATACAAAAGAATAATAAATAAGATAGTACAAGAATAGTGGCCCGAATCGATGTCTACAACCCTCCCAAGATATTTGATCGGTTGTAGCCTTAAGATATTTGATCTTCCATTCACCATCATGGCTACAACCCTCTGAATATGGTTGCTCTTAGAGCGATGATAGTGGGTCACTTGTGGAGGTCCCAAACTCTGACAATTGAGAAACAAAAGAATGGTTCTATCGTGGACTGCTTTGATAATATCAATGTGCTTTTAGTATCTAAATATTTTTTTTGTCGTGTGCCACTTGTTAGTTATTCATTAAATGTTATCTTACACATTTGATAACAATTTTACAGGAGATGTTGAATTCATTGCATACCATTCTGAAAATTGGTTCATTCGCAAAAAAATAAATTACAAGATTGATGATCTTGATAAGGTTGATTGTTGCAAAAGCATGAAGAACCTGCTTCATTCTAGTTCACCCCGTAGTTTCATGTTCGTTGGGATGATGCTATGTACTGGTGTTTAAGTGGTGTAGGTGTTTTAATGTTTGTGTATCAAAATTTGTTCTTTGATTACATTTGATTTGGCTTGCTCTTTTGAGGTTGAACTCGTCTTTCTTAGATGATTCAGTGTTCGAAAACATCATGTTAATGTTTATTTCAATAAAATCTATTATTGCTTTTATTGTTTGTGTATCAATATTTGTGGTTTTTAAATAGATGCAAATTCCTTGTAGTGCTATTAATAATTAATAATAATTAATAATGACGATAAGTTTATCATTATTAAATTAGCTTTTAATGAAGGTATAATTATTAATGACAAGTAAAATATTGGCGGTAAAAAGACATATGGTGACGGGAATATTGATATTCTAATGATGAGTTATATTGTTAGTATTGTTATTTTTAATGACGGGAGATCGGAGCAACAATGATGAAAATTATCTTCATTAATATGAACTTTTAGTGAGAGTATAAGATCCTCATTCATTATATAACAACAATAATGATAGGACACTATCCCGTCATTATTTACTTTTAGCTAGGAAGGCAATAGTGACGGGCCATGACGGGATATTTCCCGTCATTAAACGTCTTCAATGACGGGATAATGACTTTTAATGATCAATTTTCCCGTCATTAAAACCCAATTTTCTTGTAGTGTACAGGGATAATCGACGGGATGATCGTCGGGAAGATTTGAATCGAGACCCTCACGGAGATAACCGCGTCGGGTACGACGTCAATACCATTGTAGGAGAGCATGATCTAGGTCGAGTCGACAGTCTTCGGACCGATCGAGAGAGTCGAAGAAATTGAGGTTCACAACGGAAGTGGGTTATGGACCCAAGGATGATATCCCGAGTTCGCACAGCCATAGTGAAGGGTTGGTCATAGAAGCGGTGATAAGTCGAGGTCGGGTGAAGAGAGTCTGCGTCGACAGTGGAAGCGCCGTTAACATCCTTTATTACTCGGCCTTCAAAGCCATGAGGTTGAAAGATGAAGATATTGTGCCATTATCTACCCCTCTATTTGGATTCAAAGGACAAGCTATTCACCCTGTCGGGTCGATCAATTTATTGACAACAGTCGGAGACGGAGAAAAAGGCCGGACCATGGAGATGACCTATGTCGTAGTAAAGGCCCCATCGGGTATAACGCGATATTAGGGTGACCCGACTTTATACGATCTCGAGCCATCATCTCGACATTCCACAACAGCATGAAGTTCCCCACCTGGTATGGAACCCATGAGGTAAAAGGAGACATCGAGGTGGCCAGGAGTTGTAGCTTGGTCACAATCAAAGGGAAGGGAGTTGGACAGGTGTTGGTTGAAGAATTGATACCGGAAGAAGAGGAGGATCGAAGTTGGGTCTCTGTCGGCCCGACAGAAGAGGTCTGTGTCTGGAAGGAAGAGGAGGGCCAAGGGGTCCAGATCGGGAAGTGGTTGTCACACCCCGACATGAAAGCCTTGGTCGACCTCCTGGTCGAGTTTAGAGATGTCTTTGCGTGGAAGGCGGACGACATGCCAGCCTATCGGCGAGATATTGCGATGCATCAACTCAATGTCGATCCAAAAAAGCCAATACGGCAAAAGAAGAGGAACCTTGCTCCTGAGAGGAAGGAAGCGGTAAAGAAAGAAGTTGACAAGTTGTTGATCGCTGGGATCGTCAAAGAAGTGTTCTACCCCGATTGGTTAGCCAACCCTGTGTTAGTTAAAAAACCAAATGGAAGCTGGCGAATGTGTGTAGATTTTACAGATCTCAACAAGGCATGCCCCAAGGATTCGTATCCGCTCCCGAAGATCGATCAGTTAGTCGACTCGACTGCAGGCTTCGAGGTGTTTGGTTTTCTCGATGCGTATAGAGGATACTACCAAATATTCATGGACCCCCGGGACTCAGAGAAAACCTCATTCATAATAGAGTTTGGAACATATTGTTTTGTGACAATGCCATTTGGCTTGAAAACGCAGGGCCACCTATCAGCGGACAGTCAACAAAATTTTCAAAAGACCGATAGTCGGAACATGGAGGTTTATGTGGATGATCTGTTGATCAAGAGCAAGTCCATAGATGAGTTTATTGACGATGTCGAGAGGTTTTCGAGATCTTCGCGGGTCGCAAAAATGAAGCTCAACCCGAAGAAGTGCACTTTCGGGTTCGATCCGGGAAATTCTTAGGCTATATGATATCAAAGGATGGGATTCACGCTAATCCGAGATAAGATCGAGGCTCAAAAAACATGCCCGCACCTCGTAACGTAAAGGAAGTTCAAGGATTGACGGGTCGGATGGTCGCCTCTCGGTCGTTTCTTGTCGATATCGGCCACGAGGGGCCTCGCTTTCTTCGGATATCTTGAAGAAGGCAAGTCCATTCGATGGGATGAGAAGTGTCGAGAGCGTTCGACGACTGAAAGAGTATTTATCTGATTTGCCGACCTTCGCCCCTCACCTCGAGAAGGAGAGAAACTCTTAGTTTATCTGGCAATCTGCGAGGAGGCGGTGAGCGCAGTGTTGGTTCGAGAGGGAGATCAAGGGCAGATTCCAATTTATTTTGTAAGTAAGGCATTGCATGGAGCCGAAATCAGATATACACCTGCTGAAAAGTTGGCTTTGGGTCTGGTCCATGCATCAAGGAAATTGAAGCCGTATTTTCAAGCACACCCCATTGCTGTGGTCACTGAACAGCCTTTGAAGCAAATTCTGACAAAGCCCGAGACATCGGGTCGGTTAGCAAAGTGGGTTGTCGAGCTAGCAGAGTATGATATCGAGTTTTTACCACGTACCGCCATCAAGGGTCAAGCTTTAGCGGACTTCCTAGCCGAAGGGTTATCGATTCAATTGGAGCAAGAAAAGCAGTCATTAGAAGAACAATGGACCATCCACGCCGATGGTGCCTCGAGTAAGAAGGAGCTTTGGAGTGGGTTTATTCTTTGGTTAGCCCGAAAGGGGAAGAGTTCCCATATGCACTTCGATTCGAGTTCAAAGCCACGAACAACGAAGCTGATTATGAGGCCATGATCACGGGTTTGAAGCTAGCATCGAAGTTGGGGGTCGAGAATATTTTGGTATACATCGACTCTCAGCTTGTGGTAAACCATATACGAGGTGAGTATGAGGCTAAGGAAGAATCAATGAAGAGTTATCTGAAAGTTGTTCAGGGGTTAATGTTGAAATTCAAAATAGTTCGCATCGAGCAGGTACCACGCAGCGAGAACAAGAGGGCCGACGCGTTGTCTAAACTCGCGTCGAATTTCAAATCGAAAAAGAAGGTTCTGGTGGAGATGTTGGCAGAGCGGAATTACAATGAAGTCGATGTGCAACCAGTGGTTCAGGGATCGACGCGTGGATGGACCCGATAGCTCAGACTTGAAGGATGGAATTCTCCCATCTGACAAGTCTCAAGCCAGAAAGATCCGGCTACAAGCCTCCAGGTATGCCCTATTCGACTATGTCCTTTATCGAAAATCATTTGTAACACCTTGGATGTGATGCGCATCGGAAGATGAGGGGGCTTACCTACTTGAAGAGATACATCGAAGGTCTGTGGTAACCATCATGGGCTTGAATGTTGGCAATGAAATGCAAAGCGGCGAGGTATTTCGGCCATCCATGCAAAAAGATGCCAATCGATTAGTTATGAGTTGCGTGGCTTGCCAGTACCGCGATGTGGTGACCCACCAAAGAAGCACGAGAAATGAATGCCATCGAATCGGTATGGCCGTTTGATGAATGGGGTCGATATAGTCGGACCTCTGCCTCGAGCTCCGGGTAATTTCAAGTATGTTGTAGTACCAGTGGATTATTTCACGAAGTGGGTTGAAGCCAAAGCTCTTACTGATATCAGAGCTCAAACCATCAAGAAGTTTCTATGGGAAAATGGTTTTGTGCAGATTTAGAATTCCTAAGTATCTGATATCTGATAATGGGACTCAATTTCTAGATGACCGAGTGCAGGATTGGCTCAAGGAATTCAAGATCGAACATCGAACCACCTCAGTGGCCCGACCTCAATCCAGTGGTCAGGTCAAGCAGACTAACAGGCAGATCAAGTTCGGTTTGAAATAGCGACTAGAAGATGAAGGTCGGGATTGGGCAGCTCAGTTACCAAGTATTCTGTGGTCATATCGAACAGCACCCAATTCGGCCACACAAGAGACTCATTTTGCCATGGCTTATGGATGCGAAGCAGTGATACCTGCTGAGATCGGACTATCCTCACCTCGAGTTTTGGCATACAACGTTGAGACAAACGCTACAGACCTGCTTCAAGAGAAAGATAATATCGAAGAAAAGAGAGAGGTTGCGGCGTATCGAATGGCCAATTATAAAAGAAAGTTCTCACAGTATTATAATGCAAGGGTGAAGTACAAATACTTCCAAGTGGGGGATCTCGTGCTGAGAAAGAATGAGGCGTGACAGGACCCAATAGGCAAGCTCGAGCCGAATTGGGAAGGTCCATATAAAATTACGAAGGTGCATCCTAAAGGATCGTGATCGATTGGGTAGGTCGGATGGAAGCACGGTACCTCGAACTTGGCACGCCACCAACCTCGTAAAATACGATGTTTAAATCGCATTCACTTTACGACATTTGCAACTTTGCTTTCCTAATTGTTTGTAACAAGTCGATATGACATTTGATTTCAACGTTTTATATTCAAGCAAATTTTCTTTTTAATTATCTTTGAATTTACAATCTCATGTCAAAAGAAAAGGGGCGGAAGAAAAAGCGTAAAATTCGACCCTCGACACCGTAGACCGACAAAGTAGTGAATAAAGCCAAGTCACTGACAATGCTTACATCACTTTCGAGCTACGACCCATCGACACGATGGAGTTAGAACAAAGTAGTGAATAAAGCCAAGTCACTGACAATGCTTACATCACTTTCGAGCTACGACCCATCGACACGATGGAGTTAGAACAAAATGGTGAATAAAGCCAAGTCATTGACAGAGCTTAAATCACTCCCGACCTTCAAATAAGCCCCGATGCGAGGCGGTCGGAAGATCCCACGATGGATACCTAGCTCGACCAGATCATGAGCACCACGATGTGCCACAGTCGAGCAAGGATTTCATAATTCGATGTCCTTACAAGCCTGACGAGGCAAGATAGTCGAATCGAGCTCCGACCAGCCAAGTCAAGCCAATAAGGCAGTACAGTGCTAGATCGACTCGTATCTAAGTGTACCATGAGTCATGAACTCATGCCACACTTCGAGGGGCCACAGGGGAATTAAGTCCAAAGGACTACACCCCACAAGGCAACATTTGCAAGGGAATTAAGTTCAAAAGGACTACGCCCTAGACAAACGATCAGTAAAAGACAAAAAACATTCAATGGAAAAGTATAGATGTAAACACAAAAAACAGAATGCAAATTGGAAAGCTTCAAGTTTACAGGGTCGAATCAATGAAATGCAAGTTCAAACAAATAAAAATGTCAAAGTTATTACAACCAAATCGAATCAAGTTACTTAAAGAGAAAATAGCATCAAGTGGCAGGCTGGTTTGAGGTCGAAGCATTGGGATCGATTTGTTCATTCGATTCGACATTTTCTGTTCCATCTCCTCCAGGGCAGGGGTCACGTACTTCTCATACAGGGAGATGCCGGCCTTGAATTCTTTGAAGTATCGTCCGTAACGAGGAATGGCCTCGGGATCATACGGTAGGGCTTCATGATAGCAGATACTTCAAAGTTCGGATCGACTTCTCCGACTTGATCAAGAGCCATGGTGAATCCTTCCTTCATCCCACGAGTCATCAACAACGTCGGGTCATCTTCAAGCTCCTTTGAAGCCAGGAAATCCAGTTTAGCGGTTTCCATACGAGTTGTTAAACCGTCAAGGAGAGATTGAAGGTCGTTACGAGCTTTGATGGCCCCCGCCAATTCGGCTTTTGTCCCGTCAAGCTCCGATCTCACGTGTGCTAGCTCCGACTTCATCTTTTCTATCTCGGCTTCCCGAACGGATACGTCTTTGCGAGCTTTCGACAATTCATCTCGGGAGGCAGCCAAATCAGATTCAAGCTTGGCACGCCGATCATCCAGCTTGTTGATTTTAGCCTTCTGCTTCTCGATGTCGGATGTCAGCTTGGCTATGGTCTCCTTCGGCTCCTCCATAGCGGCAGATGGAGACTCGATCTTACTTATAGCCACCTTGGTCGTCAACCGAGCCTACAAAGAAAGTAAGGTTAATTCGAGATCCAAAATCGACAAAAGGTTTAAAAAAATTGCTAAAAAGAGTAAAGACTTACCGCTCGAATGATTTTCAAGTGATACTCACTTAGCTCCTCAGGGGTCATGGCCTCCATCTCGGCGAGGCTCATGGCAGGGAGAGCCTTGACCCCACCTGAAGTCTGAGGAGGAAGATTGCGAGCCTCTTTTCCGATCCCATGCTTTACAAATGTCGCCTTTTATCGTTTCCTCGGGGCGAGGTCCGTCGATCCGCTCTGTCACCTGGGCATCGTCGGGTTGACCCCTCGAATATCGGCGTCGATGCGGGAGTGGGAGCTCGAAGCCGAGTTCACCGACCTCCGAAACCACATTGCCAGGTCATGCTCGAGCCGGAGTCTTCGACCTGATACCGGCCAGTTCTTGGATTCTCTTCGGGTCAGTAGTTTTGGGATCGGGCATTTTGCCCAGAGCGTCCATTTTTGAGAAATATTCCACTGTGTACAGAGAAATTTCAACATCAGAATACAGTCTAAAAGAAATAGATGAAGTAAAAAATGCAAAACACATAAGTGTAACAGCTCGACAGAGTAAATAAGTGTCCTACACAACACTCGAACATCTTCATCGAGCTCCAGATAAGCGCCCAGGCCAGCTGTCTCGATGTCAGCAAAGGGATATAGTGAATGCAGGTTTCGAGTGGCGATGTCGGGGTGAGCGATCTCGATAGCCCCACACCCGTCAGGGGTATCGGGGCCGAGCCTGTCATGCCATTTCTGAGGCCTGTTATACCAAGTACAGACATCGATGTCCACAAACCCGTGTCGAATAAAGAAAAACTGGGGCTTCCACTCACCCTGGGATGAAGTCACCCTCCTCACGAATTCCGACGTGAGAGGACGCTTCTGAAAAGTGTACCATCCCGCATCTTGCAGACTTTGGATGGCATAGTAGTGACGGAATAATCGAACCGAGAACTCGACCTTGGCGATTCGACACGCCAGCACGAATCCCATGACGCTTCTTACTCCATTTGGAGCAAGTTGTGGGACGCTAATTTTGTAATATCGGAGAACCTCTATGAGACACGGGTCGAAGGGAAACCTCAACTCCTCCTTCAATTGTGCCTCGTATATGGCGCAGAATCCGGGAGGAGGGTCACAAGCAAACTGGAATTGACCATGCGATACCTTGATGTTTGAAGAGGAATAGGGTATGCCGTATCGTATGCAAATGGTTTTGGGTTTCTCCGGGGTCAGGTTGGAGATGCACCCATATGGCCCTTGGCCTCTCATCCTCGTTTGACGTTTGGTAGCGGGTCGAGGGGATGATTCTTCTTCTCCTCCCTCTTCTTCTTCTCCGGTAGCTCTTTCACCGGAGGCGGTTGGATGCTCAGAAACCGTTTCCTCAGAGGATTCCTCTTCTATCGCAACAATCTCTTCCCTATTTTGAGAATCGCTCTCACTACTAGACATGGACTTGGGAAAGAGATGCTAGAAACAAGAATAAGAAGGAAAATTTAAGTAAGATTAGGGCTTACTTGAGTTTTCGGCTAAGAAACTGAGTTTTGCAGAAGATTGGAATGACAAATGAGAAACTCCAGGGTCTTGGGCTCTTTTATTCTAAGCAAATCTCCAAATGATTTGAAAGGGTGGGATTTTAGGGCGCGATTATATAAGTGAAAGCGAGAATCAAGGACCAAATCCCGTGTGGACCAATAAAAGACGCCGCTTCCCACACCAATTAATGCCGACGATGTGTGACGTCATCCCACGATGGCCTGCATCGGCTGTAAGGACACCAGTATTCCCGCCAAAGAAGATCACATATCGGTAAGATTATTCAAATTTTCGATCCGATCTCGGCGATTCGAGATGAGCTTCCCTCCGATCTGTGGGGCTTATGACGATACGGGATTTCACCCCTCCGCGTGGAATAATCTGGTTGGTCCAGCTATCATGTGGAAAAGTCCATGCTAGTTATACGTGTCGGATCGAATACGAGACATACAGGCGAAGACTACAACAACAGGCAGATCCTGTAGGTGTCCTACCTCGATCATCCACATCGACATGCATCGAGTCGAGACCAAGACTTCCTGTCCAGACACCAGGGCCCCACCGCCCAGCCGGTTACTTGAGCAGGAAGGCAAGGCCCATTTAAGGGTATTTATGTCAATAGACCTAACCGCCCCAAACTTAGGGCAGAAGAGGGACATGTGCCTATAAATACATCATTCCAGGAACTACGTAAGGCTTGATTCCTGGACATTCACACATGATACGTAGGCAATCCAAGATACATTCTTGGACTCAGCCATAAGACACCAAAAACACCATCTTTACATACGATTCTACAAATTGCTTCGATTCCTTTACTGACTCATCTTTAGATTATACGTGGCCCAGATTTATCGGTGTTGCATTATTCAGCATCATCAATTACCAACCTTATTTTAAAAAAGACTATTCATCTAATCTATTTGATCATCCACACAATCAATAAAAAATTATCAACCTAGATGTTTATTATAGTTGCTTTTTATTTTTCATGTCATGTTTGGCACTTGTAGTATCAATCTGATGGGAGCGAAAGTAAAGAAGAAAGCAGGAAGGTGTATCACCGTAGGTTTTGTTCCCTCAATTTCTGCAAATCTCAAGCTCATGGTGGTCACATGAATCGCTTTTCCACTTCTTCCACTTTCATACTTCTAAAAGAAATCGGAAATGTCAGTGCCAAAAGGTTATGATGGTGAGATTTATATCAATTAATAGATCATATATCATAAATAACAGTAGTATAAAAGTATATTAGGTCGCTTATTGTGACCATTTGCTCTTACCGTTTTTTGGGGACATTGTTTTTGTCAATTGACATTGTTCATTTAATAGTTCGGTCTGTATTTCACTAGCCCCATGTTTTTTTATTGAAAAAAGTCTCATGAATAAGGAGCGTTTTCAATAATGGTTGTCATCACGAGCAAACAAATTTTGTTGAGCTTTTAATGAAGATCTTGAGTAGCAGGGGTCGATTTGAGTTTGTGATTCGATTTATGATTTGGTATTTGGGTATCCGTGTTTTTTCTTCTTTTTTTGGTGCAGAGAGGGACACAATATCACTGAACCGGGCTCGCCAACCTGTCTTCTCAAAAGGTAGCATTCTAGGCCAAGCCTATTATCATCTTGGGTTACTTTATGCTTTGAGCTTCAATTTTCTTTTATAGCTTTTTGTAAGTACCTGTTGAAATGGATATCTCTTTTGTAGATAGACCTTTAGTATGGTCAAATTCTTTGTGTTCTCTAACTGTGCACTTACTTTATGCATTTACATTGCTTGTCTTGACTTGCTTGAAAATGTGCCAAAGGGTGATTGAATATAAAACTTTCAAGAGCCTCTATAATGTGGTTCATTTGAGCATGTTTAGAACATGGTGTGATTCTAAGCTTATTCAGGTCTTGTCTTGATTTACGACTCTTTCCGGACCAGATTCTTCATGGGAACACTTGCTTCACCATGGAAACTACTTGTGTATACTTATCCTGTCAAATCTTTGTTTCATTTTATCAAATGTTTTGACCATGAGTTCACTTTGTTACTCTTGTTTAGTCAAAGACGTTTTAAATATATGGTTCCAAGGTAATTCGTATTTGCAAGTGACATGGGAATATGGGATGAACCAGAGTTATAATTGTTTATATAATTGGGGGGGGTGGGGGGGGAGGCAGGTCTCCCAACCGTTGTGACATTAGTTATTATTGTACACAAAGTTGAATATCAAATTAGTGACTCTTATTATTATTATTATTATTATTATTATTATTATTATTTTATTTGTTTTTTGTTTTTTTTTTTTTGAAATTCAGCAATGATGCAAGTCCATATCAGAAAGGAAATGGTCCTCATGGGCAGACAATATATGTTAGAGGCTTCAATACAACCGGTAATGAACATGGAGTATGTTTTATGGGCACAAATGAAGGCAATTCTTCGTTTACATTGTATTTGATCGTTCTTTATTCAATGTGTTGGATTTAGTAGGACCTTGATATTTGGATTTTAATGTATTGTATTAGTTGTGGGTTGAACCGGATACATGAATTTTGTATTTCTATTATTGTGGGTTGAATTAATTGGGTCGGCATTGAGTTGTGTATTGTTGAAAATATTTTGGGGACTCGATTTAGTATTACGCAAATGGTTTTGTTTTTCATAGGTGAGTATCGGTTGTTGTGTTGGGTAAAAAAAAATTTAAGAAGAAAAAATCTAATCCGCAGCGCACTTATATACATTGCCATTAGAAGAGCCATCAAATTGGCAGCGTGATTATGCATTTTGCTTATAATATATCTATCATTTTGGCGGCACACAACACGAGCTGTCAATAATTGCAATCACGGCATGCAACATATGCTTCCAATAATAGCATTAGTGGTATGTAGCGTAAGCTACCAATAATAGTATCACATCCGTATTGTAGCGAATGTTACACCAAATAACTAGACCTCGGATACACAATAGTTCTGAAACAGAAAGCACCAATACATCAATTTCTATATTATGTGCTATGTCGATGCTGCCCAACACGTGTGTTGCTTTTTATACAAGTATGAAAATTTCACGGCATTGTTTAATAATACAAACGATTTTCCCATATCAATGGGTTGCACTGCAACATTTTCTTGAACAACAGAAAATTGTTTTATTATAAATTGTCTCTTGCAATATGACATCTTCTTCCTTGTAAAGAATCTTTGTTTCCAAACTTACTTCCACAACCTCCCCCATTTTTGACTGCTCTCCTTGCTTCCTTCTTTATTTCCTCCATCTCAATCCACTCGGCCAAAGCATCTGCACAACATTTTGCTATTTGCTATGCACAACATTTTAATATCCAAATTCAGGAACTCAATCCATTGTAGACACGGAGTTTACTCATGGACACAAACAATTACATGCTTTAAGAGAAGCTTCATACTCAACATCGTCAGATTACGACGAGATCTTTCAACGGTTCACCTCATTTTCAGATAAAATCCATAGAGGAGAAGTTATTTTTGGAACAGGATCGGAGTAGGAAAAAGAGAGAGTGCGTGTTACCCGTGGGAAACTTTTTGTGTAGTTTTTCATATATGGAGACAAAGTATGTAGATACATCTATGATACACAGACATTAAACTGTTATTTTGTAGATGTCTACACATGATGTGGCCACGTACGAAGATACTGTATAAAAATATCATGTATTTGTTATTTAAAATGCAATATTCATAATTAAATAATAACAACAAATTGCACAACACATTTTAAAGTTCAACATTAATTAATGAGTGGTGATAGATACGGAATAAATTAAATTACCACAACATTTTACACAATATATTTTTGGACCATTGATTATGATGTGGACCTATTGAATCATATATATTCTATAAAAAATTATTGGGCAAAAAGTGTTACAGCGTTGTTATACAAATTGTTAGTTTGGTGGGCCAATTGTGTTGGGCCAAATTGTTGATACTTGGTAGCAAATTATGTTTCCCACATCGGCAATAGGAGATAAGCTGCCGACTTAGTGATAGTATAAATAATAGGTTTAGCCTATTATTTTAAGGTGTACCAAGATGCTAATTTGTGTATCAAAATTGAGATAAACTCTCAATTGCATTAGCTATTTTGACTATTGTTTTAGGCGTCAGGAGAGTTGTATCTTTTGTAATTCTCTTCTTTAATAATATTTCTCTTTCGCCCGTGGACTAGTTGGCATATTGCCGGAAACCACGTAAATTTGTTGTTTTGTCTTTTTCCTTCCGTTCGTTATTTTGTATTATCGTCGTTTAGAGCTATTGCTCGGTTCGTTTTTCCTAACAAACTGGTAGCAGAGCTGAGGTTATTTCTGGAGGTTTTTTTTTTGAGGTGTTTTTTTTAGAGCTGAGGTTTTACGAGCCGAGATATTTGTTGAGATTTTCCGAGTAGCCACCATGATGGTAACTAAGTATTATTTTAAGAAATTCGACAGAAACGTCAACTTCGGGATGTGGCAGTTGAAGATGAAGGCTATCTTTGATTCGGAGTAAGCTTGATATTGCGCTACTTGGGAAGGAGAAAAAGCCGGAGAAAATGTCAGATGAGGAGTTTGATGGTCTCGACAAGAAGGCCAGGTCAGGTATCATCTTGTGTCTTTCTGATGAGGTTTTAAGAAAGGTAGCCACTGAGGTTACTGCTAAGGATTTGTGGGAAAAATTAAAATCCTTATATATGAAGAAAACCGTTGAGAATAGGTTTTATTTAAAGCAAAGTTTGTATATGCTTCGTATGTCTGAAGGGTCATATATATTATCGCACTTAGATAAATTTGATTCCCTGCTGATGGATTTGAGTAATATAGATGCTAAGATTTATGATGAGGATCAGGCCCTGTTGTTATTTTATTCGCTTCCCCAGTCGTTTAAGCATTTTAGGGAAACGATGCTTTATGGTAAGGAAACTAT
Source organism: Gentiana macrophylla (assembly GCA_026214975.1). Lineage (NCBI taxonomy): Eukaryota > Viridiplantae > Streptophyta > Magnoliopsida > Gentianales > Gentianaceae > Gentiana > Gentiana macrophylla. Next base: position 22,852,383 of record CM047815.1, on the reverse strand, counting down.
TTCTTACAAAGAAATTAAGTCGATTTTGAAATCGAAAGAGCATATTGATAAAGATATAACTGGGGGAAGTAGTAGTAGTCAAGCAGACGTGCTGGTAGTTCGGGGCAGATCAAATAAGAAGGATGCAGATAGTGAGAATTATGTTTTGAATCCTAGACATAAAGATTTGACGTGCAATTATTGTAAAAAGATCGGGCATATCAAATCTGATTGCTTTCGTCTTAAGAACAAAGAAAAACGTGAAAAGAAGAAAGAGCATAGTAAAGAGTCTGGTCAGGCCGGCTTCGTTGAAGATGAGAGTGAAGGAGATATTTTCTTTGCTGATGATAAATTAAGGTCTGTTGATGAATGAATCTTGGATTCTGGTATCTTGGATTCTGGTTGCACGTATCATATGTGTCCCAATAGGGATTGGTTTTCCACGTATGATTCAGTTCAAGGTGGAGTTGTTTTGTTAGGCAACGGCGCAGTTTGCAAGGTTGCTGGTATTGGTACGGTTAGAATCAAGACCCATGATGGTGTTTTCAGAACACTTAAGAGAGTCAGACATGTTCCGGATTTGAAGAAAAATCTCATCTCTTTGGGCGCATTTGAGACTCTTGGATTTAAATACACCGCTAAAGGTGGAGTTCTGAAGATAATTAAAGGTGCTCTTGTTGTTATGAAAGCTTGCAGGTCTGGTGGTTTGTATGATTTGCAAGGATCCACAGTTATTGGCAATTCTGCAATCCGTATGTCATCTCGTTCAGAATTAGACATTACGAAGCGTCTTTCATTTGTTAAGTTCAAGCAGCGCTTAAACTTATTTGACACAATCTGAAGACTTTTGAAGTTTGTGGAGAAAGAGTAATATTATTATTTTTTTAGATGTGGACAATTGTCCCAAGGTGGAGATTTGTTAGTTTGGTGGGCCAATTGTGTTGGGCCAAATTGTTGATACTTGGTAGCAAATTATTCCCACATCGGCAATAGGAGATAAGCTGCCGACTTAGTGATAGTATAAATAATAGGTTTAGCCTATTATTTTAATGTGTACCAAGGTGCTAATTTGTGTACCAAAATTGAGATAAACTCTCAATTGCCTTAGTTATTTTGGCTATTGTTTTAGGCGTCAAGAGAGTTGTATCTTTTGTAATCCTCCTCTTTAGTAATATTTCTCTTTCGCCCGTGGACTAGTTGACATATTGCCGGAAACCACGTAAATTTGGTGTTTGTCTTTTTCCTTCCGTTTGTTATTTTGTGTTACCGTCGTTAAGGGCTATTGCTCGGTTCGTTTTTCCTAACACAAATTTTGTTGTGCCATAAATATTTCTCTTAATTAACAGATCTCGATCACACCATGATTGTTGTTTAACTTTATTGTTAACATCTTATTGTGGATATAGCCTTACTTATTTGTGTTACATAAGACGAAGTGTGATACCCCTCGTCGTGCACTTAGTCATTCACCGAAAAATACATACAACGCCTGATTTTTAAATAGATCCCAAAAGCCGTGTGAGTGTGATGTCATATGTCACCGCTCCAAAATAGAACAATGATGCAATTATTAAAATAATGGAAAAATTAGGGAAAAGTCCACATTTCTCTTCTTAATTAAGCTTTAATCCAGTCTTATTTTTTTAGTTGCAATAAGGACAAAATTTATTAGCTGGACCAAAATGCCCTTATCATATATTGAAGCCTGCAATCCCTAGCTCTTCAATCGAGGAATCTCACCTGCTATGCTGCGGAAATCAAATGTAGAATCAAATCAAATGCTGAAAAAAAAAAGCGGCAAAGTCCACAGGAACAGCGCTTTCCTTTATATCTCTCCTTCTTTTGTTCTTCCAGAAATTGTTTCGTATTTTGCTCGACGGAAGTTAATTCAACATTTTGGCTGGTTCCGTTTCAAAGAATTAGTTGAATTTATTAAATTATTAAACTTTGTTTTTGCTTTGCTTGCATCGTTTTTATTATTGCCATTGAATTTCATTAGTTGGTATTCCTGATTTTGAGTTCGTTGTAGTGGATTAGGTGATTGTGCTTTTTTTCTTCCTCAATTGATACTTAGTTTCATCGATTCACAGGATTATACAATCAACATAATTGTTTTCTTGCTTATCGTTGCTCTATTTTTTTTCCTGAACTCGTGTTTACAATTGGAACTTAGCGACGTGAGGAAAAAATTAAAAGTTTGGGGATATTCTTTTATAGACTGTGAATTTCCACTTTTGAAATAGCATATTTCTGCAATTTAGATGATTATTATTGTAAGACATAATTATGTTCGACACTTTCAACTCACCAGCTCATAGTTTGTAGCGACTGAACTTTAAAGTAACTGAAGCAGATATTTGGGACATATTTGAGCTGATTTCAAAGTCTCATTTTGAGGCATTTTTAGAGTTGCATTAGAGCAGGTTTTCAACAAGTATTTTAGGCTGCACTTTGAACATAGCATTTGGAGTAAATTTAGTTGTAATGCAGCCTTGAACTGAGCTAAAAATGAGGTAACACGGGCTGCGTATTTGATGACAATGGAGCAGATTTTCAGCTCTGTTTCGACAGCTTTGGAGCTGAATGGATACGGCTATTTTGGAGTTGTTTTAAGATTAGTTTGAGGGCTGCATTTCAAGGGAAATTCAAGCATGATGTGAAGGGTATATAAGGGAGTTTTTGCTTGTATAAGGGCACTTAAATGATCAAGAACTCTTTTGTGTGCCTTATATGAGCCTCATATGAGCCGATATGATATTGTGTCCCTTGAATTAAGCCTTAAATGAGCCTTATATGAGCCGATATATGTGTGCCTTAAAGTAGTCATTTGAATTAAGCCTTAAATGAGCCTCGATCATATTTATCGATCATTATTGTTTAATCGACATCGACATCGATATCATATCGATAATCGATATCGACATCGTGTGCCTTATATGATACTGTTAGTGATATTGTGTGCCTTATATGAGCCTTATATGATATTGTGTCCCTTGAATTAAGCCTTATATGAGCCATATATGTGTGCCTTGAAGTAGTCAATGGAATTAAGCCTTAAATGAGCCTGATACTGTTTACTGATACTGATACTGTGTGCCTTATATGATACTGTTAGTGATATTGTTTTTGTTTACTACAGGGACCTTTTCCATCTTGGTGAGTCAATCTTTTTCACTGTACAGTTTTACATGCTTAAAAACCTTCAAGTTTGTATATATTATCATATTTCTTTTGAATAAAGTTGATTTGGTTGTTCAATGTTTACTTTATATCTAAAAATCAGAAAGAATCTAAGAGTGATAGTTTGATTACTGGGTGCATAGAAATATCCTGTGCAAATGCCAAGAATTCTAATAAAATCTGCTCTATTTCAGCTCTGAATTCTGCTTCAATAACATCAAGCTTCAGCCCTCAAGCTGATCCAACTTGTCATTGAATATCAGGCTTTAAAACGACCATTAAAGCCCGAGAATCGCTTCAAACTTTCGATTCGAACAAGCAGTTCAACAACTTCATTGATAATGGAATCTTTCATTGAGTATGCAGCCTTGTTCTCTGCTATTTCCGAGTCCATGATTTTTGGCTAATCGTATACTATTAATGATAATTAAGCCTTAAATGAGCCTGATACTGATACTGTTTTAGTGTAAATGTTGCGATTAAATTCGGCTTTCAAATACTATGTCGAAAATGTATCAAATGAGGTCTCAAAATGAAGATAAAAAAATATTAACTTTGGTGAAACAATTTTGATGATCGGTGTTCTAAATCAAAAGTTACGGTCGTTTATAAGAATAACGCTCCGGTTAATGGAAATATTTTTTCGACTTCTGAATTAGCTTGTAGACGATCCGATTTCTGCCGGGGAATAATTAAAGGTTCGGTCTCTTATATGAGACTTATATGAGCCAAATATGTGTGCCTTGAAGTAGTCACTTGAATTAAGCTTTAAATGAGCCTGATGTCAAGCATCGACATCGATCATCGATATCAAGTATCGACATCGATCATCGATCATCGATATCGTTATTGTTACTTAAGGAAAATTTGTCATACCGAGTTGTAAACGAAAAGGGTCAAAGAACTCGGAAAACAGCTTGTATATCCTGCAACAACAAACAATAGCAAAGCAATGAAGTCAAGTAATCAAGGTAATGAATGGTAACAAAACGGAAAGTGAAAGCTTTTTGAAGCCCATGAATGGTTTGGGAAAAAGATTGTCTAGGTGTGGGAGAGTTGATAAAGGAAAAACTACTTGATTTTTATGGTGCTATTATGGACATATTTTGCGCCTTTGATTATTTTTGTGATGTATTGAAAAAGCGAATCGGATACGCCTTTTGAAGGATTTTTCAAGAATGCAAATTGCCGTTTATGAAGCCAAGAACAAGTGGCCTAATTTGATTGAACCCAAGAACAAGAAGAGACCTAAAAGAAATGATCCTAAAGAAAAAGTAGTATCGAAACATGCTCCGAAAAGAAGTAAATATGAGTGCTTGAACTGTAAGAAGACATTCGATTCATATCAAGGACTTGGGGACATAGACCTTGGAACAAAAATCGAAAGGAGAGTCATTTTGAGCCTGATCATCGATACTACTGACGATCGACATCGATACTTTCGATATCGATCATCGCTTCATATCGATATCGATGACATCGATCATCACGATCATGTGTGCCTTAATGCAATAGATAGGCCTAGTTCATAGGCTTACTATGTGCCTTGGTGTGCTGAGGTTTTTGTTCTACATTGTATCATCATGTAATAGATAGGCCTAGTTCATAGGCTTACTGAACTTGTAATTCATCACCTTGTGCATTCCGGGCATGATAATTTAGTTCTTTGAACTTGAATATCCTTCTTATAATATGGCTGATAGTTCAAACTGTTTCAGACTTGTATTGTTCTTCTATGTATTACCTTTTAGTCTGATGTACCTATTGTACTAAATCTATAGTCTGTTGTATTGATCTTCTATGTATTACCTTTTAGTCTGATGTACTTTTTAGGCTTAATTCAAGTGATTAACTACTAAACCTGCCATGTCATAAACACCACACCTTAATTAAGTTAATCTATGCTATTCCTTTTATCAATCAAAACCACATAAACTTGACATAGGCTTAATAGTTAATCACTTGAATTAAGCCTTAAATGAGCCTTATATGAGCCAGCTATGTGTGTCTTGAAGTAGTCACTTGAATTAAGCTTTAAATGAGCACATCGATATCGATATCGACATCGATCATCGATCATCGAGCATCGACATCAGTTAGTGTAAATGTTGCGGTTAAATTCTGCTTTCAAATACTACGTCGAAAAGGTATCAAACGCGGTCTCAAAATGAAGATAAAAAAAATAATGAACTTTGGTGAAACAATTTTGATGATCGGTGTTCTAAATCAAAAGTTACGGTCGTTTATAAGAAAAAGCGCTCCGGTTAATACAAATATTTTTTCATCTTTCAAAATATACGTCGGAAGGGTATCGTATTTGGGCTCAAATTGAAGAGCAAAAAAAACATGAATTTTGGTGAAAAAATTTCGATGATCGGAGTTGTAAATCAAAAGTTACGGTTGTTTGAAAAAGAAAAAAAAAAAAACAAACAAACAAACAAAAACCTCAAGAATAAAGATTTAATACATATGCTGCGTCCCTCTTTAATAAAGCTTAAATTTTGTCCGTCTGAAATTGTTTGTCTTTTTTGCAACTAAAAAAATAAGTATGTCCTATTTATTTATTTTGTGTCAAAAAAAGGACTTTTGGCTCTTTATCTCTTAATACAATTCTAGGAAAAAACACAACGAATGCAAAATCCCTCATTGCAATTCATAATTTTGCATAAATTTCAGCGATTAAAAAATTTTAGGCAAGAAAATATAGGCAACAAAGTAATTTTTATTTTACCAGAGCAATTTTTGTTCTCAACAATTTGGTTGAATAACAATGATTTTTTTTTTTTTACTGAAATAACAATGAATTCTCAAAGTTAAAATAAGGTTCATGAATCATGTAATGAGTTTGGTTACCAGCTGCAAAAATGTCTTTTCAATATGAGTAATGTCAATCTAAAAAAAAATAAAAAAAAATATAAAAGAAGAAGAAGAAGTTATTGCACATTAGCATTATTTAAAGTTTTCTATGGACCACATGCCAATTTCACAAAAATAGTCTAAGGGTCAATTTCACAATTTTTCTTGCTCGGTCAATATGGAGTAAAGATAGGGACACATCCAATTCGTCATAACAAATAACAGCTTAATCATTCGCCTTTGATTATGATGAGTCAAGATCGATCAATGGAGACAACAACATAATAAATGGCGGATTATTCAATTGTGACACTCATTATGATGAATTGATTGTATCTCAGATCATTAATCATCAATATATATCGTTTTGTAACGTCCTGCTCCTGACACCGAAATTCTATCCGGCAACGCATGGCGTTAAGACGCATAATATTAAATAAATAATATTACACGCAAACCTCTACTACGCCTTTATCAAATAAAAGCAAACGAAGCAAAAGACTGGGTAATTTTTCTTAAATAGAAACCAAGAATATAAATAACTAAAGATAGAAATGTAACGTTATTACATCGGAAAACCAAACGAATCCAAAAGTACGAATCTCAAAACTAAAAGTAAACTACAAGGTTCCAATGATAAGTCAAGTCTATGAAACAAATGAATAATAAACAAGGTCTTCAACTCCGGCATTCTCAAACGTCGTCATCAAAGTCCTCCTCGAAATCTTCATTAACCTGTTCGTCTTCTCTTCACCAAACACATAAATAAACATGCATTTGAGGTAAGTATATTGTACAAAGTAAGAAGTAGAAGCTACAACATAATTAAGGTTTATTATTAAAAGATTATCTTAGTGAGACCGACTCAATCAAAGGTTCACTACATGCCCATCGACACGTCGTGACTATACGTTTCTAACTTAGCTTATCTTTGTTACATCATTACTCAATGACACAATGCATGGTGAAAATTCCACCACGAGATATACTTGCCAACTACGGTGATTAGCACCGGTAGTCACGGGATCTCCACGGTATGCATATTGTTCGATGGATTTCCTCCACTACCCTTCAGCCTTTTGAGCCAGTAGCGTTGTCCACCTTTTATGAACGTATCACATCGCTGATATGAATCAGTGCCTAACCAAGAATAAGTGACGTTTTAGCTTTTATCTACACATATGTAATTATTAATGTGAATTAACTAACCACCTAATTGTTTTCAGAATAAAACTCACCTTAACTCAACCTACTCCCTCACTTAGACAGCTAGACATCACATCTTAACAATTACACAGACATTGATGAAATCTAGTTCATCAAAGGACAAGCCCTGTCATGCCTTTCCGACGGATCCGAACTTCAACTCTCTTTAAGAGTACATTCGGTGTTTTAACTGAACGAATCAGAAGTTCAATCGAGGCTTGTTCATATTCATTTAATGTTATTTGATCATTAATTAAGGTTTAAAATTCAAAACATAGCTTAAAACATCATTATATTGAAATCTGGGGCAATGCGTAAGATTACTCGGAATGCGTATGCATTCTGGCCAATAAACTCAAAACTCAAACTCGTTCAAGCAATGCGTACGCATTGTGCTCAATGCGTACGCATCCCAAGACCAGAACCTAAGCTGAACTCTCTGTTTGATCAATGCGTGCGCATTCTTATGAATGCGTACGCATCCATCAGACAGCAAACATCCTGAACAACTCTGAAACAACAATGCGTGCACATTCCCTTGAATGCATATGCATTGAACCTGCTGCTACTATCCTAAGCAATCCTGTAACAGGAATGCGTGCGCATTGCTAGCCAATGCATACGCATCCTACGCAGAAAAAGCCCTAAAACTTGTTTTTCATCTCTTAAAGATCCCTACTCGATTCCAAACATCTTGTACACAAAATATAGCAGAAAAACAGAAGAAAAAAATAACTTTCACAGATCCTAACTTCCCTTAATCCCTGATCAACATCTAAACTTAAAACTTGATACCAAACGCATCAAAACATGATCTAATCTACTCAAAACCACAATTAGGGTGTAGGAAGAGCTTCTTACCTTTATCAAGCTTATTCCAACTCCAAGAACTCAGGAAAACAGCAACAAACACTAATCTTTTCTGCAAAAAAACATGTGATAAATCCAAACTTAGATTAGATTCAATCACACGCTTCTAAACAAACCAAACTACGAATTGATGAGTTTGAATCCATCAAACTCGAAGAAGAATAGAATTAGGGCTTAAACATACCTCGACAAAGCTTCAACTTTCTAATTTCAAAACGTTGCTCTCTTCATAACGATTCCGGCGCTCTACTCTGATCTGAAAACCGTTAAGAATCGACTTAGCAATTGATGAAAATCCCTCAGCCCTAATTTCTTGTTCTCACACGCTGATGATGAATTTCGGAGGTGGAGAAATCTGATTTCTAGTAGGTTATAAGAGTTGTGGGGATTTAATTTCCTTAAATAACAAATCTCAAAATAATAAAAAAAATCTTATTGTTTTCCTTAATCATAAAAAAATCAAATTTTCCTCCTTAAATATATACATATATATCTCGAAATATATATAAGTAATTTAACAAATACTTAAACTCCGAATAAAAGGAACCGAACCCAATATTTCGTTTTCATAAAATGACACGCCCTTACTTTTCCCGAAAATCGAATATTACATTCTTTCCCCCATAAAGGAGTTTCGTCCTCGAAACTTAGAACATACCTGGTAAGTCCATAAAATCTGGGAACTCGCTGATCAAATCGTCCTCAACTTCCCAAGTGGCTTCATCCGGTGAGTGATTGCTCCATTGCACCAGAACCAAAGGGATCAACCGTCTCTTAATCATCTTTTCTTTCCGGTCCAAAATTCTGATCGGTGTCTCATCATACGAAAGATTGTCTTGAAGAATCTCTGGATCAACAGTAGTCTCAACATCCGTCTTGGTCAAACACTTCTTCAACATCGAGACATGAAACACGTTATGGACTCTTGACATGGATTCCGGTAACTTAAGCTTGTAAGCCAACGGTCCGATTCTTTCCAGAACCTCAAAAGGTCCAACATACCTTGGGGTTAGCTTTCCCTTTTGTCCAAACGTTTCACTCCCTTCATTGGTGAAGCTCGTAGGTAAACTCTTTCACCAACTTCAAACTCGAGGGGTGTTAAGGGTGAATTTATACGATTTATATCGCTATGTTTTATGATAATTTCCCTCATATTTGTATAAATTTGCATAAGAAACGAGTGTTTAATGGGATTATTGAGTAAATGATATTTTAAATGAGTTATTCGCAAAATAGGTTAATTTTGGTGTTTTAATTGTGATTTTATGATTATTTGGATGATATTACATTTTGCGATGTTTTGATGTGTTGTAGGTACATGTTTGATGCTCAAATGATGATCAAAAAGAGATAAGAGTCGAATTTTATTGATGATGGAGGAGATAATGATGATTGGATTTGATGAAAAAGAGATAAAGATGGAGAAATCAAGATGAAGTCGATCCTGGATCAAGGCCCAAAGAGCTTGAATCAAGTCCCAGCTGACGGGCGTTGATCCAGCGGGACGAGCGTCCATGCCGATATTGTTGATTCGAGTTGTGAAGATTTTGCTTTGACGAGCGTCCAAATTTGTGAAGGAAGGACGCGCGTCGATGAAAGACTCGCCCGATTCGGTAGATATGGAGGATCGACGAAGGCGCCCGTAAGGGTGGACGGGCGTCCAAATGCCGACATGTCTTTGAAACCGACTTTATTTTCTATAAATACAGCCGCGTTTTTCCACATTGAAGAGACCAATTACACATCATTCAAAACCCTAATCCTAGGGGCGGCTTAGGCTGCGTTTTTACTCTGTTTCTTTTCAGTTTATGCACTCTAAATTCTAGGTTAGTTTAGGTAGTTTTTATGCACTTTAATTCATCAATTTCAAGTTTCAAGAGGATGCTTAGAGGCTAAAGCCTTTTGAAAGAGCGTTGTGAAGCCGTCCAATTCAACAATTCGGTTCCGCCCATGATTATTTTGTGAGTTTTTAATACAAGTTGTTTCTTTTATCATGTTTATTATGATTTATGCAATTTCATATCGAAAGATCGTTGCTTTGTTGATTGTTTTATTTGATGAGAATCATCTAAACGTTAGATCACCATGATAAAAGAATAGATCTTTGATCTATATAACGAGAGTTAATAGGTTAGATTTCTAGATTAAAAACGTTAAAGTTCACATCTTCGGTTAGAAAAAGCGTTAATCTTAGATCGAAAGATGTAGATTAATGTACGAACTACTTAAGAAATTAGGGTTCATACTTTAGATGAGGTGAATCACAACTTGGTTAGAAATCATGAAATAATCTGAATTGGAATTGAATGTTGATAGGATAGGTGGATCAATTGCTCGCTTGTTTGTTATAACTTGATCAAATCCTTGAACTTGAATTGTTTAGCTAAGTTAATCTTTATTGCATATTAGGTTTAGATTTAGTTAAAATTGTTCGCAACCCGTATCTTCCTGGCTTTAGATTTATTCTTCCGTCCAGCTTTCACTTATTGTTATCTTTCGCTTTAGTTATTCCTGCTTAGTTTATTCATTGCTTAGGTTAGTTTTAGTGACATAGTTAGTTAAACAAATACTAGGATTACCAATCGTTAGTTCCCATAAGATCGACCCGTATCAACCTCTTTACTACGATCCTTGCACTTGAGGTATATCGGATTTACAAATTTTATTACTTGTTTATTTTTGCAATAGATAAATCCGTGGACAAGTTTTTGGCGCCATTGCCGGGAACCAAACGGTTGCCTAGTGTTTGTTTTGTTCTGCTTTTGTTTTGTTTTTGTTTTTCCGTGTTTAATTGCTTTTGTTCTTGTTTTAGGTAGATCTTAATTAGGTAATTAGGGTTTAAGGTCTTCTCTTAAAGCCCTTGTGATTAGTTTTTCCTTTCCATCTGCTTTCGCCTTTCTGCTTCTCTCCCATTCTTTTTCCTCGCTGCTTTTCCCTCGCTCCTGCTTCGCTTTTACGCTTTCAAAACGGGCGCCCGCACGATGAGACGCCCATCTGTTCTATTTTTCTCAACTCTGTATCGTTTTCAACTTGTCGGACGAGCGTCCATCCAATTTGGACGTCCGTCCAGCTTCTTCATTGATCGATGAGCGTTTGGACAACCAGACGCCCGTCTAGCTCAATTTCTAAGCGCACGCCCGCCCAGCTTTTACGGGCGTCCGTCTGTTTCCCTGTCTTAACTAATTTTATTTCTTTTTCTTTTCTTAGGCTTTAAATTTTTAATTTAGGTTTTTAAATTCTTAGTTTTTAGGTCTCAACCACCTGATTTTGGTTCGGTTTATGCAAACTCGAAGTCGAAAGGGACCATTGTTGTATACCCCTGACTTAGAGCGGACCATAGTCCGGCCAAACAGGCGGAAACTCCGTTCTGCGGCTCCTTCTGAAGAAGCCGATCAAGATCTAAAGGATCGCTTTAGCCAAGAATTAAAACTTCATAATTATGGCTGCTGAGGATAGACGTACGTTGGCAGACTACGCCATGCCAGGCGAAGTCAAAGTCAACCCGGCTATTGTTATCCCAGCCATAACTGCACAGACCTTCGAGCTAAATCCGGGACTCATTCAGATGATGCAGCATGCATCTATTTTTCATGGTTATCAGTCCGAGAATCCCTATACTCACTTACATACATTCTTAGAGATATGTGGTACTACACGCATCCAAGGAGTAAGTGAGGATGCTATTAAAGTAAAACTGTTCCCATTTTCTCTAAAGGGAGAAGCTAAAGAGTGGTATACCTCTCTCCCCGCCGAATCTATCACCACCTGGGCTGAACTTGAAAAAGAATTTTTAAGTCAATATTTCCCACCTTCAAAGACAGCCCAGTGTTTAAACGACATATTCACTTTCTATCAGAAAGAGAATGAATCCTTTTTCGAGTGTTGGAAAAGATTCAAGTCTCTGCTTAGAAAGTGTCCCCACCATGGCTTGCCACTGCTAAGGAAAGTCAACACTTTCTTTAGTGGATTGACCGAGTTTACAAAAGGCATGGTCAATAGTTCATCTGGTGGGGCGTTTTTGAAGAAAACGCCTGATGAGGGGTGGGCACTGTTTGAGGACATTGCCAAATACAACTATGCTCCCTCTTATCAAGCCATTCAAGCACCTCCTCCTCCTAAGGTTGAGGAAGTTAACATGCAAAGTTTGATCGCCATGCTGCAGAAGCAGATGGCAACTTCTCAAGTTTCGAATCGATTTAATCAAGCTTTTCTTTCCACGAACCCTCGGGTTCTATATTGTGAGAGTTGTTGTCGACCGCCACATGATTGGCCAGATGTCAATTCAATCCCCGCACTTTATCAAGTGAATGCCGCTCATGATCATGGGCGGTATAATCAAGTCACGTGTCGAAATTGTGACGAGGTGGGGCACACATCTAGATTCTCGGCTCCTATGAATGGGCGTGATCAAAGTAAATGCATTCTATGGCCGTAACAATCAAAGGTTGAATCAATTTTACGGCCGTAATAATCTCCAAAACCAAGGGTTTAATCAATCTTCAAGTTTTAATCCAAATTCTAATTTCAATCAGAATCAAAACTTCAATAAAACCCTGGTTTTCCTCGTAACCGAATCCCAATTTCTCCAATTCTAGTCAAAGGTTCAATCGAATTGGCCCATAAATTCTAATCATGTCGTCCCAAGTCGGCCCACCAAATTTATTCTCAAAATTTCCAAAACTCTCAAGGCCCCTCCCAATCTAACAATCTTGAAGCTAAATTGGAGGAGCAAAATAAAAGTATCCAACTCCTGATGACTACAAATAAAAATCTTGAGAGACATATTGGGCAACTGGCTGAGCAGTTAGCTTCTAGACCCCCAGGGCAACTGCCCAGTTTCACTGAGAAGAATCCAAAAGGCGGTCAAGTTGCTCAAACCGACTTGAACAATGGCCAATGTACTGACCTCGTACCTTCAATTCCATACGGTAGAGAGGAGGCCAGTGCAATGAATTTAAGAAGTGGTACTCAAGTTAGTGGTCCTTCCCACCAGGGAAACCACTAGCCTCTCTTGCCATTGTTAAGGCAGGAGGGGAAGCTGAGCACCTACACTCCCCTTGGCCGAAAGAGAAAACTCAGGTGGTTGATCCCCTGAGAGGTGAAAAAGCTGGAAGTCCTCAGGTGGCTGAACCCCTGGGGAATGAAGAAACAAGTGTAAGTCAGGAGGCTGATCCCCTGATTAATAAAAAGATTGAAAAAGCTGTTCGGTGGAAAGATCTGGAAGACAAAGCGGTCGGTCGTCTTCAAAGAAAGTCTTTTCAAAATGATCTCAAAAGCTTCCATTTCCACCAAGAAAGAGCAACATCCCTTTAAGTGAAGATAAGAAGTATGAAAAAGTGCTGAATCTCTTGAAAAATACTCAGGTGAATCTTCCATTATCAAAGGTCTTGGTTGAAATGCCTAATTATACAAAATTCATCAAGGATGTTGTTTCTTCGAAAAGGAGGTTGTCAGACATGAAGAGGCTGATTGGTGAGGATTGTTCAATGATCAATTATGAAAACCTACCAACCAAGAGAGGTGACCCTGGAAAGTTCGTGCTTACAGTGTTGATGGGAGGCCTGGTCTTCCCTAACTCTTTGTGTGACCTGGGTGCATCCATAAGCCTCATGCCATTGTCTGTGTGCAAACAGCTGGTTTAATCGATCTTCTAGAACCCACTACCATGAACTTGCAATTCACTGATAGATCTTCTAAGAAAGCAGCGGGAATCTTGAAAGACGTACTAGTTCAAATCGATAGATTTACCTTTCCCGTTGACTGGTACGTCTTAGACATTGAAAAAGATGAAAATGTCTCCCTGATTCTTGGAAGACCTTTTCTGTCTACAGCTAGATCCCTCATTGACTGCGATGGTGGGCGAGTGACGATACGTGTTGGTGATCAAGAGGTAAGCTATCATGTCTCCAAATCCATTCAAGTACCCTCTGGTCCTCCAACCGGTTTTTCCATTGAGGATACGTCTGATGACTTCGATGATTTGATGGAAAAGCAAGTCATGGCTGTGGCAACCGAGTATGAGCGACTGGTTGATAATTTGAATAATCACGGTGTGGTAAGTCTAGAGCAGCTAGAAGCTGAATTTAAGGATGGGTTGTTGAAAGGAGAAGCTTTGGCAGTGGGACCGCTAAGTAAACTCAGTGATGTTGAGTTGAAATGTGGAGAGCTCAAATCAAGTTTAGAAGACCCCCCTGCAGATTTGGTGTTGAAGCCGTTGCCTAAACATCTGAAGTATGTGTTTCTAAGAGAAGGTGACAAGCTTCCATTGATTATATCCGCCAAGTCGCCTCGTTTAGAAATGAAATTAATCAACGTCTTGAAAAAGAATGAAAAAGCCTTTGATGATGGCAAGTAGGAGATATCGAGGGATATCTCCGGACATCTCATGCACAAGATCAAGACAAATGAGGGTGCGAAATGTGTTAGACAGCCCCAGAGGAGGCTCAACCCTCATATGCAAGAGGTGGTTAAGAAGGAAATCACTAAACTTCTGGACATGGGAATCATTTATGCCATCGCTGATAGTGAATGGGTTTCCCCGACTCAAGTAATTCCCAAGAAAGGTGGAATTACGATTGAGAAGAATGAGAAGGGAGAGGAAATAGCATTGAGACTTGTCACTGGTTACGAGTCTCAGATCGATTATCGAAAGCTCAATGAGGTAACCATGAAAGATCACTTTCCCCTTCCATTCATTGACCAGATGCTTGAGCGTCTGGCAGGACACGCATTCTACTGCTTCATGGATGGATATTCAGGATATTTTCAAATACCCATTGATCCAGCTGACCAAGAAAAGACCACTTTCACCTGCCCTTATGGTACATTCGCCTACAGGTGAATGACATTTGGTCTCTGCAATGCCCCTGCTACATTTCAAAGATGTATGCTGGCTATCTTTGACGGGCTAGTAGAAAAGTGTATGGAAATCTTTATGGACGATTTTTCGGTCTTTGGTCACCCTTCTTCGACGATCTGTCTTGACAATCTAGATCAAGTGTTATCCGGATGTGTGGAAAAGAACTTAGTGCTCAATTGGGAAAAATGCCATTTCATGGTAGATGAGGAATAGTTCTTGGCCACAAGATTTCCGCCAAGGGTATAGAAGTTGACAGGGAAAAAGTAGAAGCTATCGAGAAGATGAGTTATCCTAAGAATGTGCGTGAAGTGAGAGGCTTTCTTGGACATGTCGGTTTCTATAGAAGATTCATTCAAGACTTCTCCAAGATAGCCAAGCCCCTGTCTACTTTACTTAAGGAAGACGTTGAGTTCAATTTTGATGAGGATTGCAAGCAAGCATTTGAAGAGCTTAAAACCGTTTAATCTCTCGCTCAATTCTTATATCGCCTAACTCGAACCTACCTTTTGAGCTTATGTACGACGCATCAAACTATGCAGTTGGTGCTGTTTTAGGACAAAGAATCAAAGGGAAGTTCCAGCCAATCTATTACGCCAGTCACACATTGAATCCTTCTCAAGTTAACTATACTACTACCGAAAAGGAATTATTGGCGTAGTCTTTGCTATGGACAAGTTTCGTAGTTACTTGTTAGGAGCTCAAGTGGTTGTGTGGATCGATCACGCCGCTTTCATGGTATCGATGACTAAGAAAGAGGCCAAACCGTGCCTCTCACTGCGTTGGATAACGACCTACAAGAGTTTGACGTTCAAATTAAAGACAAAAGGGGCAGTGAAAACGTTGTGGCGGATCACGTTTCGAGAATGTTAAGTGAGGAAAAGGGTGATCCATATGATATAGATCTTTACTTTCCTCTGGAAAACATTATGCTTATCGATGGTCAAGCGCCTCCGGATGTTCCATGGTATTCTTCCATTGTCAATTACCTTCATTCCCGATATCTTGATCCAGAATTGTCCTATCAGGAGAAGAAAAAGTTCTTCTCTGATTTGAAATCTTTCGTGTGGGATGAACCTTACCTGTTTAAGATCTGTAAAGATAGTCTGCTTAGAAGATGTGTTCCAGAATCTGAGCAGCGTGATATTATTGAGCAGTGCCACAGTGAACCCACTGGAGGTCACTTTGGTCCTTGGAAAACCGTTGCTAAGATCTTCCAATCCGGTTTCTATTGGCCCACGATCTTCAAAGTTATAGAAGCTTTCTGTAAAGCGTGTGATAGATGCCAAAGAACCGGTACTCTGACAAGGCGTTTTGACATGCCATTGAAACCCATCTTAGAATGCAAAGTCTTTGATGTATGGGGTATCGATTTTATGGGACCATTCCCATCATCTTGTAACAAATAACAAATACATCTTAGTCTCGCTTGATCATAAGACGGTCATGAAGTTCTTAAAGAAAACATTTTCATGAGATTTGGATGTCCTCGAGCCTTGATCAGTGATGAAGGAACGCATTTTTGCAACCGACCCTTAGAAAAAGTGCTCGAAAAGTATGGTGTTCGTCATAAGACAGGCACACCATATCACCCAATGACTAGTGGTCAGGTTGAAAGGAGCAACCAAAGCATTAAGAAAATCCTAGAGAAAACAGTTAACAGTCATAGAAAAGACTGGAGTCTAAAGTTGGATGATGTAATCGTGGGCATATCGAATCGCTATATAAGACCCCATGGGTACATCACCCTATCAAATGGTTTATGGTAAACCATGCCACTTAACAATCGAGTTAGAGCATAGAGCGTATTGGGCCACGAAGTTTTAAACTTCGATACCCAATCTTGTGGAAAACATCGATTGCAAATAAATGTTATGAGTTAGACGAATTTAGACTTCAGGCCTACGAAAGCCCCATGATAAGTAAGGAAAAGACAAAACTCCTTCACGATGCAAAAATCAAGAAGCGAGAATTTCGAGTAGGGGAACAAGTTTTATTGTACAATTCCAGGTTACATCCGTTCCTCGGTAAGTCGAGGACACGATGGTCCGGTCCTTTGAAATTCTCCAAATCATTCCTGAGGTGTTTTAGAACTAAGAGGTCATGGTGACCAAATTGCTCAGAGTGAATGGTCAAAGGTGTAAGCATTATATCGGTCAACCCAAAGAGAAGCCTTTGATTATTCATTTCCTCGACATCCTCGGGTGTGGTACTCCGAAGTCAATGAGTTTGACGAAGCCACCCGATTTGTTTTCCGAGAATGACGGCAAGTGGTCCAAGAGAGGAAGTTCTGGTGGTAGTTGGGATATGGAAGAGTTTAAACGGAAGGCACAGATTAAAGAGAAGATTGAAGAAGAAGAAGTGCAATGGGAAAAAGTAAGAATGTTTGGAAAGCGGTAAAGAACCCGACCCCATGTGTGAGATGTCAAGCTTTCAGAGCAACACTAATGACCAGAGCTTACACGGCAGTAGTGGCCGGAAGGAAGATTAAGTGGGTGATCCAGTCGAATAGTACGTGTGTCTAGCCAAAGACACTAAAGAAAGGCTCTTGTTGGGAGGCAACCCAATAATAAGAATAGTTTTTTTTTTTTTTATTTTGGATTATTTTGTTTTCTGTTGAATAAGGGGGGCTAGTTTTGTCTTGTGTCGTCTAGGTTTTTGGAGTCGGTTTTTGTGGCCAGGTAACTTGCATGAGCTGAATTTGAAAAATCCATGTGATTCCTTCCTTCCTGCCGATGTTACATTTGTGCACTACTTTTCACATAGATTCGGTTTTTGTCAATTTTTGCATTGCTTATGCTTTGTTCCATGATAATGCCTTGTCTATCATCTTTTGTACCCCTATCCCCAGAGGTACGTTTTGTTTTGTTTTTCAAGTGTGCAGGATATTTACGATAGCAATTGTGAGCTTTTAGATGAAGCCGCCCGGTGGATGGTCCACAGCCTATCGATTTCTTCAAGTCGCTTCGATCGACTCGCGACCACTTCCGAATTGCCACATTCGAACTACAATCAGCTAAGTTTTTCTTATTCTGCACAACATGAGGACATGTTGTTATTTAAGTGTGGGGGAGGGATTGCTTGTACCTATGTGGAAAAAATTGAAAATTTTTAAAATTTTTCAAATTCGTCCCGAGCATGATTTTATTTTGGCTTACTTACTTGTTATATTCCCATACTTGTGCTCAGTTGACTTGTATTTTTGCATAGACCTTTGATAAATAAGCTTTTACTCGAATTCTTTTCACGTAAGCCTCTTCGATGACGAGCTGAACTTAGGAAACTATACTCATTTAAGCTGATAATGTTTGATTCTGGTTATCAGACCGTCTGCTTAGTGCTGATGTCATGGAAATTGTAATATGTGTGTAGTTGGAATTGAAGTAGGAATTATCGTGAATATACCAAAGTCTGAATGTGATAAGTGAAACGTAACTATTGTTCTTTAAAAAGTATGTTCAAAAACAAATATATGAATTAATTGTGTGTGTCGGAAGCTGGTCGATGATTGGAGTGAGGTAGGGCATACCACGAATGTCCTATACCACTATGATGACCAAAAGCTCACGACAGTCAGAAGAAGCTGCCTTATGATTGGAGTAAGGTAGGGCATATCACGAATGTCCTATTCTGCTATGACGGGCAAGAGCTCATTCTGATGTGTGTATAAATGTGAAGGATAAATTGAATCAACTTACGAAAGAAAGTGGTATGAATAAGTGAAAGACTTAGTTATCACCTACCTTATCCCCGGTATAGACCAAGGTATATGTTGTAGGGAATATCCTCTGGATACAACTGAAAAGATTTCGAAAACACACGTATTACTCTAGTCATGACGTGAGTAGTTTTGTAGGGCGTATGTATAGTCAGGGTAATTCATTATCTGCCTCTAATGGGTATTGGTTGGTTAGCTTGATTTTAATTGTCAAGTGTGTAATCGGTGGAAGTTGAAGAAGGCTTTGCACACACTACACATTCGAGTAATCGTTTATTGCATGGGATGTATGTTTTTGATGCTAGTCGACCGGTCGTGATTTGATTTTATGTGGTTCAACGTTCAAGTAAGTCCATGGTTTTCTTGTTTTGTTTTGCTCGGGACGAGCAAAAGCTAAGTGTGGGGGAGTTGTTAAGGGTGAATTTATACGATTTATATCGCTATGTTTTATGATAATTTCCCTCATATTTGTATAAATTTGCATAAGAAACGAGTGTTTAATGGGATTATTGAGTAAATGATATTTTAAATGAGTTATTCGCAAAATAGGTTAATTTTGGTGTTTTAATTGTGATTTTATGATTATTTGGATGATATTACATTTTGCGATGTTTTGATGTGTTGTAGGTACATGTTTGATGCTCAAATGATGATCAAAAAGAGATAAGAGTCGAATTTTATTGATGATGGAGAGATAATGATGATTGGATTTGATGAAAAGAGATAAAGATGGAGAAATCAAGATGAAGTCGATCCTGGATCAAGGCCCAAAGAGCTTGAATCAAGCGCCCGCTTGACGGGCGTTTGATCCAGTGGACGAGCGTCCATGCTGATATTGTTGATTCAGAGTTGTGAAGATTTTGCTGGACGAGCGTCCAAATTTGTGAAGGACGGGCGTCTGATGAAGACTCGGCCCGATTCGAAGTAGATATGGAGGATCGAGGCAGCGTCCCGTAGAAGGGGTGGACGGGCGTCCAGCGGCCGACATCTTTGAAACCGACTTTATTTTCTATAAAATACAGCGCGTTTTCCACATTGAAGAGACCAATTACACATCATTCAAAACCCTAATCCTAGGGGCGGCTTAGGCTGCGTTTTTTACTCTGCTTTTTTTAGCTTTATGCACTCTAAATTCTAGGTTAGTTTAGGTAGTTTTTATGCACTTTAATTCATCAATTTCAAGTTTCAAGAGGATGCTTAGAGGCTAAAGCCTTTTGAAAGAGCGTTGTGAAGCCGTCCAATTCAACAATTCGGTTCCGCCCATGATTATTTTGTGAGTTTTTAATACAAGTTGTTTCTTTTATCATGTTTATTATGATTTATGCAATTTCATATCGAAAGATCGTTGCTTTGTTGATTGTTTTATTTGATGAGAATCATCTAAACGTTAGATCACCATGATAAAAGAATAGATCTTTGATCTATATAACGAGAGTTAATAGGTTAGATTTCTAGATTAAAAACGTTAAAGTTCACATCTTCGGTTAGAAAAAGCGTTAATCTTAGATCGAAAGATAGAGATTAATAGACGAACTACTTAAGAAATTAGGGTTCATACTTTAGATGAGGTGAATCACAACTTGGTTAGAAATCATGAAATAATCTGAATTGGAATTGAATGTTGATAGGATAGGTGGATCAATTGCTCGTTTGTTTGTTATAACTTGATCAAATCCCTTGAACTTGAATTGTTTAGCTAAGTTAATCTTTATTGCATATTAGGTTTGGATTTAGTTAAAATTGTTCGCAACCCGTATCTTCCCTGGCTTTAGATTTATTCTTCTGTCCAGTTTCACTTATTGTTATCTTTCGTTTTAGTTATTCCCTGTTTAGTTTATTCGCTGTTTAGGTTAGTTTTCGTGACATAGTTAGTTAAACAAATACTAGGATTACCAATCGTTAGTTCCCCGTAAGATCGACCCGGTATCAACCTCTTTACTACGATCCTTGCACTTGAGGTATATCGGATTTACAAATTTTATTACTTGTTTATTTTTGCAATAGATAAATCCGTGGACAAGTTTTTGGCGCCGTTGCCGGGGAACCAAACGGTTGCCTAGTGTTTGTTTTGTTCTGTTTTGTTTTGTTTTTGTTTTTCCTGTGTTTAATTGCTTTTGTTCTTGTTTTAGGTAGATCTTAATTAGGTAATTAGGGTTTAAGGTCTTCTCTTTAAAGCCCTTGTGATTAGTTTTTCCTTTCCATCTGTTTTTTGTCTTTCTGTTTCTCTCCCCATTCTTTTTCCTGCTGTTTTTCCCTGCTCCTGCTTCGTTTTTCTGCTTCCAAACGGGCGTCCAGACCAGTAGACGCCCATCTGTTCTATTTTTCTCAACTCTGTATCGTTTTCAACTTGTCGGACGAAGTCCCATCCAATTTGGACGTCCGTCCAGCTTCTTCAAATTGATCGAGATGAGCGTTTGGACAACCAGACGCCCGCCTAGCTCAATTTCTAGCGACGCCCGTCCAGCTTTCCGGGCGTCCGTCTGCTTCCTGCCTTAACTAATTTTATTTCTTTTTCTTTTCTTAGGCTTTAAATTTTTAATTTAGGTTTTAAATTCTTAGTTTTTAGGTCTCAACCACCTGATTTTGGTTCGGTTTATGCAAACTCAAGTCGAAAGGACCATTGATGTATACCGACTTAGAGCGGACCATAGTCCGCCAAACAGCGGAAACTCCGCTCTGCGGCTCCTTCAAGAAGCCGATCAAGATCTGAGAGGATCGTTTAGCCAAGAATTGAAAACTTCATAATTATGGTCTGGCGAGGATAGACGTCGTTGGCGGACTACGCCATGCCAGCGAAGTCAAAGTCAACCCGGCTATTGTTATCCCACCATAATCGCACGAACCTTCGAGCTAAATCCGGGACTCATTCGGATGATGCGAAAGATGCATCTATTTTTCATGGTTATCAGTCCGAGAATCCCCATACTCACTTACATACATTCTTAGAGATATGTGGTACTACACGCATCCAAGGAGTAAGTGAGGATGCTATTAAAGTAAAACTGTTCCCATTTTCTCTAAAGGGAGAAGCTAAAGAGTGGTATACCTCTCTCCCCGCCGAATCTATCACCACCTGGGCTGAACTTGAAAAAGAATTTTTAAGTCAATATTTCCCACCTTCAAAGACAGCCCAGTGTTTAAACGACATATTCACTTTCTATCAGAAAGAGAATGAATCCTTTTTCGAGTGTTGGAAAAGATTCAAGTCTCTGCTTAGAAAGTGTCCCCACCATGGCTTGCCACTGCTAAGGAAAGTCAACACTTTCTTTAGTGGATTGACCGAGTTTACAAAAGGCATGGTCAATAGTTCATCTGGTGGGGCGTTTTTGAAGAAAACGCCTGATGAGGGTGGGCACTTTGTTTGAGGACATTGCCAAATACAACTATGCTCCTCTTATCAAGCCATTCAAGCACCTCCTCCTCCTAAGGTTGAGGAAGTTAACATGCAAAGTTTGATCGCCATGCTTTGCGCAGGCGCATGGCAACTTCTCAAGTTTCAATCGACGAATCAAGCTTCTTCTTTTCCACGTAACCCTCGGGTTCTATATTGTGAGAGTCGTTGTCGATCGCCACATGATTGGCCGATGTCAATTCAATCCCCCTGCACCTTATCAAGTGAATGCTGTTCATGATCATGGACAGTATAATCAAGTCACGTGTCAGAATTGTGACGAGGTGGGGCACACATCTAGATTCTGTCCTATGAACGGGCAGACTGCTGAAGTAAATGCATTCTATGGCCAGAACAATCAAAGGTTGAATCAATTTTCTGGCCAGAATAATCTCCAAAACCAAGGGTTTAATCAATCTTCAAGTTTTAATCCAAATTCTAATTTCAATCAGAATCAAAACTTCAATAGAAACCCTGGTTTTCCTCGAACTAATCCCAATTTCTCCATTCTAGTCAAAGGTTCAATCGAATTGGCCCAAAATTCTAATCATGTTTGTCCCAAGTCGGCCCAAACAACCTATTCTCAAAATTTCCAAAACTCTCAAGGCCCCTCCCAATCTAACAATCTTGAAGCTAAATTGGAGGAGCAAAATAAAAGTATCCAACTCACGATGACTACAAATAAAAATCTTGAGAGACATATTGGGCAATCGGTGAGCGATTAGCTTTAGACCCAGGGCAATCGCCCGGCCACCGAGAAGAATCCAAAAGCGGTCAAGTTGCTCAAACCGACTTGAACAATGGCCAATGTCTCGACCTCGTACCTTCAATTCCATATGGTAGAGAGGAGGCCAAAGCAATGAATTTAAGAAGTGGTACTCAAGTTAGTGGTCCTTCCCACCAGGAAACCACTAGCCCTCTCCCATTGTTGTTAAGGCGGGAGGGGAAGCTGAGCACCTACACTCCTTGGCCGAAAGAGAAAACTCAGTGGTTGATCCCCGAGAGGTGAAAAAGCTGGAAGTCCTCAGGTGGCTGAACCCCTGGGGAATGAAGAAACAAGTGTAAGTCAGGAGGTTGATCCCCTGATTAATAAAAAGATTGAAAAAGCTGTTCGGTGGAAAGATCTGGAAGACAAAGCGGTCAGTGCGTCTTCAAAGAAAGTCTTTTCTGAAAATGATCTGAAAAAGCTTCCATTTCCACCAAGAAAGAGCAACATCCCTTTAAGTGAAGATAAGAAGTATGAAAAAGTGCTGAATCTCTTGAAAAATACTCAGGTGAATCTTCCATTATCAGAGGTCTTGGTTGAAATGCCTAATTATACAAAATTCATCAAGGATGTTGTTTCTTCGAAAAGGAGGTTGTCAGACATGAAGAGGCTGATTGGTGAGGATTGTTCAATGATCAATTATGAAAACCTACCAACCAAGAGAGGTGACCCTGGAAAGTTCGTGCTTACAGTGTTGATGGGAGGCCTGGTCTTCCCTAACTCTTTGTGTGACCTGGGTGCATCCATAAGCCTCATGCCATTGTCTGTGTGCAAACAGCTGGGTTTAATCGATCTTCTAGAACCCACTACCATGAACTTGCAATTCACTGATAGATCTTCTAAGAAAGCGTGCGGGAATCTTGAAAGACGTCTTAGTTCAAATCGATAGATTTACCTTTCCCGTTGACTCGTGCGTCTTAGACATTGAAAAAGATGAAAATGTCTCCTGATTCTTGGAAGACCTTTTCATCTCTGACAAGATCCTCATTGATCTGCGATGGTGGGCGAGTGACGATACGTGTTGGTGATCAAGAGGTAAGCTATCATGTCTCCAAATCCATTCAAGTACCTCTCGGTCCTCCAACCGGTTTTTCCATTGAGGATACGTCGATGACTTCGATGATTTGATGGAAAAGCAAGTCATGGCTGTGGCAACCGAGTATGAGCGATCGTTGATAATTTGAATAATCACGGTGTGGTAAGTCTAGAGCGACTAGAAGTTTGAATTTAAGGATGGGTTGTTGAAAGGAGAAGCTTTGGCGGTGGGACCGCTAAATAAACTTCGGTGATGTTGAGTTGAAATGTGGAGAGCTCAAATCAAGTTTAGAAGACCCCTGCAGATTTGGTGTTGAAGCGTTGCCTAAACATCCAAGTATGTGTTTCTAAGAGAAGGTGACAAGCTTCCATTGATTATATCCGCCAAGTCGTCTCGTTTAGAGGAAATGAAATTAATCAACGCCTTGAAAAAGAATGAAAAAGCCTTTGGATGGCAAGTAGGAGATATCGAGGATATCTCCGGACATCTCAGATGCACAAGATCAAGACAAATGAGGGTGCAAAATGTGTTAGACACTGCCCAGAGAGGAGGCTCAACCTCATATGCAAGAGGTGGTTAAGAAGGAAATCACTAAACTTCCGGACATGGGAATCATTTATGCCATCACGATAGTGAATGGGTTTCCCGACTCAAGTAATTCCCAAGAAAGGTGGAATTACGATTGAGAAGAATGAGAAGGGAGAGGAAATAGCATTGAGACTTGTCACTGGTTACAGAGTCTGCATCGATTATCGAAAGCTCAATGAGGTAACCATGAAAGATCACTTTCCCCTTCCATTCATTGACCAGATGCTTGAGCGTCTGGCAGGACACGCATTCTACTGCTTCATGGATGGATATTCGTGGATATTTTCAAATACCCATTGATCCAAATTGACCAAGAAAAGACCACTTTCACCGCTTCTTATGGTACATTCGCCACAGCGAATGACATTTGGTCTCTGCAATGCCCCTGCTACATTTCAAAGATGTATGCTGGCTATCTTTGACGGGCTAGTAGAAAAGTGTATGGAAATCTTTATGGACGATTTTTCGGTCTTTGGTCAGTCCTTCGACGACTGTCTTGACAATCTAGATCAAGTGTTATCCAGATGTGTGGAAAAGAACTTAGTGCTCAATTGGGAAAAATGCCATTTCATGGTAGATGAGGGAATAGTTCTTGGCCACAAGATTTCCGCCAAGGGTATAGAAGTTGACAGGGAAAAAGTAGAAGCTATCGAGAAGATGAGTTATCCTAAGAATGTGCGTGAAGTGAGAGGCTTTCTTGGACATGTCGGTTTCTATAGAAGATTCATTCAAGACTTCTCCAAGATAGCCAAGCCCCTGTCTACTTTACTTAAGGAAGACGTTGAGTTCAATTTTGATGAGGATTGCAAGCAAGCATTTGAAGAGCTTAAAAACCGTTTAATCTCTGCTCCAATTCTTATATCGCCTAACTCGAACCTACCTTTTGAGCTTATGTACGACGCATCAAACTATGCAGTTGGTGCTGTTTTAGGACAAAGAATCAAAGGGAAGTTCCAGCCAATCTATTACGCCAGTCACACATTGAATCCTTCTCAAGTTAACTATACTACTACTGAAAAGGAATTATTGGCCGTAGTCTTTGCTATGGACAAGTTTCGTAGTTACTTGTTAGGAGCTCAAGTGGTTGTGTGGACTGATCACGCTGCTTTGCGGTATCTGATGACTAAGAAAGAGGCCAACCGTGCCTACTGCGTTGGATACTGACCCTACAAGAGTTTGACGTTCAAATTAAAGACAAAAGGGGTAGTGAAAACGTTGTGGCGGATCACGTTTCGAGAATGTTAAGTGAGGAAAAGGGTGATCCAGATGATATAGATCTTTACTTTCCTCTGGAAAACATTATGCTTATCGATGGCTGCGCTCCAGATGTTCCATGGTATTCTTCCATTGTCAATTACCTTCATTCCCGATATCTTGATCCAGAATTGTCCTATCGGAGAAGAAAAGTTCTTCTCTCGATTTGAAATCTTTCGTGTGGGATGAACCTTACCTGCTTAAGATCTCAGAAGATAGTCCGCTTAAAGATGTGTTCCGAATCGAGCAACGTGATATTATTGAGCAGTGCCACAGTGAACCCACTGGAGGTCACTTTGGTCCTTGGAAAACCGTTGCTAAGATCTTCCAATCCGGTTTCTATTGGCCCACGATCTTCAAAGATATAGAAGCTTTCTGTAAAGCGTGTGATAGATGCCAAAGAACCGGTACTCTGACAAGGCGTTTTGACATGCCATTGAAACCCATCTTAGAATGCAAAGTCTTTGATGTATGGGGTATCGATTTTATGGGACCATTCCCATCATCTTGTGGTAACAAATACATCTTAGTCTGCTTGATCATAAGACGGTCATGAAGTTCTTAAAGAAAAACATTTTCATGAGATTTGGATGTCCTCGAGCCTTGATCAGTGATGAAGGAACGCATTTTTGCAACCGACCCTTAGAAAAAGTGCTCGAAAAGTATGGTGTTCGTCATAAGACAGGCACACCATATCACCCAATGACTAGTGGTCAGGTTGAAAGGAGCAACCAAAGCATTAAGAAAATCCTAGAGAAAATAAATTAATATCATAGAAAAGACTGAGTCTAAAGTTGGATGATGTACTTGTGGGCATATCGAATCGCCTATAAGACTCCACGGGTACATCACCCTATCAAATGGTTTATGGTAAACCATGCCACTTAACAATCGAGTTAGAGCATAGAGCGTATTGGGCCACGAAGTTTTTAAACTTCGATACCCAATCTTGTGGAAAACATCGATTGCAACAGTTGCATGAGTTAGACGAATTTAGACTTCAGGCCTACGAAAGCCCCATGATAAGTAAGGAAAAGACAAAACTCCTTCACGATGCAAAAATCAAGAAGCGAGAATTTCGAGTAGGGGAACAAGTTTTATTGTACAATTCCAGGTTACATCCGTTCCCTGGTAAGCTGAGGACACGATGGTCCGGTCCCTTTGAAATTCTCCAAATCATTCCTGGAGGTGTTTTAGAACTAAGAGGTCATGGTGACCAGCCGTTCAGAGTGAATGGTCAAATGTGTAAGCATTATATCGGTCAACCCAAAGAGAAGCCTTTGATTATTCATTTCCTCGACATCCTCGGGTGTGGTACTCAAGTCAATGAGTTTGACGAAGCCGCCCGATTTGTTTTCCGAGAATGACGGCAAAGTGGTCCAAAGAGAGGAAGTTCGGCCGGTAGTTGGGATATGGAAGAGTTTAAACGGAAGGCACAAAGTTAAAGAGAAGATTGAAGAAGAAGAAGTCCGCAATGGGGAAAAGTAAGAATGTTTGGAAAGCGGTAAAGAACCCGACCCCATGTGTGAGAGATGTCAAGCTTTTACAGAGCAACACTAATGACCGTAGCTTACACGGGCAGTAAAGGCCGGAAGGAAGATTAAGTGGACTGATCCAGTCGAATAGTACGTGTGTTCAGCCAAAGACACTAAAGAAAGGCTCTTGTTGGGAGGCAACCCAATAATAAGAATAGTTTTTTTATTTTGGATTATTTTGTTTTCTGTTGAATAAGGGGGCTAGTTTTGTCTTGTGTCGTCTAGGTTTTGGTGTCGGTTTTTGTGGCCAGGTAACTTGCATGAGCTGAATTTGAAAAATCCATGTGATTCCTTCCTTCCTGCCGATGTTACATTTGTGCACTACTTTTCACATAGATTCGGTTTTTGTCAATTTTTGCATTGCTTATGCTTTGTTCCATGATAATGCCTTGTCTATCATCTTTTGTGCCCCTATCCCCGAGAGGTACGTTTTGTTTTGTTTTTCAAGTGTGCAGGATATTTGCGATAGAAATTGTGAGCTTTTAGATGAAGCCGCCCGGTGGATGGTCCACGCCACTCTTGATTTCTTCAAGTCGCTTACGATCCGACTCGCGACCACTTCCGCACTGCCACATTCGAACTACAATCACTAAGTTTTTCTTATTCTCGCACAACATGAGGACATGTTGTTATTTAAGTGTGGGGGGATTGCTTGTACTATGTGGAAAAAATTGAAAATTTTTAAAATTTTTCAAATTCGTCCCGAGCATGATTTTATTTTGGCTTACTCACTTGTTATATTCCCATACTTGTGCTCAGTTGACTTGTATTTTTGCATAGACCTTTGATAAATAAGCTTTTACTCGAATTCTTTTCACGTAAGCCTCTTCGATGACGAAATAACTTAGAAACTATACTCATTTAAGCCGATAATGTTTGATTCTCGTTATCGACCGCCTGCTAGCTTAGTCTTGATGTCATGGAAATTGTAATATGTGTGTAGTTGGAATTGAAGTAGGAATTATCGTGAATATACCAAAGTCTGAATGTGATAAGTGAAACGTAACTATTGTTCTTTAAAAAGTATGTTCAAAAACAAATATATGAATTAATTGTGTGTGTCGGAAGCTGGTCGATGATTGGAGTGAGGTAGGGCATACCACGAATGTCCTATACCACTATGATGACCAAAAGCTCACGACAGTCAGAAGAAGCTGCCTTATGATTGGAGTAAGGTAGGGCATATCACGAATGTCCTATTCTGCTATGACGGGCAAGAGCTCATTCTGATGTGTGTATAAATGTGAAGGATAAATTGAATCAACTTACGAAAGAAAGTGGTATGAATAAGTGAAAGACTTAGTTATCACCTACCTTATCCCCGGTATAGACCAAGGTATATGTTGTAGGGAATATCCTCTGGATACAACTGAAAAGATTTCGAAAACACACGTATTACTCTAGTCATGACGTGAGTAGTTTTGTAGGGCGTATGTATAGTCAGGGTAATTCATTATCTCGCCTCTAATGGGTATTGGTTGGTTAGCTTGATTTTAATTGTCAAGTGTGTAATCGGTGGAAGTTGAAGAAGGCTTTGCACACACTACACATTCGAGTAATCGCTTTATTGCATGGGATGTATGTTTTTGATGCTAGTCGACCGGTCGTGATTTGATTTTATGTGGTTCAACGCTCAAGTAAGTCCATGGTTTTCTTGTTTTGTTTTGCTCGGGACGAGCAAAAGCTAAGTGTGGGGGAGTTGTTAAGGGTGAATTTATACGATTTATATCGCTATGTTTTATGATAATTTCCCTCATATTTGTATAAATTTGCATAAGAAACGAGTGTTTAATGGGATTATTGAGTAAATGATATTTTAAATGAGTTATTCGCAAAATAGGTTAATTTTGGTGTTTTAATTGTGATTTTATGATTATTTGGATGATATTACATTTTGCGATGTTTTGATGTGTTGTAGGTACATGTTTGATGCTCAAATGATGATCAAAAAGAGATAAGAGTCAAATTTTATTGATGATGGAGGAGATAATGATGATTGGATTTGATGAAAAAGAGATAAAGATGGAGAAATCAAGATGAAGTCGATCCTGGATCAAGCGCCCAGCAGCTTGAATCAAGCGCCCGCTTGACGGGCGTTGATCCAAAGGGGCGAGCGTCCATGCCGATATTGTTGATTCGAGTTGTGAAGATTTTGCTGGACGAGCGTCCAAATTTGTGAAGGACGGGCGTCTGATGAAGACTCGGCCCGATTCGAAGTAGATATGGAGGATCAGACGAGCGTCCAGAAGGGGTGGACGGGCGTCCAGCGGCCGACATGCTGAAACCGACTTTATTTTCTATAAATACAGCCGCGTTTTTCCACATTGAAGAGACCAATTACACATCATTCAAAACCCTAATCCTAGGGGCGGCTTAGGCTGCGTTTTTACTCTGTTTCTTTTCAGTTTATGCACTCTAAATTCTAGGTTAGTTTAGGTAGTTTTTATGCACTTTAATTCATCAATTTCAAGTTTCAAGAGGATGCTTAGAGGCTAAAGCCTTTTGAAAGAGCGTTGTGAAGCCGTCCAATTCAACAATTCGGTTCCGCCCATGATTATTTTGTGAGTTTTTAATACAAGTTGTTTCTTTTATCATGTTTATTATGATTTATGCAATTTCATATCGAAAGATCGTTGCTTTGTTGATTGTTTTATTTGATGAGAATCATCTAAACGTTAGATCACCATGATAAAAGAATAGATCTTTGATCTATATAACGAGAGTTAATAGGTTAGATTTCTAGATTAAAAACGTTAAAGTTCACATCTTCGGTTAGAAAAAGCGTTAATCTTAGATCGAAAGATGTAGATTAATAGACGAACTACTTAAGAAATTAGGGTTCATACTTTAGATGAGGTGAATCACAACTTGGTTAGAAATCATGAAATAATCTGAATTGGAATTGAATGTTGATAGGATATGTGGATCAATTGCTCGTTTGTTTGTTATAACTTGATCAAATCCCTTGAACTTGAATTGTTTAGCTAAGTTAATCTTTATTGCATATTAGGTTTAGATTTAGTTAAAATTGTTCGCAACCCGTATCTTCCCTGGCTTTAGATTTATTCTTCTGTCCAGTTTCACTTATTGTTATCTTTCGTTTTAGTTATTCCCTGTTTAGTTTATTCGCTGTTTAGGTTAGTTTTCGTGACATAGTTAGTTAAACAAATACTAGGATTACCAATCGTTAGTTCCCCGTAAGATCGACCCGGTATCAACCTCTTTACTACGATCCTTGCACTTGAGGTATATCGGATTTACAAATTTTATTACTTGTTTATTATTGCAATAGATAAATCCGTGGACAAGGGGTCTTCTTCTAACATCTGCCCAACTTTTCTGCCTATCTTGAGCTGCATTCAGATTCTTCTTAACCAACTGAACTCTCTCTTTAGCTTGCTCAACTATTTCTGGCCCGGTGACTTGTCTTTCTCCGACTTCATCCCAAAACAACGGCGTTCTACATCTTCTTCCATACAAAGCTTCAAACGGTGGCATGCATATACTTGCATGATAAATGTTGTTGTAGGCAAACTCCGCTACCGGTAGGTAATCATCCCATGATCCGCCTACTTCCAAGACACAAGCTCTCAACATATCTTCAAGTGTTTGTATAGTCCTCTCAGATTGTCTATCTTTCTGAGGATGAAAGGCCGTACTCAAATCCAACTTGGTTCCAAAAGCAGCTTGTAAACTTTTCCAAAATCCACTGACGAACCTCGGATCACGATCCGAAACTATCGAGATAGGTACTCCGTGTAACTTCACTATATTATCCAAGTACAGTGTCGTCATCTTCTTCAAGGACATATCAACCTTATACGGCAAGAAATGAGCGGATTTGGTCAATCTGTCTACAATCACCCAAATCGCATCATGTCCGTCCTTTGTCTTAGGTAAGCCGGTGATGAAATCCATTGTAATCTTATCCCACTTCCATTCAGGGATATCTAACGGCTTAAGCATTCCTCCTGGTCTTCTATGCTCTGCTTTAACCTTCTGACAAGTGTCACACTCTGCTACGAACTTAGCTATTTCCAGTTTCATCGAGGGCCACCAAAACATTTCCTTGAAGTCTCGGTACATTTTAGTAGCACCGGATGAACCGCAAAGCAATCCTATGTGCCTCTTCCATAACTCTCGCCTCAAATCAGCAACATTAGGCACACACAAACGATCTTGGTACCAAAGATTGCCATCCTTATCTAACACATATCCAACTGTAGGCTTTTCTCTTGCAACTCGCTTCAAGTCAACCAAAACTGGGTCTTCATCTTGCTTCTCCCGAATATCATCCATCAACTCGGACCTCGCTAACAACGGTGCCACAAACTGCCGGTCTTCAATCTGATCAAAACTCCGAATCTACAGCCCATCTAACCTCTCTGCAACAACTTCAACACTTGAAACCGCAAACACTGGTTTTCTGCTCAAAGCATCCGCTACCACATTCTCTTTACCCGGATGGTACTGAATATCCAAGTCATAATCCTTAACAAACTCTAACCATCTCCTTTGTCTCATATTCAGATTCTCTTGAGTAAAGAAATACTTCAAACTCTTGTGATCGGTGAATATCCTAGCCTTAACTCCATACAAGTAGTGCCTCCAAATCTTTAGAGCAAACACTACTGCTGCCAACTCTAAGTCATGTGTTGGGTAATTCTTCTCATGCACCTTCAACTGTCTAGATGCATAAGCAATCACCTTCACTCCTTGCATCAACACACAACCTAAACCTTGTCCCGAAGCATCCGTGTAAATGTCATAATTACCAAGGATCTCCGGAACTGCCAAAACTGGGGCTGTAGTCAACTTCGTCTTCAATGTCTGAAAAGCCTCTTCACACTCACTGGTCCACTCGAACTTTACATTCTTTTGAGTGATCCAGGTAAGTGGTGTAGCTATCCTTGAGAAATCCTGAACAAACTTCCTATAATAGCCCGCCAAACCGAGAACACTTCTAACCTCTAAAACGGTAGTCGGTCTGGACCACTTCTCAACTGCTTCAATCTTCACGGGATCAACCTTAATGCCATCTCCAGAAATTACATAACCCAAGAAACTCACTTGATCCAACCAAAAGTCACAATTCGAGAACTTAGCATACAACTGGTTCTTCTTCAAAGTCTCCAACACTATCCTTAAGTGTTCTTCATGCTCTTTCTCATCCTTAGAGTACACTAGAATATCATCTATAAACAATATCACAAACTTATCCAAGTATGGCATGAAAACACGCTGCATTAAGTCCATAAATGCAGATGGAGCATTAGTGAGTCCAAAAGGCATGACTAAGAACTCATAATGTCCATACCTCATACTGAAAGCCGTCTTCGGTATATCTGCTACCTTGATCTTCAACTGATGATACCCTGACCTAAGATCAATCTTAGAGAACACTCTATTGCCTTGTAACTGATTAAACAAATCATCTATCCTTGTCAAATGGTACTTATTCTTGATGGTAAGATTGTTCAACGCTCTGTAATCTATGCACATCCTTATGCTACCATCTTTCTTCTTGACAAACAACACTGGGGCTCCCCAAGGTGAAGTACTAGGCTGAATTATATTCCTCTCAAGCATATCCTTAAGCTGAGCTTTCAACTCCTTCAATTCAGCCGGTGCCATTCTATAGGGTGCCTTAGCAACTAGTGCAGCTCCTGGTATCAGCTTGATCTCAAATTCAATCTCTCTATCCGGCATGTTTCCCGTAACTCTTCTGGAAACACTTCAGGGTATTCCTTGACAACAGAGGTTTCCTCTATTTCAGGCTTTGCTTGCTCCACATCCACGGCGTACAACAAGTAGCCTTCACAACCCTTCCGACAAGCTCTTACAGCCTTAACCGCTGAAATTATAGGGTGACGCTTCTTACTAGGCTTGTAAACATTTCCTCGGTAAGTCTTATCTGATTTCCCTGGTATCTTGAAGGTCACTCTCTTTTCTCAACAATCCAAGTGAACAAAATTCTCGGATAGCCAGTCTATTCCAAGAATCACATCGAAATCTGAAAAGTTTAGAACCGTAAAGTCACTCTTACAACGATACGTCCCTACTCGTACATCCACTTGCGGCACCAACTTGGTTACCTTAGTCACTTTTCCTAAAGGTGTTGTTATCTCCAAAGTGTTTCTTAAAGGTTCCATTGGTAGATTAAGCTTCTTAGCTATCTTAGTTGACACAAAAGTATTAGACGCTCTTGTATCAAACAACGCCGTAACTACCAAGTTGTCTAATATTATTGTACCTAGGATGTGAACTCATTTATTTAAACATAAATACAACATGATTTAAATCGTGATATAAAAATACTCAAATAATTTAAAATAAACAAAAGGTACCTGAAATAACATTATCATCTGGTTCAGCCATCTCAGCATCCACTGCAAAAACTCGGACTGGACGACTTGGGCCGCCTCTTCCACTACCCTGCTTCTGAATATTCAAGCTCCCTTTGTTGGACACATCTTAGAAAAGTGCCCTAGATCTCCGCAGTAGTAGCAGCCACCTGTATTAACCTTACACTCACCTGAGTGATTCCTATTACACTTAGGACAAAGTGGTGCTCTGGTTGGAGGTTTACTTGCCGCAGGGGCTGTTGTTCTCTTAGCATTCTGCTGTGGTGCTCCCCTATTATTACCTTGACTTGTTCCAAAATTTCTCTTATTCCCAATAACCACGGTGGCCTTCTTCCTGAATGTCTCAACCTCTAATGCTTTGTTTAGCAACTCAGCCATGTTCTTGGCTGTGAAACCTAACATACCATACTGTATCTGATAGGCTAAGCCTTCCTTGTAAAGAGCCATATTTCTCTCTTCGACCTTCATCAACTCGGGGTAAAATCTTCCCTACTCGTTAAACTTGTTGGTGTACTGAGATACTGTCATGTAATTACCCTGCTTAAGCTTTAAGAATTGGCTTGCCATGTCCGCCAAGACTGCTTCGAAAAATACTCATATAGAACATGGCCTTAAAGCCTTCCCAATCTTTTACCTTTCCATTACTTCTTTGTATAGCATCAATCCAAGCTTCAGCTGCACCCAAAAGAAACCCAACTGCTAACTGTGCCATCTCAGTCTCAGGAACATTTATGTTCCTACAAGCATTCTCAAAACCTCTTAACCACTCTTCAGCCTTGGAATGCTCGACATTCCCAAGAAAGTCTTGAACTATGTTCCTCCTTAATCTCGTATACCAGTCCACTGGTGGTGCTTGCTCGAAAACCGGTCTAACTGGTGGGGCTTGTGGTAAACTGGAGGGTATCCATAGGGTATCTCTTGCTGGTAGAAACCGTAGGGTGGATAACCAAAGCCTTGCTGGTGATCAAAAAGGGGTGATGGAGGTATAGAAGGTCGAGGAGTATGACCCACTGGAGGAGGGTAGAAAGTCTGATGCTGCTGGTGAGAAAACACTGGTGGAGGAGGGTAGCTCACTGGTGGTGGATAAATACTAGTTGCTGGGGGTACGCTGACTGGTGGAATGTCTCCTACCACAGTGACACGGATAGGGGCTTCTCCAGGCTCTCCATAACGTTGTTGTACCTTGGTTGATATCGTGGTGTACCGAATTGGTCGTGGTGACAAGTTCCTCTGAGAATTAGGGGTAGGGGTCGCAGTATGAGGGGGTGGAGTGGGGATCGGATGAGCTAAAGGATTCCGCCTCACAAAACCGCCTACTACGACTGGTATCGGACTCTCTCGTCGGACTCAAGCATATGCACCCGCTCCGGTTCTAGTGAAATACAATCTCGATGATCAAAGAAAACAAGAACGTTACTAAAAGATCTAAAGAAAAACTTATCTTAGGAGAAATGAAGCCTTAAAGACGCTTTTCTCTGATACCAACTCTAACGCCCCGTTCCCGGACACCGAGTCCTCATCCGCAACGCATAATATTAAATAAATAATATAACACGTAAGCCTCTACTACGTCGTATCAAATAAAAGCAAATGGCAGCAAAAGACTCGGGTAATTTTTCTTAAATAGGAAACCAAGAATAGAAATAACTAAAGATAGAAATGTAACGGTATTACATCGGAAAACCAAACGAATCCAAAAGTATGAATCTCAAAACTAAAATTAAACTACAAGGTTCCAATGATAAGTCAAGTCTATGAAATAAATGTAAATAAATGAATCATAAACAAGGTCTTCAACTCCGCATCCTCAAACGCCGTCATCAAAGTCCTCTCAAAAATCTTCACTAACTCGTTCAGATTCTCTTCCCCAAACACATAAATAAACATGCATTTGAGGTAAGTACAATGTACAAAGTAAGAAGTAAGCTACAACATAATTAAGGTTTATTATTAAAAGATTATCTTAGTGAGACCGACTCAAACTAGGGTTCACTACATGCCCATCGACACGCCGTGACTATACGCTTCTAACTTAGCTTATCTTTGTTACATCATTACTCAATGACACAATGCATGGTGAAAATTCCACCACGAGATATACTTGCCAACTACGGTGATTAGCACCGTAGTCCCGGATCTCCCCGCACGCATATACGCTCGATGGATTTCCTCCACTACCCTTCACCTTTTTTTTTGAGCCAAGAAGAGCGTTATCCACCTTTTATGAACGTATCACATCGCCATTTTGAATCAGTGCCTAACCAAGAATAACTAACGTTTTAGCTTTTATCTACACATATGTAATTATTAATGTGAATTAACTAACCACCTAAGTGTTTTTAGAATAAAACTCATCTTAACTCAACCTACTCCCTCACTTAGATAGCTAGACATCACATCTTAACAATTACATAGACATTGATGAACTCTAGTTCATCAAAGCACAAGCCCTTTCATGCCCTTCCGACGGATCCGAACTTCAACTCCCTTTAAGAGTACATTCGGTGTTTTAACTGAATGAATCAGAAGTTCAATCGAGGCTTGTTCATATTCATTTAATGTTATTTGATCATGAATTAAGGTTTAAAATTCAAAACATAGCTTAAAACATCATTATATAGAAATCGGGGCAATGCGTATAAGATTACTCGGAATGCGACGCATTCCTCGCTTTGAAACTCAATAAAACTCTCTCGTTCAAGCAATGCGTGCGATTGTGCTCAATGCGCACGCATCCCAAGGCCGTAACCTAAGCCGAACTCTCTCGCTTGATCAATGCGTGCGCGCATTCTTATGAAGGCGTGACGATCCATCGATAAAGAAACATCCCGAACAACTCAAACAACAATGCGTGCATTCCCTTGAATGCGCACGCATTCAACCTATCACACTATCCTAAGCAATCCTATAATAGAATGCATGCATTTCTAGCCAATGCGTACGCATCCTACCCAGAAAAAGCCCTAAAACTTGTTTTTCATCTCTTAACGATCTCTACTCGATTCCAAACATCTTGTACATGAAATATAGCAGAAAAATAGTAGTAAAACATAACTTTCACAAATCCTAACTTCTCTGAATCCCTGATCAATATCTAAGCTTAAAACTTGATACCAAACGCATCAAAACATGATCTAATCTACTCTAAACCACAATTAGGTTGTAGGAAGAGCTTCTTACCTTTAGCGAGTTATTCCAACTTCAAGAACTCAGTAAAACAGCCGCAAACACTGATATTTTCTGCAGAAAAACATGTGATAAATCCAAACTTAGATTAGATTCAATCACACACTTCTAAACAAACCAAACTATGAATTGATGAGTTTGAATCCATCAAACTCGAAGAAGAACAGAATTAGGGCTTAGACATACCTCGACAAAGCTTCAACTTTCGATTTCAAAACGTTGCTTCTCTTCACAACGATTCCGGCGTTCTACTCGATCCGAAAACCGTAAGAATCGACTTAAGAATTGATGAAAATCCCACACCTCTAATTTCTCTCACGCTGATGATGAATTTAGGAGGTGGAGAAATCTGATTTCTAAGAGGTTATAAGAGTTGTGGATTTAATTTCCTTAAATAACAAATTCCAAAATAATAAAAAGTCTTATTATTTTCCTTAATCATAAAAAATCTGATTTTCCTCCTTAAATATATACATATATCCCTCAAAATATATATATATATATATATATATATATATATATATATATATATATATATATATATATATATATATATATAAATATATATATTTAATTTAACAAATACTTAAACTCCGAATAAAAGGAACCGAACCCAATATTTCATTTTCGTAAAATAACACGTTTGCCTTTTTCCAAAAATCGGAATATTACGATTCTGGTCCATAATAAATGTGGAAAGTAACTTTGTGCCTTTTGTATTTTCTTTTGAAACTTTTGAAACGATAAGTTTGCAAGCTGTTATATCCTACAATATATACTTTATTTAGGGGTTAGGGTTAGGCAAGGTAGGGGAAGCACTTTTACACAATAAGTGACATAACATATTTTTATATATTTGATTATGTTAGACGTATATTTTAATCAATTAGTAATGATTCGGATATACTGGTTAGATATCGCGATAACGAATTTACATAACGATTTATCCGCACCGCTTATCATAATGTGTTTAAATTGATCATGAAAGAAATCTAACATTATCAATCTGCGTGATATCATTGCTGTCACCATCTATCGCGACACAATCACGCGTCCAGATCATTACTCTTAATAATACGTTCTATAATATGATAAATGCTTGAAGAATTTGTTGCCTATCGTTGTGACATTAACGCTGCTACGGCCGTCGATTAAATACTTCAACAATCATTTTAAATGTAAAAGTATAAAATATTGTATCAAATATCAGTTAACCACATTCAAAACATTATCTGTATATCTTGATAAATGAATCATACGAGATGATCAATGTTGTAAATTGCATGATTGATCATGATGGAAAAAGAAAAGTAAATGGGTGTATATCTTGTCCATTCATTTTAGTGAGTACAATTTAATCATTATGAATGTGGTGGTAGTGTATGTACACAACACTGTAGTGCACATAACATTTTTCATATTAATGTGTATTTATGCAACCGTGACCGTGATCCATTGCTTTTCTGTGTAGTCAAGTCACCACCAAGTGTTGTCCCTGTCACCATTTAATAAAACTTTGGCCATATATATATATATATGATGGAACTTTGGCCATATTCAGATGAGTAATAATTCAAATTTCTGATAATAATAATAATAATAATAATAATGAGAATTATATATTTAGGCATATCTTTTAGCTTGTAATTGTAGAAATTCTAGGGGGAAAAAAAACATATTAGAGAAAGGTCTCAACTTCATAACTTAGGCTATGAGTTGACAGAAATGAGTAAATGATATGTTAAGTAGTAAAATAAAAATGTACACAACACGCCTTACACTTTTGATAATGGTCATTTCATAATTAATGATGTAAGATATATCGTGTCTATTTCTTGTTTCACGGATACGACTCGAACCCGGAACATCCGTGTTAAGGATCACAACACTTACCGCTGGGTCAATGTCATGTTGACGTCTATTTTGTTGTAGTCATAATATTTTTCTATAGAAGTTCATCTTTTAATATATTGATGAAAGAATAACAAATATCAAATGTAGAATAATTCAAAGTGGAAGCGTCACAAGACGACAAAAAATTAATAAATGGAGTGCGGAAGAAAAAAATATTTTTTACGATTATAAAAGACAAAATCACAATTATTACTTTAAAATTGTTACTTCACGCGTGTTAATGTTAATTTGTGTTTACAATTGTTACTTATATTTACTCTATTCCACATTTATTCTTATAATTATTTTTTTTTTCGATTAAATTACGCTTTCTTCTATCCCGATTTTTTGATAATTTTGTCCTTCTAGACAAAAAGCTATAATTTAAATAATAATAATATTATACCAAATCACATGTATCATAGTATGATTTTATTTTCACTCTCTTTTACCTAACATAATTGTAGTATGTGAAAGAGTGAAAATTAATAGGCATGATACAAAGGGTAATTAAAGTTGTATGAATGTAACAATTTTATGAAAATGGGGACCATAATTTTAGGTTTAATTGGAAAGTTGTCATGTGATATGCAAATTTTATTAAAGTAATATGTAGCAACATGCAAAAAGTTGGCAGAAGTACGTTAGTCCTATTTTTTCTCATCTTTCTACATCATATTTAATTAATGCATCACTTCATAGCTGATCTTTATTATGTTTCCTTTGGCACATCCCTTTTATGTGCGGTTAGAACAAACCATGGACGGATTCAAGATTTTTTATTATGTGTAGTTAGAACGAATAAGGGGCAGACTCAAGATTTTTGGTAAGTGATGTTGTCGAGAATATCACAATTGCGTTATCAAGCATGTAAAGTAGATATCTAGCTGAATATGTATGATTTTTACGGTGGTGAGAGGTGAAGGTGATGAACTAGATGAAGTTTTCGGTGGCGGGCACGATTAACATTATTGCGGACACATAGCTTGATAAATTGGCATAGTAGCTTTGCTTGTATTCAATTATCGATCGATTAATGGATAACAGGGTACCCCTATTTATAGGTGGATCACTAATGGCGATTAGAGTAATTGCGACAAGACATAATTAAGTGCGATATGACATAATTAATTACAACTAAGAGCAAATAATCAGAAGGCGGGCACATGTGCTTGCTGGTCGCAATGTTGTCCTCTTGATCGGGCAGCAGCCTTGCCTTTGCTAATGCCAAGTATGGATCCTGTAGCCTAATGGTTGCGGGCACGTCCTGGATAATCGGACAGCGGTCTGGGAGGCAGCATGCTCGGCCCCCAGTCTTGGTTATGCGCGGGACATATTATTAGAATATATTTCACATTATTTGTATTTTACGTTTATGCCCTTGTTGTCCCTCTATATAAACTCATTGTACACAACATTATTTTCTAATGACAATTTGATTGTTGTTCAATACAATCTATCATGGTATCAGAGATTCTGATCCCTAAACCTTTTCTTCTAGCCGCCATGAAATTGTGAGAGGAGCTGCTCGCTTTTTTTTTTTTTTCTTTACTCTCTATTCCGGCCGCGGCCATCTTCTCGCCCATGGCCGCCTCTCGCCTCCACAACGCAGTCGTCCGCCCCAGCCACTCCCGGCATTGCGGCTGTGGTTGCTTCTCCTTCCGCCGCTGCCACGGTGATCTCTCTCAACCCCGCCGTCAATGCTCCTACAAAATTCGACGGCAAAAATTTTACCGCCTGGAAGCTTCAGTTGACCACGTTGCTCACAGGTCATGGTTTGATCGGTTATGTGACCGGTAATGCACCCACACCGCCCCACCCTACCGCCCTTGTCTGCACGGTCACCATTAATCCACATCACTTGCACTTGGATACAACAAGATGCGTTGATACACAATTTAATTTTGGGTTCGATTGATAAGGAGTTTATGCCTATGATCCAACACACAACGAATTCGAAACAGGCTTGGGACACCCTACTTGAAACGTATGGGAAGCAGAGTAAGGGTCGCATTCGACATCTTCGACAGCGTTTGCACTCGATTGTTAAAGGTACAATGTCCATATCTCAATATTTTACTGCCGTGAAAACCATTGCGGATGACCTAGCATCTCTAGATGCTAAAGTGCCTGATGATGAATTAGTTGAACTGCTTTTGAAAAATCTTGGTAGTGAGTATAAGGACCTTGTGTGTGCCATTCAGGCTCGTGATGACACTATATCTATGCCTTTATTACATGAAAAGTTGTTAATGCATGAAGCGTCACTTGTACAAAGTCAGTCGGTTGCACCCCCTGCTTACACTGCTTTCCCTGCCTATCATCAACCTCGTCCTATGCATGTTCCGCCCAATACAACCTATTACCCCTATTCCCCCACCTCTCGGCCATCCTTACCCATCCTGCCGTCCCCTCCCTCCCCCTACCCGAGGCCCCCACCACCCTCCCCTCAACCCAATCACTCCTCCAAAAATTCCACTCCTCGTAATTCTAAAGGTTATCAAGGCTTCTGCCAACTCTGTGGTCTCCATGGACATGTTGCTACTCATTTGTACCACTTATCCGCTCTACAACAATCTCCTCGCCCACCCCGCAACCCTACCAACTCTCGGCCCATACAGCCTCTTCCCATGCCCATGTTGCTCACCATGCGTCCCTCCAAATCCTCCCATGCGCACTACTCTGATCCTTCGCTCCTTGGATGCTTGACAAGGTGCCTCTCACCACATGACTCAGAACTCAACTTGCTCTCTCTTCACTCTCCTTACCAAGGTACGGATCGTATTGTCATTGGTGATGGTAGCTCCCCAGGCCATCACACACATTGGCTCTACCTCTCTTCCTCTTTTAAATTAAATCATGTTCTTTGTGTCCCTCTCTATCTCGTAACTTACTTTTCTGTCCAAAAATTTTGCCAGATAATTGCATCTCTGTTGATTTCTTACGATTCGTTTTGGTGAAGGATTTGAAGACGGGCAAATGCCTCCACCAAGGACAAGTCGGTGATGGTGCTTATCTGTGGTCTTCCAAGGCTCTCTTCGCCTTCTCTGCGTCTAAAGCCTCTGCCGCCACTTGGCATCTTCGCTGCGGCCATCCTGCTTTTCCAATTATCCAGAATTTAGCAAACAATAAATTGTTAGAATTATCTACTACTTCGCATTCTCATTGTGATTCTTGTTTGTGTACTAAGAGCCATAGGCTCCCATTTTCTGATTCCACATTATGTACTTCTCAACCCTTGGAGGTTATTTATTCTGACGTTTGGTCGTCACCAGTTTATTCAATTGATGGTTTTAAATATTATGTTCTCTTTGTCGATCATTTTACTCGATATATGTGGTTATACCCGCTTGCATGCAAATCTGATGTCCATAATGTGTTCATTAAATTCAAAAAATATGTCGAAAAGCTTTTAGATGCCTCTATCAAAACCCTCTATTCTGACAATGGTACCGAGTACATTAAATTACGTCCTTTTCTGTCTGAGCATGGCATCTCCCATTTCACTTCCCCTACCTACACGCCACAACACAACGGCATCTCCGAACGCCGCCACTTGCATATAGCTGAGACTGCTCTCACCCTTCTTGCACATGCCAAAATTCCAGTTACCTATTGGTCGTATGCCGTTAGTACCGCGGTTTACCTCATTAATCGCATGCCCACAAAAAATCTTGAAATGTTGTCCCCACATCTCAAGCTTTTCTCTAAAACGCCTAACTACTCTAAACTTCGAGTCTTCGGTTGTCTCTGTTATCCGTGGCTTAAACCATATACACAGCACAAGCTTGCGCCTACCTCCAAGCCTTGTATCTTCCTTGGGTATGCCCTCACACAGAGTGCTTATCTATGTTACGACATCTCCGAGTCTAGTATGCATATTTCGCGTGATGTTCGGTTTGTGGAGGACATTTTCCCTTTTGCTAGTATATCCTCTGATCCTTCCTTACCTCCTTTGAATGCACTTCTTCCCGACGACTCTTATACACCTACGCGCGTCCCTATTTCTCCACCCATCCCCTCGGCCCATACACCTCCCGCCGGCATTTATGCCCCCCCCGACGGCTCCCTCTCCTCATCCTTTCATGAATCTCCCAACTCTTCTTCTTTCGGTACTTCTAACACTTCCCCCACTCCCACATCCTCTTCCTCCAACTCCCCCTCCAACTCGTCCTCCCCTCCTCCGCCCCCTTCTCCTTCCCCTCCGCCCCCACATCCCATGACTACTCGATCTCGAAACCAAATATACAAACCTCGTCAACTCTTTAACCTTCAAGCTCAACTGCATAATCGCTACCTTGACACGGAACCCTCGAACCTTAAGCAGGCCTTGCAGTGCCCGCAGTGTTGTGTTGCCAAGTCTGATGAGTATAGTGCACTTCTTCGCAATGACACGTGGTCTTTAGTTCCCCTGCAGATGGTTTAAATATAGTTGGGTGTAAGTGGGTGTTCCGAATAAAAAGGAAACCGGACGGTTCTATTGATAAATACAAAGCTCGGTTGGTTGCAAAAGGGTTTACGCAACGTCCTGGTTTGGATTATTTTGAAACTTTC
Source organism: Gentiana macrophylla (assembly GCA_026214975.1). Taxonomy (NCBI): domain Eukaryota; kingdom Viridiplantae; phylum Streptophyta; class Magnoliopsida; order Gentianales; family Gentianaceae; genus Gentiana; species Gentiana macrophylla. Next base: position 22,809,150 of record CM047815.1, on the reverse strand, counting down.
AGTCCTGTTGTTAAACCTGCTACGATCCGTCTTGTTCTATGTATTGCGGTTTCCTTTGGTTGGTCTCTTCGCCAACTCGATGTCAATAATGCTTTTCTACAGGGTACACTAGCTGAAGATGTTTATATGTCTCAACCACCCGGGTTTGAGGATGCCACGAAACCCACTTTTGTTTGCAAACTTCGCAAGGCGATCTATGGTCTTAAGCAGGCTCCTCGAGCCTGGTACCATGAGCTTAAGTCCTTTCTACTCACTATGGGTTTTGTTAACTCTGTGGCTGATCCGTCTCTATTTGTTTGTCGCACATCTGTTAGCATTACTATTTTTCTGGTATATGTCGATGATATTATTGTTACCGGTAGCTCTGTGAGCAGGTTCAGAGTATTATTGATCAGTTGGGTTCTCGGTTCTCCATTAAGGACCTTGGTCCACTGTCGTATTTTTTGGGGGTTGAGGTCACTCATTCTACCATGGGTTTGTTACTGACGCACACCAGATATACACGTGAGCTCCTTTCTCAGGTTCACATGGAAGACTCTAAGGCAGTTTCTACGCCTATGCCAGCCGATGCCTTTTCAGGTGATACCGTTTTTTCTCCTGCTTTTCCAGATCCGACTCGAAGATCGCCAAGCGTTGGGTGCCCTGCAGACTTATGCTTTACGAGAGTTGATATTCAATTTGCAATTAATAAGCTCTCGCAGGTTTATGCATTCGCCGACAGAGTATCACTGGATGCTTGTCAAACGCCTTTTGCGCTATTTATCTGGCACCTCTACTATGGGTTTGCGGCTGTATCGGGATTCTCCTCTGGCCTTGCATGCTTTTTCCGATTCGATTGGGCGGGTAACAAAGACGACGGCTACCGTGATCCATGTAAATGCCTGAGTATGTGCCTGGCTACACTTCTACTTCGCTTACATTATTTTCTTGGCGAGAATGCCATTTCTTGGAGTTCCAAGCGGCACTCTCGGTTTCTAGGTCTTCCACCGAGGTCGAATATAGAGCGTTATGGATACGTTCTTGGTTGCCTGGTGACCTATCTTCTTGCGGATCTTGGTTTTTCGGTTGACTCCACACCGGTGATTTTCGTGACAATTTGGGAGCGCTTCGTCTCGAGTGCCAACCCGGTCTTCCACTCACGCACGTAAGCACGTGGCCCCTTGACTATCATTTCATTCGTGAGCATGTTGAGCGTGGTCTTGTTCGTGTTGCTCGTGTTCTTTGCTTGCATCACCGGTGGTGATGTTCTCACCAAGCCTTTGCCACGGTTGTCCTTTTCCGCACTTGTTTCCAAGCTTGGACTTCGCTCAACTCCGTCCGCTTGAGGGAGCGTATTAGAATATATTTCACATTATTTGTATTTTACGTTTATGCCCTTGTTGTCCCTCTATATAAACTCATTGTACACAACATTATTTTTTTAATGACAATTTGATTGTTGTTCAATACAATCTATCACATATTAAAGGGACGACATGTTGATCGGCTTACGGCCAAGTAAGCTGGCGACGATGAAGGTCATGAGCTGAGATGTGACTGCGGGGTCGGATCTTTTGCGGGTCAGTTGGACTGTATTCGGGTTCGGTATATCAATGGCCCTACCCGTGCTTCTAATCGCTTCTTTGGAGAAGTTAGGCGGGGAGTAGAAATGCGAGCGCTTAGTATATTGCGCCATGTAAGCTCCGTTAGAGGTGTGGCGCCGATTATGGTAGTATTGGGCTTAGTTCGGCTACCATGGCGTGATCGCCTAGTGATGAGCGAAAAATTCACCCACTAAAAATACATTTATAAAGACTATAGCGTGTGGTAAACTAACTCTCTAACCGCAGAGTACCGTGTCGATTGCTAGGATAGCTACACTGAGTACGAGGTCGTCCCAAGAGAAATGTGGTTGTGAGTACCAAAGCGAACGTGTTTCTTAGTCTAAGCGATCAAAGTTTTAGGTGGAGTGTTTATACTAATGCGAAAAATAAATTTTAACTAACGAGATTAACTAGGTGATTAAAAAAACATAGCCGAGCCATGATCCAACAGTTATCTCCCCACAGAAAAACTTGATAAGGAGTGTGTTTTATCTCGATTCGGTTTATATGACATTCACGGGTGTCAACTCTTTATTCTTGCGTTAAGATCCGAACGCCTCTCACTTAACCCCCCACACTATGTTTATTAACCCTCCTTTGTAGAGCTAACTCGCCAGCATGGTTGACCGGAATAAAAAACCGTTGAAAAACCTCACAAAAACATAATTTTAACGTATCACTTAGGTTGCCAATCTAACGATTAAGACTATGGTTTAGTGATTTTAAAACATGTTTCGCACATCTCGTAAAAATAAGAATTTCACTTAGGCATAGTCCAGATCTGTCACTTAGATTGTCAATCTAACAATCGGGACTATGATTAGTGATATTCATATCTCACATCTCACCACAAAATACATTTATAAGCTCGATGTAACCGTGAACAAAGTTGTCAATTTTATTCAAAGTTATTAAAATGATCGAAACAACTTTAAAACATGATTTTATCATAAAAGCGCTTTAATTTAAGCACAACACAACTCCCATCTCGCCTCGAGGTCAATTTTACCCGTTTTCACATAATTCGCTTATACAACTACTTTAGCTAATCATAACAACGGAAATACAAAACGCGAAAAAACAAAACGAAAAAGATAACTACAAATTATATAGATATATATTATAGATATATATATATAGATATATATATATAGATATAGATATATATATAGTATATTGTATATATATATATATATATATATATATATATATATATATATATATATATATATATATATTTATACTAATTGCATAAAAGTAAAAGAAAGCAATAAAAGCGGAAATGAAATTATATTAAAACTATAACTAGTCGGGTTATTACACCGACATTATAACGACATAAATTACTACATATAGACCCCCAAAACATAAAAATAAAATAGAAGAAAATGAAGGAGAAGAGGAAGAAAGGGGGCCAAAGGTTTCTCTGCATGTGCTCTGTATATATAGAAAATGTTGAGGAGCCGGATCGATCCGGCACCAATCCGAGCTTATCATCATTACTCATCATTACAGTAACATGCAGCAGCGGAGAATTTATATATAATTATATATTAAACTTCTAAAATTCATATCTCGAGTTGTAGGCCTCCAATAATTATGATTCAAACGTCAAAATTAAGCTCTCGGAAAATTCTTCAACTTTCATGAAGGACACTTCTTCAGAAAACGTCGTTTTGATGGGCCATTCCCATTACGTGTCGTTTGCGACATTTTCCTTAATACAAATCAATTAGCCACTTGACCACCATTTGAGTTGTAGAAGTCCGATTGACTTGATTCAAAATCCATTGGAAATCTTTCTTGAAGATATACAACTTTCATGAAGGATTCTTTTTCAGAAAACGCCGTTTTGATGAGCCATTTCGTATGTCGTGTCGTTTTGGGATTTTTACTATTACAAATCGATTAGCCACTTGGTCATAACTTGAGTTGTAGACCTCCAATTAACATGATTCAAAATGCGTTGGAAAGCTCTATCAAATATCTACAACTTTTATTAAGGCCACCTCTTCAGAAAATGCCGTTTTAATGGGCCATTGGTTCGTCGAAGATATAAATCGTTAGTGACACTTCTGAACCACCGATCCACTTGACCTTTTAGCATGTGGCGCGTCTTATATCCCTAAAAACACCTCTTTTAGGCCTCAAACGTGTCGTTACTCGGGATTTTGGTTAACCTAAAATTCGCAATAAACCACCAAAATACCAAACGTAAATCCGACATTTACACACCTTATTAAAACGGTGTACAAAAACTATAAAACACGCGCTAAAAAATACGATATTTTATATAATAACTACTACTAACATATTTAGATGAAACATAGGAATTAATGACTCGAATCGATATAAAAATACTCAAATGATATCGAAGCGGGTTGAAAAGTTATAAAAATAACGGTGAATTTTTCCGTTATCACAAACCCCACTTAGCTTTTGGTCGTCCCCGAACAAAATAAGCGATAAAATAAAATGAATGAGGAAAAATTCCTAAAGATAAGATATGAATGACAATCGGATGATGCAACCATTCGAATCATAACTACACGTTAACCGCAATATAAATGTATAACAGTGAGTGAGCATGTGACAAGCCTTTTCAATTTCCACTACCCTCTCTTGAATAATTCAAGCAAACGCATGAGATATCCATTCGAGATAATCCTAATGATTTTCCTAGGTATAGCGATATGCTGCCCACACAAAGTCCTCCGTGTACTTATTAGGATAATCCCTAAAGCATATCATTTAGTTTATCTTTGGGGATAGTCGGAAGATAACTAAGTTTTCAACCAACTTTTTCTTTTCTTTTCTATTTTTTTCTTTTTCTTTTCATAGAATACTAACATATCCGAACTCATTGCCAAAATCGACTATCTTGCAAGCGTCCACGAGGTGAGATCGAATACATTAATACCTATCTAACTCTTTTTTTTTTTTTTTTTTGTATAGTATATGCCTCATTCCTAGCAATAGGATGTTTCGTGATAACACCCTAGCTAGACTACAATCATCGAGCAATCGGGAGCTTTTAAACCTCATAGTGATATAGGACGTTTATTGATAACGCCCTACCGCACTCAAATCATTGGTAGCTACAACCGACATATATATAGTTTATCTTATTTTGACATTCTTTCTATCACATTCAAACCTTCGGATATTCACAATACATGTTCGAAGTTAGGTACTAAATTCTTGCTATTTCTAGGATAAACCACTAGAATCTTTGAATGGAGTGCGATTTAAAATTTTCGCTTCAATTTCAAAGGCTTACGTGAAGAAGTTCATGTTACACAAATAAATTTAGGGTTAAAATGCACTTACGGTTCACATTGGTTATACATATCCAAATTGATCATTACATCTTTAAATCCATGAAATATATACCTTATACAAATTATTTTAATCAACTAAATAATGTTTGAAAAAGATCAAAAAAAAACTAAGGGTTTAAACACTTCCCGCCATTTCTAGACCAACCACGACTCTACCCCCACTTACGATTTTGCATTATTCTCGAGTGTAAATGAGATAGAGAGGAAGACTTAGCTTATAGACCAAGCGAGAAAGATGCTATCGAATCCCGTAATGACCATGAGAAAGCACATCCCTAATCCCTATACAAAAACAACCAAAACAAAGCAAACACGGGACATGTCCTCGTGCCAAAGTATGCAATAGAGATATGGGAATAATAAGATAATGGCAGCATCCACGTCGAGAAAATTCGATAGGCTATATAATAGCTTTAGATGGAAAAATAACCATCTTGGTAAAGCACGAAACATCTAAGCATATACGTATCATATGAGCATATATCATAGTCAAGTCACTATTCTAGATTCATTTTATTACACACGCTTTATTAAGGTGGGAATACTCACCACTATACTACAACGACCATAAATTTGAAAGCAGACTAGATCGTAAAATGAAATGTAGTGAGTCTCGAGGTTTTTCAACAACCTAAGTCCAAGAAATGAAGCATTTGAATGTTTTCTTTGTATTCTACCTCGGGATTTTAGGATAACCACCTAATCGTTCCCTTTAAATGACCTTCAAACATTCATCCCGAGACTTGGTTGTGATTTGTGTTCATCTTTCATCTGATTCTACATTTCATTAAGACTAGGCTTATTCAAATTATCTTTATTATTATTATCGGGCTGCCTCCGGTAGCGCTTTTTGTTTAACGTCGTTTGCTCGACAAAAGTAGTATTTACAAGTTATCAACCAAAATCGAAACTTAAGAAGATCAATAGCTTAAGAAAAATTAACAATGCGAGAACCAAAGAAATTAAATTGTCTAAAGCGTGCCTCGTTTGGCCTCGATGTTATCTCCTCCCAGACCAGAGAATCTTCTTTTATCGATTGTCGAACCATCTTCTTTTGAAAATTACCATAAAGCTCATCCATCGGGAGTACACAAGTTTGACCGCTGAAAATTTATCCTCACAGAGTGGATAGTAATCCGGGGTGATATATCAACTTTTACCAACTCTCCAAAGTGGCTTTACTAAAGATGGCCAATCAATCTCTCGCTCATCTAACTCTGTCATCTCCAAATCTTGCACTTTTTCTTCATAAAACCGAATTATCAACCTCATTCTCACCCTGAACTTTTTCGGTGATAACATTTTCATCCCTAACCACCTCTGTTGCACTTGTCTCTGCCTCTTTCACATACCCCACTAATTCCATCAATTGCCCCACCTTGTCTTGAAGATTTCTTATGGCGAGTCGGTGCCTACCTTGAACTCCTGCATGTCCAACGATCGCTCTTTCCAAGATCTGGTTCAATCGTTCTAGTTGCTCTGTTTGACTGTCGGTGAATTCTTCTTGTGGCATGGGGAAAGCGATCGTATTGACTTTGATATATTGGAGGTGAGTAGCGATCTTCTTGCCATTCCGGACAATCGATCGGTAGGCGAATCGGTTGAAGCTATCAACGTGTTGAGTATGAACACCGTAATCCCGATAAGCACCAGGGGTTAGGACAACCTCGTAACATGGTGGCTCGTTACTCGAATAACCATAATTCCGGTCTGGTATGCATTTGGGCAATTATAGGACCGAGAACCCTGGTTATTCTATTTGTTGATCTTGAGGCTCGGACATGAACATGTTGTTGATAAGGTTGGTAGGGGTATTGTTGTTCGAGATGAGTAGTGTTGATTGAAAAATTCATCCATTTAAACTCAAAAGCGCAAGATCTCGAGAAATAACAAGAAAACAATAAACTTTTGTTTTTTTCGTTTTTTTTTTTTATTTTAAACACACGATATTTAGACCCTCAAAAGTTATGGTAGCGAAGGCCCTAATCCCAGCTTTAGCCAGACTTACAAGATATCACCCTCAGAAGAGGCTAAGTACCAAAGTCGTATTCAAACCGAGTTCAGACAATATCACTTCAAAGATCCATAGCTCTTTGTCGACATCTAAATAAAACAAGAAAATAAAAACATAGGCCCAAGCCTTCGGTTCACTTACAAGATATCACAACAATATCACACATTTCCCGGCAACGGGCGCCAATTTTTCTGGAGCGAAAAATTCACCCACTAAAAATACATTTATAAAGACTACTAATCGTGGGTAAACTAACTCTCTAACTCGGCGAGTACCGTGTCGATTGCTAGGATAGCTACGAGAGTGCGAGGTCGTCCCAAGAGAAATGTGGTTGTGAGTACCAAAGCGAGCGTGTTTCTTAGTCTAAAGCGATCAAAGTTTTAGGTGGAGTGTTTATACTAATGCGAAAAATAAATTTTAACTAACGAGATTAACTAGGTGATTAAAAAAACATAGCCGAGCCATGATCCAACAAAGTTATCTCCCCACAGAAAAACTTGATAATGAGTGTGTTTTATCGATTCGGTTTATATGACATTCACGGGTGTCAACTCTTTATTCTTACGTTAAGATCTCGAGCGATTCTCACTTAACCCCCACACTATGTTTATTAACCCTCCTTGTAGAGCTAACTACTTTAGCATGGTTGACCGGAATAAAAACCGTTGAAAAACCTCACAAAACATAATTTTAACGTATCACTTAGGTTGCCAATCTAACGATTAAGACTATGATTTAGTGATTTTAAAACATGTTTCGCACATCTCGTAAAAATAAGAATTTCACTTAGGCATAGTCCGGATCACGTCACTTAGATTGTCAATCTAACAATCGGGACTATGATTAGTGATATCCATATCTCACATCTCACCACAAAATACATTTATAAGCTCGATGTAACCGTGAACAAAGTTGTCAATTTTATTCAAAGTTATTAAAATGATCGAAACAACTTTAAAACATGATTTTATCATAAAAACGTTTAATTTAAGCACAACACAACTCCCATCTCGTCTCCCGATGGTCAATTTTACCCGTTTTCACATAATTCGGCTATACAACTACTTTAGCTAATCATAACAACGGAAATACAAAACGAAAGAAAACAAAACGAAAAAGATAACTACATATATATATAGTATACGTATATATATATATATATTTATACTAATTGCATAAAAGTAAAAGAAAGCAATAAAAGCGGAAATGAAATTATATTAAAACTATAACTAATCGGGTTATTACAATGAAGCGTTATAACGACGTAAATTACTACATATAGACACAAAACATAAAAATAAAATAGAAAAAATGAAGGAGAAGAGGAAGAAAGGGGCCAAAGGTTTCTCTGCATGTGCTCTGTATATATAGAAAATGTTGAGGAGCGGATCGATCCGGATTGGTGCGGATCGATCCGAGCTTATCATCATTACTCATCATTACAGAATAACATGCAGCAGCGGAGAATTTATATATAATTATATATTAAAACTTAAAAAATAAATATCTCGAGTTGTAGGCCTCCAATAATTATGATTCAAGCGTCAAAATTAAGCTCTCGGAAAATTCTTCAACTTTCATGAAGGACACTTCTTCAAAAACGTCGTTTTGATGGGCCATTCCCATTACGTGTCGTTTTGCGACATTTTCCTTAATCTGAATCAATTAGCCACTTGACCACCATTTGAGTTGTAGAAGTCCGATTGACTTGATTCAAAATCCATTGGAAATCTTTCTTGAAGATATACAACTTTCATGAAGGATTCTTTTTCAGAAAACGCCGTTTTGATGAGCCAATTCGTATGTCGTATCGTTTTGGGATTTTTACTTATTACGAATCGATTAGCCACTTGGTCATAACATGAGTTGTAGACCTCAATTAACATGATTCAAAATGCGTTGGAAAGCTCTATCAAATATCTACGACTTTCATTAAGGCCACCTCTTCAGAAAATGCCGTTTTAATGGGCCATTGGTTCGTCGAAGATATAAATCGTTAGTATTACTTCTGAACCACCGATCCACTTTGGCCTTTTAGCATGTGGCGCGATCTTATATCCCTAAAAACACCTCTTTTAGGCCTCAAAGCGTGTCGTTACTCGGGATTTTGGTTAACCTAAAATTACGCAATAAACCACCAAAATACCAAACGTAAATCCGACCAATACACACACCGGTTCTTAAACCGGTACAAAACTATAAAACACGCTAAAAATACGATATTTTATATAATAACTACTACTAACATATTTAGATGAAACATAGGAATTAATGACTCGAACTGATATAAAAATACTCGAAATGATATCAGAAACGGGTTGAAAAGTTATAAAAATAACGGTGAATTTTTCCGTTATCACCTAGCCGAGAGATGTTGTGCCCTTGTGGTGGACAGGCCTTGAACCGCGTTATGAAGTTGGCGTGTTTAGGAAACTTTATGGCTTGAAGCGACTCGTTGTAGGATGTTGGGCTATGAAGCGGACATACATGAATGCTGCGATTTCAAGTGGACAGACTTGAAGCCGTAAGCGGTTATGGCGACTGGCAGTTATTCGAGGCGTGCCCTCGATCCTATAACTGATGCGACGGTTGACATGATGGGCCACGTGCTCTGATTGGTTGAAATTCCTTGATAACTGCGGAACCGTTATTTTATTTGAATTTCGAATTAAAGGACGTGACGGTTCGGCTCCCGGGTTGCCTATATAAAGGGGCAACCCCCAAACCTAAAACACTTTTCGAACCCTCTTTCCTCCCTTAGCGAAAATCTCCGGCAACTTTGGCAGTATCCGGCTATCTCAAGAAGGTTCTGGCGGCATTGTAGCAGTTTCCGGCCACAGCGAGCAATTTGCGATGAGTTTTTGGATTTTCGGACCGATCTTCAAACGATTGTCAGCAAATCTCCGAATTTTCTAGGTGATGTTTCGATATTTTCCCCGGCTTTTTGCTCTTACAGGTTGCTTTTATGCTAGAAACGTTTAATAGATGTATAAATTGAACGATTTCACCGAGATTTGAACCTGTTTAAGGGAGTTTTCTTTCATTTTCATGTTGAACTTGAACCGTCGCATGTATTGAATCTAGAATAGCTTGAGAATGTCTTTTGCAAAGTATATAATCGTATATAGTGTACTTATCTTTGAATTTGGTCCAAATGTATATACACTCCTTGTTGCTTCGATTTCCAGGACAAGTCCCACTTCCAATCTTTATTTTGATTCCCTTTGTGATGTTAGACCTTTAGTCTTATAAATTTTGGCGGAAAAACGGAAGGGCGAGGTGTCAAGATGAGCGGACACGCTTGTCTCGGCCCGAATTCCAATTCTAGGTGATTAACTATGCGCCTCGCCCTTGTGTTTCTCAGGATGTCCTCCGAACGAACTCCCACCGATGACGAAAACCGTGAGCCCATAGTATAAGAGCCCGACGAGGCGGATTCTAGTGATCAGGGTTTAATCGGGTTCACGGAGCAACTTGAGGGGGAATTAGCTGAAAATGAGGCTCTGGGGACTTCAGGACAAGATCTAGTCCAACAAGCTGAGGCGATCATGAGGGAGAATGCTGCTCAATCAAGACGGAGGAAACAAGTCAAGGAGAAAAATCCACGCCCCCTTAAACAGTACACGAACGAAGGGCGTGCCGAGATTGAGTTCCAGAAGGACTTTGATAAGGACATCGCCAAGCAATGGAAGAAATTCTGGCTGGCTGATGATTACATGTGTGCTCTGGCCGCTTTTGACATCTCCGGAGATTATCGGTTCGTGGCCTTAGAGAATGATTAGGCTAGCAAAAGGATATGTTGTCGATCTCCGAAAGATTATGTGTTCCTCCACTATGACCACTTTGTGGCTAGATTCCGACCACCTTTTGACCATTTTTTGGTGAACTTCATAATAGTTACCCAGACTTTACCCTGTGATCTTTCTCTTGGATTGATGAGGGTTTTGGTCGGATTCGTTATTGTATGCCGGCTGTTGGGCAGCGAACCTAGCCTTCCGATTTTCAATCACTTCTACAACGTGTCTAGGTTAAACAGCGAGGGGCAACTAGGCCCGTAGAGGCGTACCTGCCAATTATTCTTTGACCTTTCGGACAAGGTTACTGCCTGGAATACCCGGTGTATGCAGGTGGAGTCGTGAGTTGGGTGACCACTTCAAAATTTCATGCCGGGCTTCTCAAATACTGAAAAGATCAAGATGTATGAATAGCAGAAGGATGATGAGAATCTCATCTAGCGAATAAAAGAGATCGTAGAGTTCAATGAGGCTTCTTTCTCTCAGAAATGGACCTTCAATTTACGGGCTTTGCTAGATGTGACGGAGCCTTTTAGTCGAGCCGCTAGATCCCCTGGATCCAAGATCGGGAAGACTTTCATCAGAGTCGAGCCCCAACTATGCGACCTATATTGGTACGCTGAATGTCATCACAAAGTGTGTTTCTTTTCACAATCTGTCGTTTGTGAGGGCGATCCTGAAAAACATGATGAGTTGGGTAACGGCTTTCTTCATATATACTTAGCTTTATTTTGCACATTTTTGTTTCTATGGTCGCTCATTATTTCTCATAGTATTGTCTGTACTAACACTTTCCTTTGCTTGCAGGTATGCCGAACGTGAGTCATCTTTGCAAAAAGATCGCTGACAGCCAGAGTGTTGCAGAGGCTGAGAGAGCGAGCCTGCTCGCCGTGAATGGGGGAGAGAGTTTCCCAAGATTCCGTTAGATTCCCCCGGGGGCCGTGCCCCTGAACCCGAAAAAACAAAATGAAGAATGTGACTGCGTCCACCTGTGGTGCCCAGCAGACTGCAGGTACAAAAAGAAAAGAGCCTATTGAGATCGAAAACGGTGCCGGAGAAATGATCCGAAAAAGTCCAGAGTCTTTCCATCCAAGCCAAAGGATCAGCCCATTGTGAAAGGAAAAGTTATGGCCGAGGCGGCCAAAAAGACCTTGCATCAGATCACCAGTCATTCTAACATTAAATCAGTGGCTGAGCGACATGTGGCTTCTACCTCTCGGTCTGCCTCTGGTCGCGTACCTTGGTTGTCCGAGGGTTTACCCTACCGAATATGGAGGCCGAGGTTGTGATTCTGGCTGATGCCATTGCCCAGGTTCCCTCGCTGTGGAATCTAAAGTTAGATGGTCCGGATGAAGTAGCCATGGCAATAGGGAAAGGGATCGGTGCCCGTACGGTGCTGAAGGATCGGCTATGTCCGGAGAAGGGCTTTCTGCAAGAGCGTAAGGATCTGGCCGGCATGGTGGGCATGCTCACAGTTTTGGTAAGTTTATTACTTTGCAATTTCTTTTGATTTTATTTTCTGCCCATCCTCTTTACTAAACGTACATATTTTTACTTTGTAGCTGAACACCTCTATCGCTCAAGTTGATCGTATGGATGATGAGATGGAGCGGGGTCTGGACAATGCTTTGAAAAAGGTGGAGAAGCTTGAGGAGAACGTTTCCGAGATTAAATTGAAAACTAGGACCACTGAAAGTGAGCTTGTGGCGCTGAAGAAGAAACGTCAAGAAGAGATTGAGGCCGCCAAGATGGCCCGGGTTGAGCTTCAATCCAAAGCCGAGAAGGAGGCCCTCGAACTTAACAAGACAATTAACGATCTTAAGGCTAACGTTGGGTCGGACAGCTGTAAGCTAAGGAGAAAGCCGATCTCACGAAGAAGTTGAAGAACACCGGGTCCAATTTGGAAGCTAAACTGGAAGCCGCTAGGGTGGCCGCGAGGGTGGAGGCAATGAAGGCCTTTCAAAGGTCCGACGGGTTCAAGAAAATTCTCAAGGTTAATGGCCTTGCCTGTTATGATGAAGGCTTTTTCCACCTTGCTCGTTGTGTCCGATGGGCTTAAGGGAACAACGCCCCATCAATAGGTACTCTGGAGGATTGGTCTTTCATCGACCAATATGATGATCGGCCGTTATCCTTCCATTCGGATATACCCCTTACTGATGAAGAGCTCGAGGCTATCGCTGAGGATCGGGCTGAGAAAGGCAGAGAAAACCGTGGAGTCCTCTACCTATGATCGCTGAAATCTTGCGGGCCTTGATCAAGAAGTCATCTACTGGTGCTGCTCGAATGGAGAGTGCTGCTACGACCAGCCCATTTGACTCTTTTCTGCACCCCACTCTTCAGGGCGAAATGTTACCAATGAATCCCTTCGTCCTGAAGACGATCAGACTCCTCCATGAAAGCCTTTATTTCCGCCTTCACTTATATTTTGCATGTTGTAATTTGAAACATTTACTTTAGAGAAGCCGTTTGTAATAACTTTAATGACCATGACTTTTGTTTATGCCCGTTGCTTTGGCCTTTGTATGAATGTTTTTTAAATGCTTTGCTGCTCTTTTCCAAAATATTTCTATGTATTGAGCTTGTTCGTTGATTGTATGTCTGCATGTCTGTTCGCTCGAAAATATCCTATCTTTCGACTTGAGCCCGCACATAGGGGTATCCGGCCCCCTTGTTTTTGATAAGGCCTGGGCTTGTATGCCCGCGGGCTTTATAAAAAATAAGCATTTGCCTTGTAGTTGAAAATTTTGCCAAAGGCATTAGCTTTAATCTGTCAATTTTGAAAATTTTATCAAAAGTTGCATTTGTGTTATAACGGACACATTCCAAAGATAACAAGATAGATATAAGAGATAAAAGTGTAACATTGGCATTTATTATGTTCGTTACACCCTGTTCGGTGAGCTAATTTTTTTACAAGAAATCATAACCACTCATGTCGTAAACATGAGGATAGCCATAACCCTAAAAAGAAAGTGGGCTCATTCGTCAACAAGAGCGGCACCATAACCTAGCCGAATGTTACATATAATATCTCTTGAGGTTGTCTGCGTGCCATGGCCGATGGAGTTCTTAGCCGTTCGATCCTTGAGAATGTAAGTCCTTTCTTGATCTCTCTTGCAATTTGATAAGGTCCTTCCCACTTATTTGTAAGTTTACCCTGTTGGCGAAAGGCGGCGGCTTTCTGTTTTCGTAGAACGAAATTACTAACTTTGAAAGAATGATCGCGGACTCGTTTGTCATGATAGCGCTTCGCGATCTGATTGTAATTCACTTGCCGCTTGTAAGATGCTATCCTTTTTTCTTCGGCGAGGTCGAGCTCAATTTTCCTATTGGCGAGGTTATCTGTCGATCGCATTTGGCCCTCCGATACTGGGAGAGCCATTTCGATTGGTTTCATAGCCTCGACCCATATGTTAAATCGAACGGTGTTTCCCGCAGTAGAGTCTTAATTGTAGTCACGAAGAGCCCAAAGAATGGCGGGTAGCTCATCAACCCATCCACGTGCCTTTACACGTATACTTTTCTTTAACATCTTAATGATCTACTAATTCACGGCCTCGGCTTGACCGTTTCCCTGCGGATATGCTACAGAAGACTGCCAACGTTTGACGTTATGTTCTTTACAAAAGGCCGAAAATTCTTCCCGGAATTAAGGTCCGTGGTCCGACACCACTGCTCGTGGTATCCCAAACCTTGACCAGATCTGATCGTGCATGAAGTAAACTGCGTTCTTAGCTCCTATGCTTGCCATTATTTTAGCCTCGATCCATTGGTCTAGGTATGTCCGCATGCATTTGACATTCTGGGCACTCACTGACAAGCTTTTCTGAATCTCGTACGATTGACGGCCAATAGTAGCCTGCGGTCACAACTTTCTGTGCTAAATAACGACTAGAGGGGTGGACCCTACACACTCTCTGGTAGACCTCTGATAAGAATTTCTCGCTTTCCTCTTTACGGACGCACCTGAGCAAAGGCTTAGAGATAGATCTTCTATAGAGTATCCCATTGTCTATAATGTACCTTGCTGCTCGTCTCCTGAGATCACGAGCTTTATCCAGATCTACGGGCAGAGTTCCTGCCTCGATGTATGCTTGGATCTCATCTATCTAACACAGAGTTGGCATCGGGACGTCGATGTCCATGATCTCTGATTTTTCAATTGTAGGGACGGATAGATACTCCACCATTATCGAAGGATCAGCGATGTCCTCCTACAAGGATAACATGGATAGGTAATCTGCCCGCTCGTTGTCCTCCCGGCCAATTCTAATGAATTCACAGTAGTTAAAGTCACTTCTCATTCTTTGCACAATCTCACAATATTTTTCTAGGATGCCACACTGCGTTTTGTATCCCCTGAGATTTGTTCAACGATGAGTTGGGAATCACAATAGACTTCAACATTCCGTACCACTTTTCTCTCTTCTCGATCAAGTCCGGCAATCATAGCCTCGTATCTGCTGATTGTTTGTGGCGGAAACTCTAACCTGGGGCCCT
This sequence comes from Gentiana macrophylla, assembly GCA_026214975.1. Taxonomy (NCBI): domain Eukaryota; kingdom Viridiplantae; phylum Streptophyta; class Magnoliopsida; order Gentianales; family Gentianaceae; genus Gentiana; species Gentiana macrophylla. Next base: position 22,793,915 of record CM047815.1, on the reverse strand, counting down.
TTTCAATTTCATCCGTTGTGCCTGGCTCGAGACAAGATAATCCCATACCTACTACCATTCGATTAGAAGCCCCATCGATATATAATCGCCAAAGATTTGTCGAACCTTTGGGTAGTCGATGCAGTGCTCTCGGTTAGTCGGGCGTGTTCGGTTGCTCCGAACTGAAGCTTGTCTCGACTATAAAATCCGCTAAAGCTTGAACCTTGATCGCTTTTCTTTATTGATATTGGATGTCAAACTCTGTGATTTCAATAGCCCATCACTGCAGACGACCTGAAAGGTCAGGTTTGTGCAATATTTGAGGCATGAGACTATCTGTTAAGACGATTATTGTATGCGAAGTAAAGAGCCCCTGAGTTTTCGAGCAGCGATGACAAGCGAGTAGGCTAACTTTTCCACATTACAATAATGACTCTCCACCGGACCGAGAGCCTTCCTTACATAAGAGATGGGATTTTGGAGAGCTCCGGTCTTCTTTACAAGCATGGCGGCTACAACCCAATTTGAGGCCGCCAAGTACAAAAGCAGAATATCTCCCTCTGCGGGATGACTAAGAGATATGGCTTTCTGAGGTATTCTTTGAGGGCCTGAAAGGCCTTGGAGCACTCTTCATCCCACGAGAATGTCTTGTTGCCTTTGAGAATTTTGAAGAAAGGAAGACATTTCTCTACTGATTTAGTTATGAACCGACCCAAAGCAATGATTCTGCCGTGAAGTCTTTGGACCACCTTGATTGTGGTCAGCTCCCACATATTAATTAGTGCTTGAATCTTCTCGGGATTAGCCTCTATCCCACAACAACTGACCATGAACCCAAGAAACTTGCCTGGCTGGACACCAAATGTACATTTGGCCGGATTGAGTTTCATTGATTGTCTCCGAACGTTCTTGAAGGTTTCCTTGAGGTCGGCGGCATGACCGCCAGTGGGATATTTTATGACCATGTCGTCTATGTAGGCCTCTATGTTCTTCCCGATCTGTGAACTGAAAACTTTGTTAACCATCCTTCGATAGGTCAAGCCCGCGTTCTTCTGCCCGAAAGGCCTCATTTCATAATAATACACACCCCCAGCAGCTATGAAGGCCATGTTTTCCTTATCGGATTCTTCAATGCGCACTTGATGCTACTACTTAAATATCGTCCAGAAGTCAAGGTATCAAACCCGCGATAGAGTTGACCACCGATCGATCCTGGCGATTGGTAAGGATCTTTGCCGTTGTACTTCTTTACCGTTGTGCTTTACCATAACCACGTTCGCCAATCAAGTAGGATATTCTATCTCCGTAATGATGCCTGCTTGAGAAGCTTTTCAACCTCTCGCCTTGATTGCGGTCTCCTTTTCGGCATGAATTGCCGAGCCCGTTGCTGTATCGGCTTGAAGGTGGGGTCGACATTCAAGTAGTGTAATGCGACCTCGGGCTCGACGCCCCTCATATCAGTTACTACCCATGTGAAGGCATCAATTTTTGCGCTTAGCTGGGCAATCAAAGCCTCTTTTTCAGTCGTGGCCAGGTGAGCCCCAATTTTGACCTTTTGTTTTGGGTAGGCATCATTAATGACTACCTCGATCAACTCATCATCGGCCATGAAATCCGGCTCATCTCTGACATGCAAGGTCTCACATTCAACTTTAGATGGGATGAGTCCCCTCGCCATGTTTACCATGCTTGTGCCTGCTGTAGAGCTTGGCTACTCGATGTGGGCCCGCTTACTCTCTGTCCTCGATTCTTGGATAAATGTGTGGATCACCGCAGGTTCACTGACTGATACCCCTATTCTGTCCCTAACATAAAATTTTTCCCGCTGATGTGGGATTGAAACAACCATTTAGAATTGTCTCAAAGCAGGTGCTCCCAATAGCATGTTATAATTAGACTGGAGATCTACCACAAGAAATGTTACCTTTTCACCCCGAAGGTGAGTAGTCTCCCATCTTCACGTCAAGATCGTTGGCCCCTTGACCTGATCATATTATTGGTGAAGCCTCAAGGATGCCGTTCACGCGCCTTAGGCTAGACTCGCCGGCCAAGCTCCTTAAAACAGCTTGTAATACATAGTATCTTGGTATGCCCCGTGTCGATCATCACTCTGTTGAACAAAGCTCTGCTTGATAACAACCGAAATGCTAATGCATGAATCCTCCATGTTGGTCACCGTTACGAGCTCGCTACGGGTAAAGCGCGAGTGGTCGCTCGTTCTCAGCGTAAGACGATTGGCTTTTTGACATGTTTATTGATTGAGCCGATTATATGTTTGATTTGGTTGTTGCTATGAGGACCCTCCGTTACTATTCGATTTCCTTATCATATTGGCGGGCATGTCGATCTTCACGATTCGTGCCCCCCACGGTCTCTTTTGTAGTGATCGTGGCGACCACGTGCCAACAACTTTTCACACTATCGCTTCAATCAGTATGCATTCTTCAAAGGTGTGACCCCTATCCTCATGATAAGCACAAGTATTTGGGTGATCAAGACATTTGTCCGCTTCATAGGGTAGAGATCGTGCAACTCATGCCTTACCTCATGCATCATTTGAGTGTATGAGACCCTGATAGGAGTCCAGTTTTCTTTCTTGAACTATTCGGGCTTTTTAATATCTCGGTCCATATTTAGGTGGCTCTCTCTGGGAGGGCTGCGCTCAGCCCATTGTTTTCCCCTGTGCGAGGATGACAACCTCTCGTTTCCCACTGTTGCGACATACTTTCAGGTCATACTAAACATTTCTTGCAAATTGGCGGGTGGATTAAGGCAATAATATATGTCTTTAAGTAGCCCGGACTTAGCCCCGTCTTAAAGCTAGTCATGACTACTGATAGCAAAATAAGTAACCGCTAACTTTGACCGACAGAGTATCGGGTCAACGGTAGTATAGTGTTGTCAAGGTCGAATCCACAGGGAGTAATCTTCAAGTACCAAAGTCAACTTAGAACTTAGTTCAGGTCAAAATAGTGGTAGAGAGATATTATACTAATGCAAAAGTAAAGATTATACTAATGAGTTTACTTCTAGGTATTAAAGGGCATAGTCGAACTATGATCCCACGAGCTACTTTTACCCCTAAGGAAGGACTTAACAGGGAGCATGTCTTAACTGACCTACCTATCCAATGTAGTTTAACGACATCCACGGGTGCCAACTCCTAATTCTAGCGATTAGACTGAACAACTCGATCTAACCACCCTATGTGAAGTTAATTAATTCTCCCTTTAGAGAACCGATTAACCTAACATGATTAAGCTCTAGAGTCGCTCGAACAATGATGACAAACCTCTGTATTGGAAACGGACCTAACAACTAGGCCGAATCTACGCAATGATCCTAAAACCCCTTATCCCACATCTCACCGCAAAATACATCTATAAGTTCGATGTGTGTGACAGTGAACTAGGTGATCAATCTAATTCAAAGACGTTAAAATAAGTTTTAGGACGTGGATTAATCGTTTAAACAATAATATTACGCACTACACAACTCCCTATCTCATCCCCTTGGGGTTTTCGCTCATTTCACATAATTCGACTACACATGAATTTAGCTACTCATAATTATGCTAATAAACAAAATAAAATTTGAAATCATGCTAGAAATAATAAAAGAGAAAGTATTCATTACCATAAAACTGAGGATAAATCTGATCTGAAAAAGTGTGACGAAATAATCCACCAAAAGAACAATCTTTGGAACTTGAAACGTAAAACTAAGCTATAGAAAGTGTTTAGAATCAAAGGAAATTATCTAGGGAATCAAGGGATCAAAGGGTGTTTAATCTATGCTAAAATCGCCCCTAAATCGCCTAAGAAAAGTCTAAAGTCGGCAAAACATGAGTAGGGGCTGAATGAGCTGCGTATTTATAGATTAGGTCGAAATCTGCTGCCGGTCCCGGACGCCTGCCTGGTCCATGTCTCGACGCCCGTCCGCTGGAAAATATGAAGATATTAGGGCTTCGTCTTCATTGGACGGGCGTTCGCATTCCTCTGGACGCCCGTCTAGTAACTTATGACTTGAGACTTTTCGACCCCTGGACGCTCGTCTGTAAACCTGGACGTTTGTCTGTGTTAAATGAGCTTCGTGAATCGGGTTGAGCCTACCCAAACGCACGTCTGGGGGTCTTTTGGACGCCCATCCATCCAAAAACATAACTTTCTGAATGAGTGTCAATGCTGAGGACGCCCGTCTGGAATGAGCAAACGCCCGTCTGATGTGGCCTTCCCTCAGACGCCCGTCTAAGGCATATCAAACGCCCGTCTGGCTTGTCCCCATCCCAAACTTGGCTTTTCTTCACTTTTTATGCTACATTCGGGCCACGATCATGTCTCATAGTCCAAAACATCGCCTTCCGGGTCCTCGAGTCACCTAAGTCCTGCAATAACATAGACAAACAAACACCAAGCATAATTCCGCAAGACAAAAGCGCTCGGTAAAGAGTGAAATATCGCTAAAAAGGCAGAGTTTACCATCGATATGACAGTTTGACTCCCCATGTATATAATTCTCGATATTACTCTCAAACAGGTCTAAATCTACCCAAAACATGCCAATAAGGTGATAAGCGGGATTAAATCGCACACCAAAAGTACAAGAAAGTTGACTCACATCAACTACATTGTCGCCAAGACCTCTCGCACAACTCGTAGACTTTGTAAAACCGCTCATAGTAGCTGTGGGTTGACTCGCTTTCCTCTCTGCTCGACCTTGTGAAGGTCGATATGTGTCTTTTAGGTCCGCCAACGGACTTGAACTCTGCTGTGAACTTGTTAACCAAATCGTCCTAAGATAAGATTGATGCGGGAGGAAGGATACGGATCCACGAGGCCGCTCTGCCTTGCATGGAACTCACAAAGGTGATGAAACATGTCTCTCACCGGGCATGCACAAACTTAATATGCTCAAAAGCCGAGAGCCGCCTAAAGGATCTATGGTGCCATGATTATTAGTGAAGTTTGGGTAGTTCATACCTCTCTGGGGCCACCGCTAAGACGTCTGATGTAGGACGCTTGTGCTGAGCTTAGATTCCCGCACATTTTTGCCCTTTGAAGCTCAACAATCTGTCTTTCATCGTAACCAATTCTCACGCGACCTGGGCCACTGGTAGTCGCACAATACTTTGCTCATGTTGGGACTCTCCCTACTCCTCTCTTCGAGTCCGGACATGCCTAGTGTTGCCTGGTCACTCGAAGTTTCCTCATTTGGGGCAGCACTGTGATCGTCAACCACGGGCCCAATACGAGCTAGAATCAATTTCATACCTTTGTAGGGTTGAGAAGTTGCATGGATGCTTTCCTCCTGCTCTTCGCGATGTGATCGTGTAGTCCTTGGTGGATTCATAGTAGGCAGTACCTCAGTTTGAGCTGGTATTGGTGAGGTGAATTTGCTGACCAGTAGGGGAGGAAATTCTGCGGCTATGTGTTGCAAGTTATGTTGTCGCATGTCCTCTAAGTATTCCATGTGAGCTTGTAGTGCTATCGCATGAGCATTTGGGTTCGCGCTCGGCTCTAGATCTATGTTTGTCCGGTGCTCAAAGTTTTGGCTTGAAGCCTCGCCAACATATTTCCCGCGCCATTCCTTGTGGCGCTTCTTCTAATTCTCGTGGCTTTTTCCTTTTCGTTCAAGACATTTTGCATATCGGGTCGAGGCTCGCTCATTGCGTTACCTCCGGCGGAACGCGACCCCCGTCTGCGTCCATGTGATGTTGATGTGCCACGTGGGATGTTGTTTCCATGTGGCGTATCCTGATTGCCCCCTCTGGCCGGTGTTGAAGGCTCCTCTGATTTCCCTCCAGTCATGATTTGAAGGAAACTATTCGGAGAAGAAGGCTTTAGGCGGTGCCGGTCGGAGTTACTTTGAAACCCAGAATCCAATGAAGACTCAGGTGTTGCAATACTCAAACGATTCCAATAGCTCAATGTCCTAAACTTGCATAAATTGAGCTTGTCAAAACACTAACAAACCTGGAAAACGTGAAAAACTACGGTATAAGCCTTGAAGATAACGGTGGAGATGTTCTTCCAAGTCGAAGTGGCTTTGCCGATACTAACGCAAAGTTTCATGGAATTGATGCTCTTGTTATCAAATTTACTACAAGGATGTGGAAAACGTTGATTCCCAGACCGTACAACCTAAAAATCATAGCTTTCGCTGAATTTGGAGCTTGAAGATAGCCGGCGAGATCACCGGAGACGTCGTGAAGAAGATTTTGTGACGGTGAATGCTATCGAATAAGTTGATTCTTGGTGATTTTTCTCGTAACGGAGCCAACCGATATTGTCGGAATATCACGGTTGCGTTATCAAGAGTTTAAAGTGGATATCTAGCTGAATATGTATGATTTTTATGGCGGTGAGAGGTGGAGGTGATGAACTAGATGAAGTTTCTGGTGGTTGGAACGATTGACATGAATGCGGACACACAGCTCGACAAATTGGCAGAGTAGCTCTGTTTGTATTCATTATCAATCGATTAATGGATTACATGGTACCCCTATTTATAGGCGGATCACTAATGGAGATTAGGCTGATTGCGACAAGTCATAATTAAGTGCGAAATTACAATTAAGAGCAAATAATCAGAAGGTCGGGCACATGTGCTTGCTGGTCGCAATGTTGTCCTCTTGATCGTGTAGCAGCCTTGCCTTTGCTAATGGCAAGTGTGGATCATGTTCGCCTAATGGTTGCGAGCAAGTCCTGTATAATCGGACAACAGACTGGGAGGTAGGATGCTCGGCCCCCAGTCTTGGTTATACGTGGGGCATATTAGAGGGACGACCTGTTGATCGGCTTACGGCCAGGTAAGCTGGCGGCGATGGTGGTCATGAGGTGAGATGTGACCGCGGGGTCGGGTCTTTTGCGGGTCTGTTGGACCGTATTCGGGTTCGGTGTATCAGTAAGGTGAGGTAACGACATTAAGAACAAATCAAAGGCGGACTCTCGTTTTTTTAAGGTGAGGGAACGACATTAAGAAAAGGGGCAGATTTGATTTTCGAGAAGAATGGACAATAATATGTATGCAAAGTTATTTTGGGTTATTACGATCGAGAGAGAGCTAATAGAAGCCAGATACGCGGCAACATCTGGGCACGCCACGCCACGTATGCAATTTCCTATTGAGGATGAAATCAGATGGTCCAGGATGTTCACACGTATACAGCCTTCTATCGAGCTCTCTCTCGTCGTAATAACCTGGAGTTTTTTTGGAAGCCAAGGGGAACTGCCACCGTGGCCCTACAATCTACATAGTACATAGGTCCGCACATGGATATCACACTTGGAGTATTTTGTTCGCAATTTGAACTCCAACATACACTTGAAAATAACTTTTAGAACATATATTAAAGACCAACAAAGTTGTTCTAGCAAATTAGACGCAAGTGCTTCATCAAAATGAACAATAGATTCAATAAATAATAGACTACAACGAAGCCATTTAATCGTTGTGACTGCAGTATTAAATACTTCAACATCCATTTATAATGTAAAGTATAACATATTGTATGAAATGTCAATTAAGCACATTCAAATCAGTAATTAATCATACTTTTTGTTCCCACTATGACTCAAACCCGAAAAATCCGGGTTAAGGACCACAACACTTACTCCCGAGTTAATGAACTATCATATTTGGATTCAAATCCTTATTTAATATTTTTTTAAGAGAAATCCCCACCTCCTTCCGGCTTGAGATCACATATACAATTTGCAGTATAATTTAAGTTAATCCAAGTAAAACTACGTCGTTTCATGTGTTTTTTATTTATTGGTTTTGATTTTTTGTTTTTATTATATTTTCTTCAAAAAAAAAAACAAATAACACATGAAACGACGTTGTTTTTACTTAGACACGGATATTAGACACACAAATTAGACAGGTGATCTCAAGCTGCCAGGTTGAGATGAGTTTAATAAGAAGAAAAAAATGGATCATCAGAGACTCGTATGTAAGTTTTGTAAATCCAGAATAATAACACAAAGAAAACAAATAGAGAAAAGATGACAGAGGAAAATAGAGATTGCTGGTATATTATTCTAAAAGAATGTTGCAGTATAGAACCATTGAGATTAGTGTGAACACAATGAAGTCTTTGAATCAATCAGAAAATCAACATAAATCAATCTATATAATAGATAATACATTTTATCTTTTACGTAACACGAATTCAATTGTGATATATTACTAATAATGTCGAAATACAAATACTGATTATTACACGAATTTCATTACAAAAAATGATGGACGCCGTATTTCCATCATATTGCATTGTATAATTTCCATTACTCTGGATAGGGGTTACGGTTGGTCGGCGATCCAACCTTCAGTATCAATGTATGCTATTATTTGCGTAACTGCCGTTTCCCAAAAAACACGTCCTAGAGTGCATGTTTGAGCCGGGTCCCGAACAGTTGTATTCTCCAAATATGATATACTTCTTGCAGATCAAGAAGACGAAACTTTTATCAAGAAACTAGGAGTCAACGAAATGAAAAAAATAATTTCTTTGATTCGATACTACAAGAACATATTCTTACACGTTTTTCTTCCGAGAACCCCATCCCGCAGGGGCAATAATATCTGCCATGGTTGTTTGGACGAAGAAAACCATAGAATATGGTTTCCAAGCTCTCCCCAAGAGAGTTGGACCTTTGCCGAAGATCGTGCACTCTTTGAATACAAAACCATTCGTATCGTCCGGGTTTATTCTTCCTTGTGCAGTAATTGCGCCCCCCCACGTTGTTTACTGCTATCATGCACTTCTGCATGAAATCAAGTTTAAAAAATAATCAATATTAATATTTTCCATATGTCTTCTCCTATATATATCCAACTCAATTATAGATACTTGGAATCACGAATAATATTTACAGAACAATGTATTGTTACAAGTATATACATAATCTCTTTACCTCGTAAATGGATTGTCCAGCACCAAAGATAAAATCTACGGCGCCTTCAATGGTGCAAGAATGAAAATAATGTCTTCCATTATGATCATACAACGTGTCTTGGACGCCTAAAAACGTCACACTATAGAATGCCGTTTTGTCCCCTGATACCTTTGCTGCTACTGCTGGTGTCTGGGGAATCATGTTATTCTCCGATAGGTAGTTGAATGTATTCTACACGAACACAACGGAAACAATTATGTTGGAACTTGTAATTCTATAATGCAGAGGAATATATATATATTAAAATTTCCTGGGCCGGGTTGCGCCCTGGATGAAATGCTTGGTGAAATGTTGTCTATCGCAACATATAATATTGTTGTGGTGGGGAGGCGGAGGCTGAGGCTGAGGCTGGGTTGTGATGTTTATGAGAGAAGCAGTACGTATATATGTACGTACGTGTGAATTTGAAATGATGTGATTAATGTAAGCACTGGCTAAGCTTGTAGCCTTATAAGCCTTTCTTATTCTTCAGACTTTTATTCAACATATCTTCCGAAGATGTTACTGTTGTGAAAAGAGGAAGAAAATTAGGAAAGGGAAGAAGAATTGGAATTAAGCCAAGATTCAAGATTTCATCGATTCGCAGATGAGGGAGCTAATGGAGAAACAAGAGGGTTGGCTGGAGAAAATGATGAGGAATATTGAAGAGAGGATTCAAAGAGAGGAAGAATGGAAATGGTTTGCAGTGTGTTGCAGAAGAGCAGAGAAAAGCCGGTATATATAGTGTGTCTAGCTTAGCTCCATCCCTTTCTTTAATTAATCCTAAACATCATTATGACCATTTCGTTACGAAAAGCCAAGTCGAACTCCATTTCGTTACGATAATATTAATTCGTTATGCAACTCGTATACAAACGACAATTAAAATATTTACTTATAAAAAAATATCTAACAGTTATGACCATTTGGTTACGAAACAACCAATTTTTAATGTATTTTATTACCATTTTGTGTATAATAGTTGCATTACTCTTTGATACAAATTGTTATTGTAACGGGGATTCGATCGTGACTTTTATCATCCAAAAATGCAGGGAAATTAATGTAAGGTTTCCTTTATTAATTTCTTTTTCCCAATCGAAAAGCTTGACATGCAACATTTTTGTATTGAAGAATTACACAATGTAGCAACTCCTTTTTCCTGAAGAAGAAACTTCTCAACCCAAAAGAATCATACAATATATCTTATCACAACCACTCATGGATCTGGAATTTATTCCAGTGGTGTCCGGAGCCTAAAACTATATCTTTTATCCAAAAAAAAATCAAATGGGTCACCTTAAGCCTAAAACATCAATTTTATCGAAACAACATTTTTAACAACAAAACTACATAGTTTTAATACTATAAAAAAATTAAAAATCATGTGGGGTCACATGACCCCCCCGGGCACGCGATCCGCCCCTGTTGCCAACCATATTCCAATTCATCACAGCTAATTGTTATTAATAGGCTACATAAGCGATCTGCAGATCTAGATAAAATGTACAAATTTACATGGGGCGTGTCTCGATGACTGATTCGCGCATGTGTGTCTTGGTACTTACGCACTTTGAACGAGGAATACCACGTCACGTGTAAATTTCCACGGGTTGAAGACACGTACCGTGCAAATTTGAATTTTTGAGATACACTCACAGGTCGTGCAAATTTGCTTGTGTTGTGACTTAAACGTGCAAATTTCTATGTTTTTATCATGGCTTCGTCATATTTTCTCAATATTGGCTCGTGCCACAATACTGTGCTCCATCCCTTTCTTTAAGTAGTCATAAACATCAATATCTCCTTTTTGAGGGATTCGGTACCACAAAACGTTTAAAGGAATTTGGCAGCATAAAAGGACATTTGCTAATTAATTCAATATTTATAGAACTGTGATGTTGAAACGTGTATCACATGTTGCTTTATGAGCTTACTGATGGGTCGAGATATTTGGTACCACAAAACGTGTATCACATGTTGCTTTAATTATAAACTCCGCATATGGCGGGTGCATCCAATAACTTTTCTCGACGTAGTCATTCATTGGGCTAAGGGAGGCTAAGTATCCAACCCTATATTCATTCTAGGGGAGGATCCAGTATGTTAAGGGTGGGGTCCATGGACCCCACTCAAATGTCCGGACGAATTAACTAAACAAAGACATAAAGCTTGCATTTTAAGAAAGAAACAAACACAGAAACAATGCAAACGTAAAGTATGGCGGAATTGATAAACACGGAACACAGAAAGAACACAGCGATTTAACGTGGTTTCCGGCATTGTGCCGACAACTATACGGACATAAAATGAGATATTTTATTATGCACAGAATTACAAGGTATTCCTCACAAAGTGAAAGACACACTCTTGAAAGACATACTCTTGCATTGATTACAACATTAATTGGTATTTATAGGCACAAATTTCAAACCCTAACCGCCATAAAATCAATGTCAGAATTCTCATAAATACCCCAGATGTGGACCTCAGCTCCAGCTGTTATCCACCAGACGAAACCCAGTTCAAAACTGACTCTCCCGACTTGTAATCAACTGCTCAGATGTAGAACTCAGCTATACTCACCAAAACTCAAAGAGACTGAAACTAACGGGTGACTTGGTGAAGAAACTCAGTTGCACTTCATCAAACTGACTTTCACATAATCGAATATACTTAATCGAATCGACCATCGTTCTCAATCTTCGGTTTCTCAGATTAGTTCCACCAGATTATTTATCAGTTTAGAGGTCAAGTCACCAAAACTGACAAATCTCCACATTGACTTGAACTCTCATTCAACGTCACCAAATTGCATAATCGACGCGTTTCTTGTACCGCACTTCTCCTCGTAATCCACTCGGTTGATCGCGCCTCAACCGAGTATCCAGATTTCGGTTACATGCTTTGAATATTCAAAGAAGTCCGCACACAACCGAAACTTGCTCTGCATTGAACTAGCTTAGTGAACATATCAAACAGGATTATCCTTGAGCCGATCTTCTTCACTACAATCCTCTTCTCATTTCTCAGAAAATGATACCTCACATCAATATTCTTGGTTCTTTTTTGATGAACCTGATCCTTAGCTAGACAAATTGCACTTAAACTGTCACAATAAATCTCAGCTTGATCTTGATGTAGCCCCAAATCACTGACTAGTCCCTTCAAGCAGACACCCTCATTGGCTGCTTCAGTAAGAGCCATATACTCAGCTTCAGTAGTTGATAAAGCCACTGTTACGTGAAGAGTTGCTTTCCAGCTGACAACTGAATTCCCCAATGTGAAAATATAAATAGTCATAGATTTTCTACTGTCCACATCACCTGCATAATCAGCATCACAGTATCATGTGATCATCTGAGTATCACCTCCATAAATGAGACAAACATCAGTTGTACCTCTAAGGTACCGGAACATTCTTTTCACAGCTTTCCAGTGTTCCTTTCCAGGCTGAGCCATAAACCTGCTGACAACACTGACTGCCTAAGCCAAATTAGGCCTAGTGCACACTATGGCATATATCAGACTGCCAACTGCATTTGCATAGGGAACTCTTGACATGTATTCCTTCTCTTCTGCTGACTTTGAATCAAAAACTGACAAATGAACATTTGATGCCATAGGAGTATCTATTGGCAAAACAGCTTACATGCCAAATTTTGACAAAATCTTCTGTATATAGCCCTGCTGAGATAAGAACAGTTTCTTCTGACTTCTATCTCTCCAGATCTCCATCCCCAAGATTATCTTGGCTGCACCTAAATCTTTCATTTCAAACTCAGCATTGAGAAGGTCATTCAGATACTGAACATCAGACTTCTTCTTTGCATCTATCAACATGTTATCCACATATAACACAAGATAGATGTAAGATCCATCTTCCAACTGACTGTTGTAAACACAGCAATTATAAGGACTTCTATCAGAACTCCAACTAGATCATATAATCACAAACATTTTATACCATTGTTCAGAGCTTGCTTGATCTGGACTTCTTCAACTTACACACAAGATCTTCCTTACCAGGAACTTGAAAACCCTCTGGCTGAGTCATGTATATCTCTTTGTCTACCTCACCATGTAGAAAAACTATCTTCACATCTAACTGCTCAAGTTCTAAGTCCAGATGTGCCACCATTGCTAGTAACACTCTGATTGAAGTATGTCTGACCACTGGTGAGAAAATCTCATCAAAGTCCACCCTTTCATCTGACTGAACCCTCTTGCAACCAAACGTGCCTTATACTTAACTCCTTCTGCCTCAATTATCCCTTCATTCTTCTTGAAAATCCATTTGCAAGTAACAACTCTCCTTTCAGCTGGATGTTTAACTAGATCCCAAGTCTGATTCTTCAGTAATGACTCCATTTCATCTCCCATGGAAGCAAGCCATTGAGATGCTTCAGAACATGTCACTGCTTCCCTGTAAGTAGAAGGTTCAAAACCGTCCACTTTTTCTGCAACTTGAAGTGCGTATCCAACCATATCATCAAACCCATACCTTCCGGATGTATCCCAACATTGGATCTTCTAACTCTCATCGACAAATATATACTCTGCGACCCACATTCTCGCTTTTGATGTTCAATCGACATTTGCTCACCGATCGGCTTGGATTCACTACGGTTCAAAGAACTAGATCAGATGAAAACTGACTTGGATCAGTTGATTGTTGCATTCCAACTGACTCCACCTGAAGCTCCACCTTCTCATCCGCTTTTCGCGCTTTAGCACTCGTTTCGATTTGATTATCCTCCCATCGTTGAATCGAGTATAGAATTTTCATCGAAAACTGTATCATTGCTGAGAATAACTCTGTTTTCTGCTGATGACCAAATTCTATACCCATTTACTCCATCACCATACCCCACAAACACTCCTTTCTTGGCCCTTGGTTCCAGTTTCCCTTCACTGACATGATAGTAAACTATGCTTCCAAAAACCCTTAGAACTGAATAATCTGCAGGCTTGCCTGACCACATCTCAACTGGTGTTTTGAGACTGATCCCTATGTGAGGACTCCTATTGATTAAGTAGCAAGCTGTGGTTACAGCCTCTGTCCAAAATCTCCTTGACAAACCAGCATGAGAAAGCATACATCTTGCTCTCTTCAGAAGAGTTTGATTCATCCTTTCAGCTACACCATTTTGCTGAGGAGTATTCCTGACTGTATGATGTCTGGCAATACACTCGCTTTTACACACTCATCAAACTCACCCAAAGCAGAATTCTGCACCATTATCCATCACGAAGCCTCTTGATCTTCTTCCCCAACTAATTCTCAACTAGAGCCTTCCATTCGATGAAGCTCTTGAATGCCTCACTTTTGTGTTTCATCATCACCAACCAAGTCATCCTTGAATAGTCATCAATAAAGGACACAAAATATCTGTGACCACCAAATGACTCCACCTTTGATGGCCCCCAACAATCAGAATGAATGTAATCAAGTGATGACTTTGTGTTGTGTACCCCTTTTGAGAACGTGCTCCTATGAAGCTTCCCAAACACATAATGCTCACAAAAGTCCAGATTCTTGACCTTACATCACCCAAGAAGATCTTTCTGAGAAAGAACCTGCATCCCCTTGATCGGGGTCAATCAGGTTATAAAATACTTGACCACCATAAACCAATACTAGCAAGAGGACTAGGCCCATCGTAGTATAGCTATAGTGAATCAAGGTCGATCCCACATGGAACCAATTGTGGGTCATTTCATATATAAACAATTAATTATACATGTCAAGGACATAAAGGCGGTCTACGACCAACATAGGACAAGAAAAGGTAAAGGACTTGACGCGACACAACACAAATAACGTAATTAACCTCCCCAATTATAGTCTTTATTGTTTGGACCTAGATAATTTATATAATAAACTGAATTTTTATTAACTGTCAATCCGTTTGTATCTATCTTAGATTGGCTACGGGAGTCATCCTCTTTAACTTGACTTAGCACCGGTTAGATCACTTTGCGACATTACGTGACTTCACCTTTTGGGTATCCATCTCATATAACTTGCACTCTTACGACACTAAGGATGCCGATATTAACCGTACACCTCGTCTAGGCAGCATTCCTATGGTTAGGCGTACTTCCTAAGCGATTATTTAAGATCTCGTCCAACTAGCAATTACCAAGTTATAGTCTCATGCTAATCTACGACGTGACGATAATCAAAGCTAGCAATCCCCAAATATAAACCTACCTGATAACGCCGAACGTCCGTGAAGAGCAATTCATAAGCCTACCTAAGAGTTTTATATTGGTATTTCCTTTTTACACGCTTTTAATTAAACTAAGTGAGTAACGTAGTCATAGCCATACCTCTTGAGATAATAAATTCAACTAGGTTAACCTAACCATAAAGACGTGGCGTAATTAACAGATGACAGGGGCTCGGTCGATCGAGTGAATAGGCTCGGTCGACCGAATGAACTTATTCGGTCACCCGAACGATTTCAACCTGAATACATCTTAGAATATATCTCTCGGCGTTTCATCATACGAGCAAATTTAAACAATGAATTCGCACGCATTCATATAAACTAACATAGATACGCACTAATTAAATCAAGTAGATTCATGGATAAATACTAAGTGTATGACGTAGGTTATGGGATCCCCATGTACAAGCGAGTCGCCACATTCTAACGTCATAGCCTAGATCTACATCATCTAGCTATGATTAACTAATTCAAACGATAAAGCATAATTGGGGAATTAATTACTGAAAATAAAAACAACAGAAAATGAAAGGCTTACATATTTGCAGCCATAATAAACTGTTGGACAGCTACATTGTAACGTACCAAAGCTATGAATATAATTGATAAAAAGGTATAAGGTATTGTATGTGTGTCTTGGTAAATTTCGTAGCTGCTGCTTATATAGAGGTTTTTGCCGACCTAGGAAGGATCTAGAAGATATACACGCGATTTACGCGGATAAACTTCAAGTGACCGAGCCGACTCTCTGGTCGACCGAATGGATAGGCTCGGTCGACCGAGCCCTTTTACACGTGTTTAAACGCGTCTCTTTGTCCGACTTGTTCCCCACCGCATTCTTTTGAACCGATCTCGATTTATCCTTTGATTAATGCTCCGATTTTCCTCTTCATTATCTTGAGATTTCTCGATTGCGCGATATTTATCTTCCCGATTTATCACGATCTACAAAATCAAGATTTATCGCACAATAAATCGGTCTTTAATAATAAAATTGCTAAATACCAAATATCATATTAATAATCACTTAACATTAAATAATAAATATAAACAAGTGATTTAATATGAAATATACACTATTAATCTCGATTTAAGGTCAATGTTGATGACTTTTACGAGTATAATTTGACCGTCATCACCCCTTTTCACCCATGTGACCCAGTCTCATGTGCCCTACGCTTTGTAAGTGTGGATCGATGAATCTCACCGATGCCACAGCAGCAGAACCAACAACAACCGACCCTTGTAATATATATAGAGTCCCTTTCTTGATTCCCTTGAGAACCTCAACTGAGTTTTTATAGACACTCAGCACACCACTTTCCCCCCTTAAAACTGAATCCCCTGCTGTACAAAGAATTGAGAGATACCAAGTGTTTGGTCATTTATGGAACATATCAAACTTCACTCAGTTTACAGAATCTTCCATCCTCTGTCCTCAACTAAACTGAGCCAATCCCAACTATCTTGCAGACCTTACTGTTTGCCATAGATATATGACCACCATCTATTTGCTGACAACTTGAGAACCACTATCTATGAGGGCAAATATGAAAGGATTCCCCAGAGTCCAGAATCCACAAATCAGTTTGATGTGTTGACTCTCCTGCCACTAAGACCATGTCCTCATCTGAATCATGCTCACCGCTACAAGAGGCAGTGCTGCACGAGCTTCATGTGTTGTTTCTTCCTCTTTGGACAATTGGACTTCCAATGTCCCTACTCCTTACAATAATTGCAAACATCTGTGGACTTAGGGCCTTTGGACCTTATCTTATTGGAATTTCTCTTCCCAGACTGACCATGCTCTTTTCCACTACTGCTGCTAACTATCAGTCCTGCAGCCTGACTGTCTGCTCCAGCTGCCTTATGTCTCAGCTCCCTGGCATGTAAAGACGACCTTACATCTTCTAAAGCAACTGTATCATTCCCAAATATGAAGGACTGCACAAAGTTCTCATAGGAAGCTGGTAATTAAACCAGCAAAATCAAAGCAGCATCTTCATCCTCAATCTTAACATCAATATTCATGAGATCAAGTAATATTGTGTTTAGCTGATCAAGATGATCTCTCAATCGAGCCCCCTCATGCATCCTCAGCCGAATGAAACGACCTCTACTTCAAGAAGAACTTGTTGGTCAATGACTTAGTCATATACAAAGCTTTCAAGCTTTAACCATAACTTGGCAAATGTGTCTTCCTCAAAGAACTTTTGTGATAACAATATCAGACAAGCACAACATGATGGTTGAATGTGCTTTCTCCTCCAGACTGGCATAATCTACAGAGCTAGCATCACCTCTATCAGATAAAGGAGTCCACAATCCTTGTTGCTTTAACAAGGCCCGCATCTTAATTTGTCACAAACTATAACAGTTCCTCCCTGTAAATTTATCAATCTTCACATTCATTGCTGACATCCTTCTAATTAAAGAACAAACCTTTGATCACAAAATCCTAGCACCGGTCACCGGTCCTGGTGATGATCAACTCTGTTCACCTGCAACTCCTGAATCTTGAATCTGACTCTCTGATACCAGTTTGTTATAAACACAAATAGAAAGCTGGTAGTTTAAGAATGAAACAAACATAGAAGTAATGCAAACGTAAAGAATGGATGAATTGATAAACACAGAACACAGAAAGAACACAGCGATTTAACGTGGTTTCCGGCGATGTGCTGACTACTCCACGGACAGAAAATGAGATACTTTATTATGCACATAATTACAAGGCATTCCTCACAAAGTGAAAGACACACTCTTGCATTGATTACAACATTGGTATTTATAGGCACAAATCCCAAACCCTAACCTCCATAAGATCTTTGTCGGAATTCTAATAAACACCCCAGATGTGGACCCCAACTCCAGCTGTTATCCGCCAGACGAAACCCAGTTCAAAACTGACTCTCCAGACTTGTAATCAACTGTTCAGATGTAGAACTCAGCTATACTCACCAAAACTCAGCAGACTAGAAACTGACGTCTGACTTCAGAAGAAACTCAGTTGCACTTCATCAAACTGACTTTCACAGAACTGAATATACTTAACTGAAACTGGCCATAATTCTTAGTCTTCAGTTTCTCAGAATAGTTCCACCATATTATTTATCAGTTTAGAGGTCAAGTCACCAAAACTGACAATATATATACTCATTTAATAATATTAAAATTGTAAATGTATATTAGGTCATGAGTTCGAAACTTTGCAGCTGAGGTTTTTTTAACCCTTTTTTTAAGTTACCTCCACTGGAAAAAATTCATGGATCCGCCAGTGTTTCATTCCACATGTGACATGACACAAAAGTTATTAGCCCACCTATTCTTATCCAAACAAAATTATAGTGCATACTTCATCTTCAATTTTTCGATTCTTATATTCATTCCACATGACACTAAAGTTATTACCCCACCTATTTGTAAGACAATATATGTACTTATCCTACTTTAGAATAATAATAATAATATTAATAA
The DNA here is from genome assembly GCA_026214975.1 of Gentiana macrophylla. Classification (NCBI taxonomy): domain Eukaryota; kingdom Viridiplantae; phylum Streptophyta; class Magnoliopsida; order Gentianales; family Gentianaceae; genus Gentiana; species Gentiana macrophylla. The sequence goes on along the minus strand of CM047815.1, from coordinate 22,775,284 downwards.
TACCCTTCAAAAAAAATTTGACACGTCAATCATCCCTTGACTGTGTTTTAAACGAACCGAGTGTCTGTGAACGAGCTCGAACATTGCAACTATATTATCGAGCCGAGATTGAACTGAAATTTTGGCTCGTTTTGGTAAACGAGCGAACGTGAGAGGGCTCAATATATAAGTAAAGGAGCCAAGCTCAAACTACAGCTACTCAAATCGACTCGACTCGACTCGTTAATTAACAACACTATCTTTGGATGAGTGATGTTAAATGCATAATGGTTGTTCTACAACGAGTGTCTTAACATACATTTTTTCACTTGGATCATAGTGGTCTACTTCAGAATCAATAGGTACTACATCATAATCAAATATTAAAATATGTATCGTGTCGCTCGTTATTGCACAACTGTTGAGTCTTTAGCATTTCTTTTTGTGTACATGTTAATTCCGCAATACAGATCCAATGAATATTCTCTACTTCTGTTGGTCAATTTTAAGACATATATAATGAAAATTCTCTAAACTTCAAAACACCCTGAATTGTTTTTTAAGAAGAAAAAATACCTTTAAATTAAAATATGGTGCATTTGCATGCATTAATCGATTCTAAGAACATGCACCATTATCAAAAAAAAAAAAAGAACATGCACCATAAATTTATTGCAATGGAGTACCATTTTTACCGAATCCCGAAACCATGCATGTTGCATGGTCATTAATTAATATAGTATAGTAGTGGCATTCCTAAACAGTAAAGCATGGATAATGAAACATTCCCTTTTTCTTTTGAAGCTATACATTCCCTTTTTCTTTTGAAACATTCCCTTCAAAAATAACCAAGATGAAACATTCCCTTCAAAAATAACCCAGCGAGCGGTCAAATTTTTATTTTTTTTCACACGAGCCTATCTCCCTTTTTCTAGGTTCACACGGGTCTCTCCCTTCCGGTCTCGGATTCTTTGACGGTTCCTCTTCCTGTCGCTATTCTTGCCGTCCCCACATCTCCTGTCTCGGCCCCCTTCCCTCCTCAAATCGAGCCTCCTGCTGACATGCCTTATGTAACGCCTGTTCCCGACACCGAGTCCTTATCCGGAAAGGAATGCGTTAGCGCGTATAAAATAAAAGTAAATTAATTTTATACGTAGCCTCTACTATGTCGTGATCGAATGAAAGCAAACGGAAGCAAAACTCGGGTATATTTTTTTTTCAACGCCTAAGAATAGAAACAAGAAATTCTAAAGATAGAAATGTAAATTATTACATTGGAAAAGTACGAAATCCCAAAGACAATGACGTAGCAACCAAAAGAACCAACGATCTACCTCGAATCATTACAAGAGCCACCAAAGAAAAACAAGAAAGAAACATTCTTGAAACTTCAACGGCGCCTTCACACGTCGTCGTCAAAACTCTCCTCGAACACTGCTCGCCTTCTCACCCCCAAACACATAAAAGAAAATGCATTCGAGGTAAGTACAACGTACTTAGAAAGAAAGAGAAGCTATGAAGACAATCATAGTTATAACGAAAAGATAATTATTTAATTAGTTGATTAAATGAGACCAACTCCATCTAGGGTTCACTTCATGCTCATCAACACGTTGTGACTAATCGTTTCTACTTAGCCTATCTATGTTACAACCGCACTCAAGGGCACTACGCGCGTCCCCTCAAAGAGTCCTCTGTACTTAGGGTCTTTGACCTCTGAGTTCTTCTTCCTTGGGAACACTCTTTGCAACATATTAGTGGATCACACCAATATCCCCGAAGTCTAGAAAAGGTAGACTCCGATAGCACGCACACCTCAGCGAGTCCCTCCGTGACTTCAGGGTCTTTTGACCTACGAAGTTCTTCCACCTTCGAGGTAGCACATGCATCGCGATTTAGCCTGATGCCTAGCCAAGAGAGACATGTTGTTTAATCTTTTACTAGTCACATACGTTGTTTATTAAATTATTAACTAGCCACCCCTAAGTGTTTTCAAATAATCTCCTCACACATACTACTCTCTTCCTAGACCACTAGACACGGACAAGTCCTAGCACATACACGTATATTGATGAATCTAATTCATCAAAGCACAAGCCTATCATGCTCTTCCGACGGATCCGAACTTCAACTCCTTTAAGAGTACATTCGGTGTTTTAACCGAACGAATCGAAGCTCAATTCAGGCTTGTCTAAGTTATACCATGTTTAACATATCGTATATATATCTCAAGTAAGTAAAGCATGTATACTTGGTGAACAACGATTAACAATAGAAAGGAGGCGTACAAAAACGGACGCCCGTTTAAAGACTCAGACGCCCGTTCGATTTCTTTGGGCGCCCGTCCAAAATAGTGGACGCTCGTCCACCCAAAACAGTTCAATCCTGAATGTAAAATTGCACCTCAGACGCCCGTCCGGATAAGCCAGACGCCCGTCTGAGATTCGACCTAAGCGGACGCCCGTCCAGAGAACCGGACGCCCGTCCACACCTGGTTCGACCAAAACCCTAACTTCATCATCATGCGATTTCCAGATCGTAATTCAACCCAAAACCAGCAAATAACCAACAAAACAACACAAGGATCCACATCTAGACGTACTGTAACAACCATAGTCTTTAACCAAAACAAAGATTTATATTTCTAACACCAAAAAGCCTTAAAACATGATCAATTCCTTATAACAAATGATAGAATTCATAGGATCAAGCTTCTCTTACCTATTTGCAGCCCCAAAATTGATCAATACTGCTCTGAAAAACTGCTGCAATCCCACAAAACTGATGCCGCAAAAGCTGTGCTCTTCACGCCGAGTCCAATTCTTGAATCCGTTTTGAAAACGATCAACTCTACCTCTTAGAATTGTGAAGAACTCTCTTTTCTCTCTTTCTCTCCTCACAATGCCGCACAAGGGGAGGGGGAAGGCTGAAATCAAACTGAAAATCCCTGAATTAGGTTAGGTCTTAGCATTAAAAAGGAGTTAACCATTTTCCTTAATTGCCCTTGACCACAAAACTGATTTTCCTTTTAATTACATATATAAAATTTCGAGAATATATATATATAAAATGTCCAAAATAATTAACTCGAATAAAAGGAAACCGAACCTAATATTTCGTTTTACGCAAAAGACACGCCCCGCCTCTTTCCCGAAAGTCGAATATTACATTCTCCCCCCTTAAAAGGAGTTTCGTCCTCGAAACTAGAACATACCTGGTAAATCCCCAAATTCTTGGAACTCACTAAGCATGTCGCTTTCCACTTCCCAAGTTGCCTCCTCGGGTGAATGATTGCTCCACTGAACTAACACCAAAGGGATCATCCGTCTCTTAATCATCTTTTCTTTCCGGTCTAGGATCTTGATCGGTCTCTCGTCATAAGCAAGATTATCTTGTAAGATTTCTGGGTCAACCGTAGTTTCCACATCATTCTTCGTCAGACACTTTTTCAACATCGAAACGTGAAACACATTATGGACTCTCGACATTGATTCTGGCAACTGAAGCTTATAAGCTAACGTCCCAACTCTCTCCAAAATCTCAAAAGGTCCAACATACCTTGGACTTAGCTTTCCTTTTTGTCCAAAGCGTTTCACTCCTTTCATCGGTGAAGCTCGGAGGTAAACTCTATCGCCGACTTCAAACTCAAGAGGTCTTCTTCTAACATCAGCCCAACTTTTCTCGCCTGCATGCTTGTGTCGCCTTGATTCTTCTTGACCACCAACCTTTCCTTTGCTTGTTCGACCATCTCTGGCCCTGTAATCTGTCTCTCCCCGACTTCATCCCAAAACAGTGGCGTGCGACATCTTCTCCCATACAACGCTTCAAACGGCGGCATGCCTATACTTGCATGAAAAACCGTTGTTGTAGACAAACTCCGCTACCGATAGGTAATCGTCCCATGATCCGCCTACCTCCAAAACACAAGCTCTCAAAGATGTCCTCGAGTGTCCGGATGGTCCTCTCAGTTGTCCATCATGCGAGGATGAAAAGCCGTGCTCAAATCCAACTTGGTCCCGGCGCTTCTTGCAAGCTCTTCCAAAATCGACTTACGAATCTCGAATCACGGTCTGCGAAACTATCGAGACTGAACTCCATGTAACTTCACTATATTGTCCGGATATAGTGTCGCCATCTTCTTTAATGGCATGTCGACCTTGTACGGTAAGAAATGGGCGATTTGGTCAATCTGGCCCACGATTACCCAAATTGCGTCGTGTCCGCCTCTTGTCTTAGGTAATCCGTGATGAAGTCCATTGTGATCTTATCCCACTTCCATTCCGGGATATCCAATGGCTTAAGCATTCCACCGGTCTTCTATGCTCTGCCTTAACCTTCGACATACATCACACTCGGCCACAAACTTGGCTATCTCCACTTTCATCGAGGGGCCACCAAAATCTTTCCTTTAAGTCTCTATACATTTTAGTAGCACCGGATGAACCGCAAAAGCTATCCTATGTGCTTCTTCCATAATTCTTTGTCTCAAGTCGCCAACGTTAGGTACACATGTACGATCCCGATACCACGCATTTCCACTTTTATCCAACACGTAACCAACCGTAGGCTTCTCTCAGCAACACGCTTCAAGTCCAACAAAATCGGGTCTTCGTCTTGCTTTCCCCGAATATCATCCATCAACTCTGACCTTGCTAACATCGGTGCTACAAACTACCGGTCTTCAATCTGATCGAAGCTTCTGATTTCCAACCCATCAAACCTTTCTGCCATTACCTCAACACCGGAAGCCGCAAACACCGGGTTTCTGCTCGTGAGCATCCGCCACTACATTCGCTTTACCGGATGGTACCGAATGTCCAAATCATAGTCCTTAACGAACTCTAACCATCTCCTCTGTCTCATATTCGTGTTCTCTTGTGTGAAGAAATACTTTAAACTCTTATGGTCGGTGAAGATCCTTGCTTTAACCCCATATAAGTAATGCCTCCAAGTCTTTAAGGCAAATACTACCGCTGCCAACTCTAGATCATGTGTCGGGTAGTTCTTCTCATGTACCTTCAACTGCCTAGATGCATAAGCTATCACTTTTCCTCCTTGCATCAACACACAACCCAAACCCTGTCCCGAAGCATCCGTGTAGACATCATAGTTATCAAAAATCTCCGGAACTGCTAACACTGGTGCCGTAGTCAACTTACTCTTCAAGGTATGAAAGGCCTTATCACACTCATTAGTCCATTCAAATTTCACATTCTTCTGTGTCAGCCTGGTGAGTGGAGTAGCTATCTTCGAAAAATCTTGTACGAACTTCCTGTAGTAACCAGCCAACCCAAGAAAACTTCTTACCTCTGAAACTGTGGTAGGTTTAGGCCAATACTCAACTGCCTCGATCTTTGCCGGATCAACTTGAATGCCATCTCCAGAAATGACATGACCCAAGAAACTCACTCGATCCAACCAAAAGTCACACTTAGAAAACTTCGCATACAACTGATTCTTCTTCAGTGTGTCCAACACTATCCTTAAGTGTTCCTCGTGTTCCTTCTCATCCTTAGAGTAAACTAGGATATCGTCTATGAACACTATCACGAACTTATCCAAGTGCGGCATGAAGACTCACGCATCAAATCCATAAATGCGAGATGGAGCATTAGTGAGTCCAAAAGGCATAACAAGGAACTCATAATGTCCATATCTCGTCATCAAAGCCGTCTTGGTATATCTCGCTATCTTAACCTTCACCGATGATATCCGGATCTCAGTCGATCTTGGAAAACACTTTCTTACCTTGCAAATCGATTAAATGAGATCATCTATCCTCGGTAGAGGATACTTATTCTTGATGGTAAGGTTGTTCAATGCTCTGTAGTCGATACACATTCTCATGCTGCCATCTTTCTTCTTCACAAACAAAACAGGGGCTCCCCAAGGCGAGGTACTGGGCTGAATTATGTTCCTTTCAAGCATATCTTTAAGTTGAGCTTTCAACTCCTTTAATTCAGCCGGTGCCATTCTCAGAAGGTGCCTTAGCAATCGGTGCCGCTCCGGTATCAATCGAATCTCAAACTCTATCTCTCTGTCCGGCATGTTTCCCGGTAGCTCTTCTGGAAACACCTCGGGATATTCCCTCACTATGGGAGTCTCCTCGAACTTAGGCTTCACTTGTTCCACGTCCACTGCATACAACAAGTAGCCTTCACAACCCTTCTGACAAGCCCTTACTGCCTTAACCGCTGATATGATCGGATGTTTCTTCTTACTCGGCTTGTACACATTCCCTTGATACGTCTTGTCTGATTTCCCAGGTACTTTAAAAGTCACTTTCTTCTCTTTACAGTCCAAGTGTACATAATTCTCGGATAGCCAATCTATTCCGAGGATTACATCAAAATCCGAAAAGTCCAAAACTGTAAAGTTGCTCTTACATCGATAAGGTCCGACTCGAACTTCCACTTGTGGTATCATTCTAGTTACCCTTGTTACCTTCCCTAACGGCGTAGTTATCTCCAAAGTGTTCCTTAAAGGTTCTGAAGGTAAATCCAACTTCTTAGCTACCCTGGTTGACACAAAAGTATTTGACGCTCCCGTGTCAAACAAAGCCTTGACCACTAAGTTTTCTAACATTATCGTACCTAGGATGCATATTCATTTATTTAAATATAGTTACAACATGAATAATCACGCTATAAAATATCTTAACAAAAGAATGAAACAAAACATGGTACCTGAAATAACGTCATCCTCTGGTTCCACAAAATTAGCATCCGCTGCAAAAACTCGAACCGGTCGGCTCGGGCCGCCTCCCTCCTACCTTGGCTCGAACCACTCTTGTTTCCTCTGTTTGGACACGCTCTAGAAAAGTGTCCTTGCTCACCACAAACGTAATAACCGTTACTACTCGCTGCACTCTCTCAGTATGATTTCTCATTGCACTTGGGGCAAAGTGGTGCACTATTCGGAGCCTTAGGCTGCTTTGTAGGAGCCGTAGTCTTCTTGGTCGCTTGGCCGTGGCGCCCCTATAACCGCTTTGACTTGTCCCAAAATTTCTCTTATTATTAACAACCATCGTAGCTCTCTTCCCGAAAGTTTCGACTTCCAAGGCTTTATTCATCAACTCGCCATATTCCTTGCCGTGAATCCTAGCATGCCCGATCAATCTCGTAGGCCAACCCATCCTTATAGAGGGCCATCTTTCTCTCTTCTACCTTCATCAATTCCGGATAGAACCTTCCTAGCTCATTGAACTTATTAGTATATCTTTGGGCCACCGCGGTGATTACCTTGCTTGTGCTTCGAGAATTGACTTGCTTTATCTGCTTGAATCAGAATCGAAGTACTCATTATAAAACATCGTCTTGAACCCTTCCCAATCCGTTACCTTACCGTTCTTTGCTTTGGACGGCATCAATCCATGCTTCTCCGCTCCCAACATAAAACTCGATCGCTAGTCGTGCCATTTCGCCTCGTGAACATGTATGTTCCTACAAGCTTTCTCGAATCCCTTATCCACTCCTCTCGCTTTAGAATGCTCCACATTACCAAAGAAGTTCTCAACTCGATTTCTCCTCAATCTCAGTATACCAATCCACCGTTGGTGCTTGCTCAAAAGCCGGTCTAATCGGTGGGTGAACCGGAGGGTAACCAAAAGATACATCGCGGCCGATATCTGCTGATGTTGAGGATAAGGTGGGATTACTTGAGGCTCATTCTCGATACGGATAGTACCCCGATAAGACCCGATCTTTGTTGAGGTCAGCCGATAACCAAAGGGTGGATGACCGATGCCTTGGCCGGGTGGTCAAAGCGTGGTGAAGGTGGTACTTGTAGGTTGAGGAACATGACCTCTGGGAGAGAGGGTAAAAGACTCGCTGCCGCTTGAGGATACACTGGAGGATAAGCACTAGATGGTGGTGGATACACATTGGTCACCGGTGGTGGCGCACTAATCGGTGGAATGTCGCCACTACAAATGACACGAATAGGTGCTTGTCCAGGCTCTCCATAAATGTAGTTATATCTTGGCGGTGGTCGGGTGGCGGTCGATGCGGCCTCGGTGACACATCTTGTTGAGACCTTGGTGTAGGTGTGGTGTATGGGGTGGTGGCGAAGACTCAAACGAGGCGAAGGATTACGCCTCACAAATCCGCCCCCTACTACGGGCACTGGGCTCCCTGCCCCTTGACTAACCCCTGAGCTCCCAGCTCCACGAACGCCTCTCCTTGTCGTTACCATGCTGAAAGATCAAGAAAACCAAACGTTACTAAAGATCTAAAGAAACTTATCTTAAGGAAAGGAAGTCTAAAGAACGCTAACTCTCTGATACCAACTGTAACGCCCCGTTCCCGGACACCGAGTCCTTATCCGGAAAAGGAACGTTCGGCACGTATAAAATAAAAGTAAATTCATTTTATACGTAAGCCTCTACTATGTCGTATCGAATGAAAGCAAAACGGAAGCAAAACTCGGGTATATTTTTTTTTCAACGTCTAAGAATAGAAACAAGAAATTCTAAAGATAGAAATGTAAATTATTACATTGGAAAAGTACGAAATCCCAAAGACAGTACGTAGCAACCAAAAGAACCAACAGTCTACCTCAGAATCATTACAAGAGCCACCAAAGAAAAACAGTAAAGAAACATTCTTGAAACTTCAACGAGCGCCTTCACACGTCGTCGTCAAAACTCTCCTCGAACACCTGTTCGTCTTCTCACCCCCAAACACATAAAAGAAAATGCATTCGAGGTAAGTACAACGTACTTAGAAAGAAAGAGAAGCTATGAAGACAATCATAGTTATAACGAAAAGATAATTATTTAATTAGTTGATTAAATGAGACCAACTCCATCTAGGGTTCACTTCATGCTCATCAACACGTTGTGACTAACTGTTTCTAACTTAGCCTATCTATGTTACAACCGCACTCAAGGGCACTACGCCGCATCCCCTCAAAGAGAGTCCTCTCAGACTTAGGGTCTTTGACCTCTGAGTTCTTCTTCCTTGGGAACACTCTTTTGCAACATATTAGTGGATCACACCAATATCCCCGAAGTCTAGAAAGGTAGACTCGATAGCACGCACACCTCAAAGCAGAGTCCCTCCGTGCTTAGGGTCTTTTGACCTCACGGTTCTTCCACCTTCAGAGGTAGCACATGCATCGCGATTTAGCCTCAGTGCCTAGCCAAGAGAGACATGTTGTTTAATCTTTTACTAGTCACATACGTTGTTTATTAAATTATTAACTAGCCACCCTAAGTGTTTTCAAATAATCTCCCTCTCACACATACTACTCTCTTCCTAGACCACTAGACACGGACAAGTCCTAGCACATACACGTACATTGATGAATCCTAATTCATCAAAGCACAAGCCTATCATGCTCTTCCGACGGATCCGAACTTCAACTCCCTTTAAGAGTACATTCGGTGTTTTAACTGAACGAATCAGAAGCTCAATTCAGGCTTGTCTAAGTTATACCATGTTTAACATATCGTATATATATCTCAAGTAAGTAAAGCATGTATACTTGGTGAAGAACGATTAAGAATAGAAAGGAGGCGTATAAAAGCTGACGCCCGTTTAAAGACCTGGACGCCCGTCCAAAATAGTGGACGCTCGTCCACCCAAAACAGTTCAATCCTGAATGTAAAATTGCACCTCAGACGCCCGTCCGGATAAGCCAGACGCCCGTCTGAGATTCGACCTAAGCGGACGCCCGTCCAGAGAACCGGACGCCCGTCCACCTGGGTTCGACCAAAACCCTAACTTCATCATCATGCGATTTCCAGATCGTAATTCAACCCAAAACCAGCAAATAACCAACAAAACAACACAAGGATCCACATCTAGACGTACTGTAACAACCATAGTCTTTAACCAAAACAAAGATTTATATTTCTAACACCAAAAAGCCTTAAAACATGATCAATTCCTTATAACAAATGATAGAATTCATAGGACTGTTTCTCTTACCTATTTGCAGCCCCAAAACTGATCAATACTGCTCTGAAAAACTGCTGCAATCCCACAAAACTGATGCCGCAAAAGCTGTGCTCTTCACGCCGAGTCCAATTCTTGAATCCGTTTTGAAAACGATCAACTCTACCTCTTAGAATTGTGAAGAACTCTCTTTTCTCTCTTTCTCTCCTCACAATGCCGCATGCAAGGAGGGGAAGGCTGAAATCAAACTGAAAATCCTTGAATTAGGTTAGGTCTTAGCATTAAAAAGGAGTTAACCATTTTCCTTAATTGCCCTTGACCACAAAACTGATTTTCCTTTTAATTACATATATAAAATTTCGAGAATATATATATAAAATGTCCAAAATAATTAACTCCGAATAAAAGGAAACCGAACCTAATATTTCATTTTCGCAAAAGACACGTCTGCCCTTTCCCGAAAGTCGGAATATTACACCTTAATCTCTCGATTCGGCTTCCTCTCCATCTCCCACGCCGAGTCCCCCGCCTCCGCCTCCGCCTCAGCCTATGGTCACTCGCCCCAAAATCAACTCTATTAAACCCGTTTCCAAGCCTGCCTTTATTCGCTATCCGCTCCCCAAAGCCCTTGTCACCACAACTTCCACTGCTGACCCTACCTTCTACACTGAAGCATCCGAAAACTGGCGTAATGCAATGCGAGAGGAGATTGATGCGCTTCTGCTTAATCACACCTGGGAAATGTTAGGAATAACGTATCATGTGTGAAGTGATTTACGGAATAGATCCGCAATTACCGGAAATAATTATGGAATAAACAACTCAATAAAAATTGAATCAAACGATGCAAAAACAACGGAATTGAAATCAAACCGAGGTGAGTGTAAACACTCTTTCCTTAAGACAAATTGCCCCGGTCTCGTGCCCACGGTTGCAGAAACTCTCTCCCAAAATACAACGGTTTACGTCTCGAGTTTAGCGGCACTTCAAAAACTCGAGCTCCAGCGAACTACTCGGATGTTCCGACTTCTCTTCAACACACCAAGACTCAATGAATGCATAATTTTTGCAGTGGAGAAGATCGAGAAATTTTTATGATCCAATTCTCATTCACTAGGGTTTTTTTTTTTTTATAGTAGAGAGTATTAGAAGATAAAGACAAGAGATAGATAGATGGAGTCAAAATAAGAGATAAAATTGTTATATAAAAATAAATATAGTGTTTATCATAATTTATTCAAATAAATAATATTAGCAGTATATACATATTAATTATAGAATATATAATTATTATGTAATTAATACGTAATAATTACAGAATATATAATTATTCTGTAATTAATACATAATATCTACGATTAATGTGTGAATATTGCTAATAAACAATAGTGTTAGGATTTCTCTCCTATATAAATGAGTAATATTGTATCAATTGATTAAATCAGAAAAACAGTTTCAGTCTTGTATTATTTTTCAAAGAGTTTTGATTTTCTTTATGGTATCAGAGCCAGGGGCAGGGGTTCGTATGCCTTAACATTGGTAAACCCTCGCCCGATCCCTCTTCCGCTTCTAAACATTTTTTTTGCTTCACAATCCTTAATCGTCCATCCTCTTCTATTTTATCCGAAAAATTATCATCGTCTTCCTATTCGGGGGTTCTATTTTATTTTATTTTATTTTTGATTTTCTTTAGAGAGGATGTGCCAATACTCGATTCTTATTGACCGGATTACACACCACTTCCTTGTCTCCTAAGACAAGTCAAAATATTGACGACTTAATTGTTTTGGCCGACCTTATTAGGTCAAATCACTAAGTCGGTCAATTTAAACCAGGATCGGTTTTTACGTATTTTTACATCATTTTTAAGCATTAATTCCCATTCACCCGATATCCGAATCGAGCGATTCAAAAGCCCATCATTATCTACTCCGTGAGTAGAATTTAACCATATAAATAACTCTCGATGATATACATCGAAGCCTATCCAAAATTAGCGCTAAAGTTGACCGTTGAACCCTCCACTCGTTCAAAATTAGCCCAAGCCCACTAAATAATTGGAAAAATAATAATATGTCAAGTAGTATTTAAGGGCACAAATTAGGTTAATTTTTCCCTAATCTTCACAATCTTTTACAACAAAAAAAGAGAAGAAATTCGCAGCAATTTTATGTGTTGCAACAGCAACTTTACGGCGAAGATCGGGCATCGAACGGACTCCGATCGGCACAAAATTTTGAGGGCTTGTTTGTCTCTCATTCTTCTTCAATCCGAACGGCGGAATTTACGTTTTAATGGTTCAATCTCTAGGAAATCGTCCACGACCTGACTGCTGCGTTTTCGGTGATATTTTTCAACAACTCTTGTATTTTGCATTCTTAGTGGATGCTTTGGTGTAGTTGAGTTGATTGATGTGTTCGAAACATTTTTATATCATCTTTTGCTGATTAGTAGAGTTTTGTGGGCCTCGGCCTCGTGGTTTTTTACTCTCTCACATCGAGAGGAGTTTTCCACGTTAAAATTGTGGTGTTGATTTTCTTTGTGTTTTGTTTCGCTTTATTTGTGATTTGATTTCGTTGGGGCTACCTCGTTTAATTCTGTTGCGTGTAATTGGGAAGACTTTGTGGGTATTTGTGATACGTGTGGTATTGCGGTTGTTTGTTTTTTACCAACACGCCAAAAGTGTAAGAAAACAGACATTATGCTAAAAAAACATGGCGGGTGGGCGCCAAACGCTTCTGGAGCGCGCCTAAGGTCCTGGAACTTGATAGCAGCAATACAACTTCTATAATTCGGCAATACCTCTGCGTGTGGAGCTCCGATTTGAGGGATTTAAGTTGTGTTGGAAATATCATTCAATTATCTACATCTTTGATGGAGACCACAAGTCCAGGAATTGGCTCCAACATGGATCCAACCGCAGATAAAGTGAATGTTAGGTGAAAACACCAACTATATTTGATCCGTTTCCATTCCCGAGCTTCGGTTATGCCTATCTATGCTTCATGATACACGTTCCGGGCTCATAAGTCACCTAAATCCTAAATCACAACATCCAAACACATACCGAGCATGATTCTGCAAGATACCTAGGGCTCGAACATGGGTATTATCACTGAAAATGGCAAGGTTTTCGGTCTATATGACGGAATGCCTCGTAGTGCTCGACTCGAGTGAAAACACCTTAAACTAGGTCTAAATGCACCCAAAACAAGCCAAAAAACGCTGTAAACAGAAGTCTAATCACGCACCGGAGCGTAGTAAGGTTGACTCTCATCAATAATATATCAAATGAGAAAATTTGACACCACAGTAGTGTTAGTAATACCATCCGCAACGGAAGCTTACACGTAATAAAATAACTAGATCTATAATTACAAGTAATAAAATAACTAGATCTACTCTACAAGGGGGTTGTAGAACATACCTTTTGGATCTCAAAATCCAAGTAGAAGAACCGCAGTAGGAAGAATGAAAGATAGTATGAAGAGCACCATGATGGACGTACATGTGATCCAAGCAACTCCCGGTGGAAGGAATTTCTCGTCTCAAATCCTCCCGATATGCTACACGGAAAACCTCCAAAATTTTCCCTCAACCCCTTGGCCGAAATTTTCTTCTCCTCTCTAAGAGGTAGAAGTCGAAATTATGTTGTGTGTATTAGGCTTGGGAGCACTCTCTTTAAATAGGAGAGTAATCCTTGTGCTCCAAGGATTTTATTTGTAAATAAATAAATCCAATAAATAAAAGCTAATCCCATAATATTCTAGAACAAATCTAGAATAATATTTATCTTTATTTCTTACCATAAATATTTATCCAATAAATATTTTGTGCACATGACTTAAAACAATTTCTTGTTTCCTAAAAAACATGAGGGGGGCCGAAAATTCTTATTTGTGACTTAGTCACAATAATTTCGACTAACACAATAAATTTGGGCCAAGATTATGAAAAATATCTTTTTCACATATTTAATTATTTAGCCCAACTAATTTAATAGTTCACTAAACAATTAATTCACATATCGTTTTAATTAAATTCAAAATAAGAACTAAATTAATATTATTAGGATTCGACGTCCGAGAATAGCTATGCTATATTGGAGGCACGTCGGGGACCATGGACTAATAATCAGCGGCTCCGATAAATCAAATAAATAATTATATTATGAACAGAATAATTGATTGCGGTCTAATCAGGTTATAAATTTATTTTACTTGACCACCAAATACTAGCAATAGCACTAGGTACATCATAGCATAGCGATGGTGAATCAAGGTCGATCCCTCAGGGAATCAAAATGTGGACCCTAGGTTTAAATAATTAACTCACCTAATTCGTTATTGAACAACGGTCTAAGACCAACATAGATGACAAAATAAAATAAACAGACTCAAACCTAAAAGATACACACGTAATTAACCTTCCAATTATCAACGTTATCGTTTGGACCAAGACAACTTATATAAGATAACCTAACTCATTTAATCATCAATCTGGCTGTATTCATATTTAATTGGCTACGGGAGTCATCCCCTTAACTTGACTTAGCACCGGTTAGGTTACTAGATCACTGTGGTATTGTTACGTGACTTCACCTTTTGGGTATCCATCTCATATAACTCACACGCTCAATATTCTAAGGATGCCGATATTAACCGTACACCTCGCTTAGGCAACATTCCTATGGTTAGGCGTACTTCCTAAACGATCGCTCAAGCCCTCGTCCTATTAACAATTACTCGGTAAGTCTCTTGTTAATCTATGATTCACGTATGACTAGGTGTCGACAATTCCCTAATACAAAACTAATCTAGATCTTGCTGAAAGTCCCGAAAGATCGTTCGTGAGCCGAACTAGACGTCTTATATTGGTATTTCCTAATAACACGCTAATGGAAAACTGACGAGCGACGTAGCCGTAGCCATACCTACTGAGAAAGTAAATTCAACTAGGTTAGACCCACCATAAAGACGTGGCAGATTAAACTGATGAAACTAGGGCTCGGTCGACCGAGTGCAGAGGCTCGGTCGACCGAACGGCTCTGTTCGGTCACCTGGACGAACTCGACCCTAATTACATCCTAGAACCAACCTCTCAGCGTTTCCTCATACAGAACAGATTAAACAGTAATTCGTACATCACTTATATAAACTATCATGGATGCACATTAATTAAATCACATAGAGTCATGAATAAATCTAGATTATGACGTAGGTCATGGGACCCTCATAGACAAGGTGTCACCACCTCCTAACGTCATAGCCGAGATTCACATCATCTAGCTATGTTTAATTAATTCAAACGATAAGAACATAATTAGAAGAATTAATTACTCGAAAATAAAACATGAAGATTAAGGGCTTACATTGTTGCAAATTTCAACTTGTTGAAAAACCTCGATGTGTAGTTCTCTTTTTCAATAATTTGAATCAAGGTATGAATGAATAATACTAATGACAATGTGCTTATATAGAGCTCAAAACCGACTTAGAAACCGACTAAGGATCGGTTTCCTAAACCTAACCGACTTAATTAATACGCTGGATCAGGCTTGGGCTCTAAGCCTACTCGGTCGATCGAATGGTCGGGCTCGGTCGACCGAGCCTTCACTTCTCTTGGGCTTTGTCTTCTATCTTCTATTTGGGCTCTGCATTGTCCCGGATCTTTAATTCCTTCTCCGTAGTCCGTCCATAATGCTCACTGCATTTATCATATAAAAACATGGTTTGTAATACCAAATAATGCAATAAATAATCGAAATGCAGAATAACGAATCGTAACTCGGGGTATACGCAAATTAGGCATATTACGACTTATTATCTCTACATTAATGCTCTTTCAACCTAGAATTTGGGATAAAGATCATAGAATAACAGGTACAATTTGACCGCAATCAACTACCCCCCACTTAGCCTTTGATCGTCCCGAGCAAAGTATCAATAAGTTATTCCCCATATAATCATTTTCCAATGGTCAAATTCTACTAACACAAGAAGCTCGAATCAACTCATGTTGTTTATGCTCATAAGATATCCATTATTCATTACTCATTATGAATCGAGGTGATGTGTGCATGTGCATTAGTTGTATATGAATGTAGCAAGATTAGAGTTTATGCTAACTTCGAAATCTCAACCTACCAACATCAGCATTCATACTCCTTATGCCTCGCAATGGTTTAAGCACTAGAACAATAAGCAAGAGCGTATCTATAGGGTTTTTGGACTTGGAGACCGAGTACTACTCAAAGCCTCTTAAAGAGTTGAATATTCTTTTCATGTCTTCATATTTTTCAAATACTATCAATCTCAAGGAAGAAAACCTTTTAGAGTATCCCCTATCTTAGATCATGCATAGCATTGAATATTACCACAAGCGCGGGCTACTTTGGTAATGTTACTACAAGCCCAAGTGTTTAACATTTTGCTAAAACACAGGTACGTCTCAAGCTTATTATTCCGCTTCTATTGGCAAGAATATCGAATACATCAATGAGATAGATATTGACACTAAGTTTACATAACTAGTCATCTACGCAATGTACACATAAAATTCTACATTTTTATTATAAGCGCAATATTCATCGATTCATTTATTGAGTAATTGAATAATAAATAACTACTCGCAACATATAACATGAATATCATTAAGTTTACTAGAATTGTATCGCAAAAGTATAAAGTGATCATGTACTCATGAACCATGGTTCTTTCCTTATTAAATACAATATTCGGGGATCTCACAAAAGTAAATGTGATTCTATGTTCAAAAGTTTAAATTTTACTCATTTATTATATTATTTGATATAAAGAAGCTTATTCGAGCAAGCTAAGTGAGCTAAGTGACTCGTACCCCCCACTTAAACCATGCATTGTCCTCAATGTATAACAATAAAGAGCAAAAATAGGAACTTAGCTCTGGATAAGCGCGGGAACGGAACAAGTCGTGGGGAACTCCGAAGAATTGGGACAGACAAATACAGTTACCAACTGCGATAAAATGCAACCTCTGCAACAAACATCTTTAACACAAAATTTTGAACGCATTACAGGGTTAGTCCAGAAAAAGATAATCATGTCAAATGGCCCGTAAAAGGTATAATAATTTCCTTAAACATATTTAAGCCCATACTGAATAATTATAGTGAAAATAATGCACAAAGATCCAACACACTAAATAAGACAAATCTTATTCATTAAGGAAATGAAAAACGAACTCCATACAACACACTTGACTTATTGGTACAACGAAATCAAACACATTGATAAAGAGAAAATTAAAAGATCACACAGACACAGATGCTTAGTCCGAAGGTATATCGTTCGGATCAATGAAAGCTAATGGAAGAACATTAGGATCCGCTTCAGGAAAATCTTGGAATTGTGCATCATCATCCCCTGGACCGTCATCATCAGGGTGCACAAGAGGTGGTGCCACAGAATCCAAAGAAAGGATAGGCATGGGCCTAACATAAGAGTCACTGCCTAGCACTGGGCACTCAGCTGCCTCACAAAATGAAGTGATCAATGAACCATAGGGCAGCATGTGTCTAGGCTTGCGGGCATCGGCGCCATCTCGTAACGCATAAGTGCCCCAATATTAACCGCCATCCTCTCGCTCAACCAAGACATCAGAGTAGTGCATAATATACTTGTAGACACATGCTTAGCCGAATAATGTTAGAACGGATAAGCTGTGTAAGCACTTGTCTTCCCATCGCCTAAAATATGGCTCCTCAAAAGTGCGAGCGACCTCTCCTATTGTCCATGCTATCCCGAGATGGGCACCAACCTCCTCCAACCACGCATCGACTCATCAAACGTGACGATGTACTACTCGGCTCTTCCTCCGGGTGTCGAGACCATAATAATTATTAATTGTCCCCGGAGTAATAACAATGGACTTGCCACGAACTTGGACTAAATTCGTGTGTGGGTGAACGCGTAAATAAGAATAAAATTCTCTTACCCAGTCGACATTGACTTGGCCAGGTGGCGCAACAACCTCTTGCCACTGATAGTAGTCCACGAGATCGAACAGCTCTTGACCGCAGTTGGTCAAATCTAATCCCCGAGCCCGGTGTACCGGCGAGTTGTTGAAGAAATTCCGATAAACCGAAAATACTTCTTGACTAGCGAATTGCGGTACCCCGTTGATCAAGGGAATGGCATCGTCGACTGCTACAAAATGGGCGGAGGATCGGCGTCTTGGTGGCATAACTGCAGAACTGGAACAGGGCACGCTGACAGAATGATGCAGCAGCTGGAAGCTCTCGGTCGACCGAGAGAAGGGCCTCGGTTGACCGAGCAGATAAGTTCGGTCGACCGAATCGATGTAAGCTTTCTTCTTGAGGTTCAGTCTTCCCTGTGACAGCCTGGGTTGGATAATCCTTCAGAGACACGAACAGGCACAATTTGTGATATTTGAGGGGATCATTTAGATTACTATCCCCAATTTTTGGATGGAAGTGATGAGAAAAATTAGAAATGGAAATTTATGGAGAGAAAGGGAAAAAGAAAATTTGGGATTTGGTGTGGGAATGATGAAGAGAAAAAAGAAAGAGATTTAAATAGAAAGATGTGGAAAATGAAAGGTTTGAAACGGTGGAAGGTGATTGGTGGAGATAGAAAGGCAAGGATTGAGGAGTGGAATGGTTTTGTTGGAGGAATAAATTAATGGAGAAAATGAAAAGGTGTATTGGGGAATGAAAAATTGGGATGTGTAAAAATAAATGATAGTTGACCTCCTCAATTTGATACACACGAATTTTTGCAAAGTAGAACACATAAGTCTATCAAAATTATTATGTCACAAATTGAAAAATCCTTACCAAGAAAATTGAATAATCCAACCACAACCCATTAACCTAAATCTTCACTTTTTTCCCAATAATACAAATTTCAAACTCAGCATCTTTTCATCAATTTCTCATTATCAATACACTTTATAATGATTTCGCTGCCTACTCTACTTCACGTTAAAATGATTCGAGTAAAAAAAAAAACTTTTTGCACATCCGTAACTCCAATGGTCATTGGAACACGGCAAAAATAAAAAAACTCATCATTCTCTACGTTACTTTTATTCCTAACAAAAATTAATTAAAAATAAAAAGAAAATTAAAATGAACTAAAATGAAATGAAACAAGAAAAATTCTAAATTTCGAGTCTATAGCTCGACTTCCAAAATCATCACTCCTAAACACTGCCCTTGACTTGCCAGGCTTTCACCCGGCCAGCTTTCACCGAAAAAGTTTGGCCGTCTTTTTCTACGAGTGCCCTTCCTTTGATTTCACCAATGAAAAGACAAATGAATTGACCATCCGCATGTCACCTACTTTTGGATTTGTCTCTGATTTCGATGAGCTTTTGTTACGAACTCTCCTAGTTCGTTTCTTCGCTCTGGTCCTCCTATCCTTAGGTAGGTCTACAGCTTCAATATTGGCAAGGGCTGTGTTAAGGGTGAAAATCTATGTTTTATTATGATATATTTTGCGGTATTTTCCCTCTTAATTGGATTGATTGCATAATAAATGGCCCTTATATGGAAATATTGGGCATACTAGGTTTTAAGGACTTAATCGCAATATTGAATAAATTATGTGTTTTCATCGTGAATTATAATTAATTGAACTTTATTACAGTTTTGCGATGTTTTCCATGTGTTATAGGTATGTTCATTGTGCTCAAATGATGATCAAAAAGGGTTAAAATTCGAGCTATAAAGATTTAAGAAGAGATAATGATGAAGTGAATTGAAGAAAAGAGATAAAGATGCAAAAATCGCATTCAAGTCATGATGAACGTTCATCCATGCAAATATATCCATATCGAATCGAACGTCCGGAAATTTAGACGGGCGCCCATGGAAGCAATCTTGATACAGAGAGTTTGAACGGAGTTTGAACGAGCGCCTGAGGAGTTCAAGAATATCAAACGAAGCGTCCACTCAAGTGGACGAGCGTCCGAGTGCCGACTTAGTGAAGCCGCCAAATCTCTATAAATACTTGCCTATTTTCACACATTGAGATACGAATTTTGACAATCTTCGAACCCTAAACCCTAGGGGCGGCTTTGGCTGCGATTTTACACTTTTTATTTCCAGTTTTATGCAACTTTAAATTCGATCAAAGTAGGCTAGTTCTATGCTATTTTTCTGCTTTTCTGGGTTGCTGAGGATGCTCAGAGGCTAGAACCTCCTTCAAACGATAATTGTGAAGCCGTCAGCATTGAATTGATCTCTTTATTTCGACTTTTACTGTGAGTATTTACTACGGTTGTTTCTTATCTATGCATATTCTTGTTTTAACGCAATTATATTGGAAGATATGTTGTGTGCTTGATATGTTATTGTTTGATGGAAATCTTGAATAGCATAGATCACCATAGATGAGAATAGTTCATTAGATTTACATTAATGGAAGTTAGTAAGTCTAAAAACTAGATCGTTAACGTAAAAGTTGACACCTTTGATCTTTTTAACGTGTTAATTTAGTATTGGAAGATACTAGGTTAATAGATGGATTGCCCAAGGAATTAGGAGTTCATGTTTAGGTAAGGTGAATCACAACCTAAGTAAATACCACGTAAAATCGAGATAATAGATCAATGCATGTTGATAGGTGGATCAATCCTCGCTTGTCTTTTATAAAACTTGATTTACAATCCTCATAGCTTAGTTTAGATTAGTTAATCTATTTTTCCTGCACTTTTAGTTTATTTTAGTTTTTATTGCTTTCAATCTTGCCTAGCATTGGAGCAATCCTCCTGCCTAGTTACTTTTCTCGCATTCGCTTAGGTTAGATTCGTGACATAGTTAGTTTAAAGCAAAAACTAGGATTCACATTCGCCGCTTCCCGTAGGATCGACCCGGCATTAGCCTCTACACTACGATCCTTATACTTGAGGTTAACCGGTTTATAAATATTATTACTTGTTTATTCGCATTAGATAAATCCGGGACAAGTTTTTGGCGCCGTTGCCGGGGAACCGGACGGTTTGCCTAGTTTTTGTTTTTTTTGTGTTAGTTTAGTTTTGTTTTCTATTTTCTGCGTTTTAATCCCTGTTTTTAGGTCGATTTCTAGGAGGATTAACCTTTAAGTAGTTAGGATATTAGTGTTTTGGATTAGGGTTAAAGTTTCTGTTTTGTGATTAGTTCTTTTTCCCTGTTTTTCCTGCTCTGTTTTCCTTACTTTTATCTCTGTTCTGAAAAATCGTTTCTGTTCTTTTTCCTGGGAAATTTTGCATATGAACGAGCGTCCATACCTATGAACGCCCGTCCACCGTAAAATTTCAGTCCTCAGATCAATTCTCGACCTACAAACGAAGCGTTCATATTTTGGGCGCCCGTCCGTCTTGAAAACTGTGCAGACGCTGTTCGTTTTTTTTGGACGCCCGTCCGTCCGCCCTTTCTTCTTTCTTCTCTCGTTCTTTTCCTAGGTCTTGATAATAGTTCTAGGTTTCTAACCTTTTAGATAGATTCTTAGGTTTCCTTTTAAGTAGTTTAAGTTTTTAATTTCGTGGTTTTTAGGTTTTGTTCAATTGAGTTGGGTTTCGGTTTATGCAAACTCAAGTCGAAAAGGGCCATTACTCTTTACACCTC
Source organism: Gentiana macrophylla (assembly GCA_026214975.1). Taxonomy (NCBI): domain Eukaryota; kingdom Viridiplantae; phylum Streptophyta; class Magnoliopsida; order Gentianales; family Gentianaceae; genus Gentiana; species Gentiana macrophylla. The sequence continues at coordinate 22,753,798 of CM047815.1, read as the reverse complement.
CTCGAGCGGACCATAGTTCGACCCAATAGGCGGAAACTTCGTTTCACCGATCCTTCGGACGGCTGGAAGTTCAGCCAACCAAGAAATTGAACGAAAGTGATAGAAGAAATCGAAGAAATAGTAATAATGGCGGCAGAGGATCGACGACGTTGGCGCAGACTTCACGCCATGCCTGGTGCGCTTCATCGCCAACCCGGCTATAGTCTTGCCCGCCATTATCGCTCAAACTTTCGAGCTCAAGCCAGGGCTTATCCAGATGATGCAGCATGCATCAATTTTTTACGGCTACCAATCAGAGAATCCGCATACCCACTTACACACGTTCTTAGAAATATGCGGTACTACCCGCATCCAAGGTGTAAGTGAGGATGCTATCAAGCTCAAACTTTTTCCTTTTTCCTTAAAAGGGGAGGCGAAGGAATGGTATCACTCTCTTCCTCCTGAATCCATCACTACATGGGCTGGACTCGAGAGGGAGTTTTTGAGTCAATATTTTCCACCCTCTAAGACGGCCCATTGCTTAAATGAAATTTTCACATTTTCTCAGAAGGAAAATGAATCGTTCTTCGAGGCCTGGAAAAGGTATAAATCTCTTCTTAGAAGGTGCCCCCATCATGGCTTGCCTTTGGAGAGGCTAGTCATTACTTTCTTTAGCGGATTGACCGAGCTCACCAAGGGCATGGTCAATAGTTCATCTGGCGGGGCGTTTTTGAAGAAGACTCCAGACGAAGGATGGGCATTGTTCGAAGACATTGCCAAATATAACTATGCTCCATCCTATCAGGCAATTCAAGCTCCTCCTCCTCCTAAGGTGGAGGAAGTAAATGTTCAAAGTCTGATTGCCATGCTGCAGAGGCAGATGGCCAATCCTCAAACTCCGAATCCTATGAATCAGACTCCTTCGTTTCCACGTAACCCTCGTGTTCAGATTGCGAATCTTGCCGCCGACCGGTCATGTAAATGGCCAATGTCAATTCACCCCAATTCTTCGTATTAAGTAAATCATCCCATGCTAATGGACAAGACACTCAGTCCAATGCCAAAATCAAGCGATAATATGGGGCATACTTCCAAATTCTGTCCTATGAATGGGCAAAATGCTGAAGTAAATGCGTTCTATGGCCAGAACAACCAAAGATTTAATCAACCATCTGGCCAGAATCAATTCCAGAACCAAGGGCTCAATCAAGCTTCCAATTTCAATCCGAATTCGAGTTTTAATTCGAATTCAAGTCTCAATAAGAACCCTGGTTCCGCTCAAAACCAAAACTCTAATTTTCCAAATAAACACAAAGGTTCAATCAGAATTGGCCTTCTAACTCCAATTCTAATTTTCAAAATCGCCCACCACCACCATACTTTCAAACTTCCAAAGACTCTCAAGGTCCTCGAATTCAAATGATCTTATAGCTTTGAATGGAACTCATTCAAAGAAGAGCAAAACAAGAATATTCAGCTCCTAATGAGTACCAATAAGAATCTTGAGAGACAGATAGGGCAAAATGGGTCGAGCAATTAGCATCAAGACCCCTCGGGCATCCGCCCGCTTTTACCGAAAAAATCCTAAGGGTGGTCATGTGGCTCAGCCGATTTGAGCAAGAAATGAATGTATCGACCTCGTACTCAACAATGCATTATGGACAAGAGGAGGCCAAGACAATGAGTTTAAGAAGCGGTACACATACTGAGTGGTCCCCTGGCTTACTACGGAAACCACTAGCCCCTCCTCGCCATTGATAAGGCGGGAGGGAAGTTGAGCACCCATCATCCCCTTGGTCGCAAAGCAAGTAATCGGTGACCGATCCCCGATAGGTGAAAAGTTGGAGATCCTCAAGTGGCTGATCCTTTGAGGATTGAAAAAGGAAAAGAAAGTCGTGGTCGATCCCACGACTACGAAAAAGCTTCAAAAGACGGTTCGTGGAAGGATTTGGAAGACAAAGCTATCGGCGCATCCTCAAAGAGAGCTTTTTCCGAGAGTGATCTCAAGAAGCTTCCGTTTCCACCGAGGAAGAGCAACATTCCATTGGTTGAAGACAAAAAGTACGAGAAGGTGCCGAACCTTCAAAAATACTCGTAAAATCTGCCATTATCCGAGGTCTTGGTCGAGATGCCTAAGTATACAAAGTTCATCAAGGATGTTGTATCTTCCAAGAAGAAGTTAGCAGGAATGGACCAAGCAGTTGGTAAGGAGTGTTCTCTGGTCAATAATGAAAGCTTACCAATCAAGAGAAGCGACCCAGGGAAATTTGTGCTCACATTGCAGATGGGAGGCCTAGTCTTCCCAAATTCCTTATGTGACTCAGGCGCATCTATCGCCTTGATGCCATTGTCTCATTGTGCAAGCAAACTGGGTTTACAAAGTCTTCTAGAACCCACGACCATGAATTTGCAAATTCATTGATAGATCTTCTAAGAAAGCCTCGGGATCTTAAAGGACGTATTAGTTCAAATAGATAGGTTTACCTTTCCAGCTTGATCTGCACGCTTTAGATATTGAGAAAAGTGAACATGTCCCTTTAATTCTTGGAAGGCCTTTTCTATCTACAGCTTGCCAGAGCCCTCATCGATTGTGATGGTGGGCATGTGACCATTCGAGTTGGTGACCAGGAGGTGAGCTATAGTGTTTCAAAATCCATCAATGTACCTTCTGGGGCTCCGACCGGCTTTTTCGTTGAGGAGACTTCTGATGATTTCGATGACTTCATGGATAAGCAAGTCATGGCTGTAGAATCAGAATATGAGCGACTAATTGATAAGCTGAATAGTCATGGTGTGGTCAATCTAGACCAATTAGCAGCTGATTTCGAGGATGAGCTAAGAGAAGAAGCCTTGGCAGTAGGACTACTAAGTAAGCTCAACGATGTTGAGTTGAAAAGTGGCGATCTTAAATCAAGCTAGAGGATCCTCCCATAGATTTGGTGCTGCCGCCGTTGCCTAAACATCTTAAGTATGTGTTTTTAAGAGAGGGTGACAAGCTTCTTTGATCATCTCTCGCCAAGCTATCTCGAATGTAAGAGCTTAAATTGTTAAACGCCTTGAGTAAAATGAGAAAGCCTTTGGTCGGCAAGTTGGAGATATCAAAGGAATATCTCCCGACATCCAGATGCACAAGATAAAGACTAGTGAAGGAGCCAAATGTGTAAGACAGCCCCAAAGAAGGCTCAACCTCACATGCAAGAGGTAGTCAAGAAGGAGATCATTAAGCTTCGGATATGGGTATCATTTATGCTATAGCCGATAGTGAATGGGTTTCCCGACTCAAGTAGTTCCCAAGAAGGGTGGAATTACAATTGAGAAGAATGAAAAAGGAGAAGAAATAGCTCGAGGCTGGTCACTTGGGTTATAGGGTATGCATTGATTATAGAAAACTCAATGAAGTAACCACGAAGGACCACTTCCCTTCCTTTCATTGACCAGATGCTTGAGCGCTGGCGGGCACGCATTCTATTGTTTCTTGGATGGATATTCGGATATTTCCGATACCCATTGATCCTATTGACCAAGAGAAGACCACTTTCACCCGCCTGTATGGCACGTTCGCTTATAGGCGGATGCCATTTGGTCTCAGAATGCCCCACCACCTTCCAAAGGTGTATGATGGCAATCTTTGACGGGCTAGTTGAAAAGTGCATGGAGATTTTTATGGATGATTTCTCGGTCTTTGGTCAATCCTTCGATGATTGCCTCGATAATCTTGATCATGTGTTGTCTAGATGTGTGGAAAAGGACCTAGTGCTTAATTGGGAGAAATGCCATTTCATGGTAGATGAAGGCATAGTCCTTGGCCACAGAGTGTCACCAAAGGTATAGAAGTAGATAGGGCCAAGGTTGAAGCTATTGAGAAGATGAGTTATCCTAAGAATGTTCGGGAAGTCCGAGGTTTTCTCGGACATGTCGGGTTCTATAGGAGGTTCATCCAGACTTTTCAAGGATCGCCAAGCCCCTGCCTACCCTACTAAAGGAAGACGTTGAGTTTGATTTTGATAATAGCCGCAAGCATGCGTTTGAGGAGCTCAAAAGTCGCCGATCTCTCGCTCCCATTTTATATCGCTTTGATCGAACTTACCTTTGAACTTATGTGTGACGCATCAAACTATGCAGTTGGTGCGGTCTTAGGACAAAAGCTTAATGGGAAGTTCCAGCCATCTATTATGCCACACACATCGAATCCTTCTCAAGTTAACTACACGACCACCAAAAGGAAATTATTAGCCGTAGTCTTTGCTATGGATAAGTTTCGTAGTTACTTGTTTGGGTGCTCAAGTGATTGTGTGGATCGATCACGCGACTCAAGCTATCTAATGACAAAGAAAGAAGCTAAACCGCGCTATCATGCGGTGGATACCGACCCTCCAAGAGTTTGACGTTCAAATTAAAGATAAAAAGGGCAGTGAGAACGTAGTGGCGGATCATGTTTCTAGGATGTTAAGTGAGGAAAAGGGTGATCCTGATGATATAGATCTTTACTTTCCTCTTGAAAACATTATGTTGATAGACGGTCGCCCTCCTCGATGTTCCTTGGTACTCTTCTATTGTGAACTACCTTCATGCCCGTTACCTTGATCTCGAGATGTCTTATCGGGAGAAGAAGAAGTTCTTCTCTCGATATGAAATATTTCGCTTGGGATGAACCGTATCTTTTAAAATCTGCAAAGATGGTTTGCTTAGGAGATGTGTTCTGAATCCGAGCAACGTGAGGTTATCGAGCAATGCCATAGTGGACCCACAGTGTGTCACTTTGGTCCTTGGAAAACCGTTGCTAAGATCTTTCAATCCGGTTTTTATTGGCCTACGATCTTTAAAGATACGGAAGCTTTCAAAGCTTGTGATAGGTGCCAAAGAACCGAACTCGACAAGGCGTTTTGACATGCCTTTGAAACCCATCTTAGAGTGCGAAGTCTTTGATGTATGGGGTATCGATTTTATGGGACCTTTCCCATCATCTTGCGGTAACAAATACATCTTAGTCTGCGTCGACGACTATGTTTCGAAATGGGTGGAGGCAAGAGCTACTCCTCACAATGATCATAAAACGGTCATGAAGTTCCTAAAAAGAATATCTTTGTGAGATTTGGGTGTCCTCGAGCCTTGATCGCTGATGAAGGAACGCATTTTTGCAACCGACCTCTAGAAAAAGTTCTCGAAAAGTATGGTGTACGCCATAAGACCGCACCCCATACCATCCGATGACTAGCGGTCGAGTTGAGCGAAGCAACCAAAGCATTAAAAGATCCTGGAGAAAAAATCGTGAATGATCCATCGCAAGGATCGGAGTCCGAAGTTGGATGATGTATTGTGGGCTTATAGGACCGCCTATAAAACTCCTATGGGTACATCTCCATATCAAATGGTCTACGGGAAACCATGTCATCTCGCACTCGTCGAGTTAGAGCATAGAGCTTATTGGGCTACAAAGTTTCGAACTTTGATTCCCAATCTTGTGGGAAACATCGACTACAAAGCAGCTACATGAGTGGGATTTAATTCGGACTCCAGCCTATGAAAGTGCCAGGATCAGCAAAGATAAGATGAAACTACTCCATGATGCGAAAATTAAGAAGCGAGAATTCAGAGTCGGCGAACAAGTTCTCCTCTACAATTCTAGGTTACATTTGTTTCCTGGAAAATTGCGGACACGTTGGTCCGGCCCCTTCGAGATTCTCCAAATCATTCCTGGAGGCGTTCTAGAACTTCGTGGTTATAGTGGTGACCCGTTTCGAGTCAACGGTCAAAGGTGCAAACACTATATCGGTGAACCTAAAGAGACATCTTTGATTGTTAAATTTCTCGATATTCTCGGATGTGGTGTTCCGCGAGTCGAAGACTTTAACGAGTTATCACCCGACTTGTTCTCCGAGGATGACGGGAGTGACCCTTCTGAAGAAGTTCTAGCAGGTAGTGCTGATATGGAAGAGTTTGAAAGGGAGAGACAAAAGAGAGTCATCGAGGGCTCAGAGAATGAAGAGGTCACCCATGGGGAGGTTCAAGCGTATGTGGAGGGCTATTAAAACTTTTCCCCCATGTGTGAGATGTTGTTTCTGCAGCCACACTGCTGATCAAAGCTTACACGAGGTAGTGGCTGGCAGAAAAGTCAAATGGCCTGATCCAGGCTGAGCTTAGACTGTGTCGAGCTAACGACATTAACCAAAAGCGCTACTAGGTTCTGTTCACGCTATTAGTGTTTTATTTATTTAAGTTTTAGTTTGATTAAGTTTTAGCTAACTAAGTTGTTCTGTTTTTATCTGTCAGTTAGTGTGCTTTTAGATATGGATTACGGAGTTCTTCCTGAGGAGTTTCCCCTCATTAGTCGGATCCCGCTGATCACAGTAGATGATGGCCCGGGAGGCACAATAGTCCTTCATGTAGATTTTGACATTAGCACTCAGGTTAAGACCATCACGTACGTTATCGTAGTTCCACCTTGTTTGGGAGGCAGCGATTTCACGACTGAGGAGTTGCGGGAGGCCATAGGGGCGCCCCTACACGATCCTTAATGATCCTATGCTGACAGATTTGGCACTAGTGCTTTGCCGGTGAGCATTTCGAGAGGTGTTGAGGTAGGCGGTGAAGATTGGTGTTTGCAAGATGAGTACGACTTTCCTCCAAATGTCGACATGCTTCGACGCCTCATTCGCATAGTGGATTGGGGACGAAATCTCACGCAGATTCTAGTGAGTTCTTAGTTAGTTTGGTTTTCGCCGAGCCCCGACGTAAAACGGAAGCGCTTGTGGGAGGCAACCTTTGTTTTAGTTATGTTTTTATTTCCTTCTAAGCTATTTTGTGTCTTTAATCTTTCATCATTGTACTTCTGAATTTTATTTGACATTAATAAGAGTTGCACTTCGATTTTAATTTAGCATATGTGTGAAAGAGTTTGATTTTTATCACCTTCTCTGGTGGACGCCCGTTCATGCAAATGAATGCCCGTCCGGATTGATTGTTTTTATGGACGTTCGTCCAATATGGTGGACGCCCGTCTGCAAAAATCCCTCCTATCCTGTATGTAAAAATGCCTCATGGACGAACGTCTGAATTTTTGGACGCCCGTCCAGTTCATACGGTTGCTAGTGAACGCCCGTCCGTCCAGATGGACGAGCGTCCACTCTGGGCCTATATATATCTGTTCTAGACGCGAACCCTCATTTTTTCTGTGATTTCAAACGAGAACCCGACTTTCCCCCTCCTCCAAACCTCAAATCTTCGTTTCTGAACCAAATTTGACGATTCTTGTTGCAAAAGAACGGTCCTTGCACCCTCTTTTCCTTTATCTAGTCCATTCCCTCCAACAATCAACGAAATTTGAAGAATCGGAGATTATTCAGTGCGGCCATTTGGACAAAATTTCAAATTTTGGGGGCCAATCTTGGTGTTTCTGGGCTTCTAATCCATTCGATCATCATCCTCACATAGCATTTGGTAAGTCTATAGCAACTTTTCTCGATTCCATTCAAGTTTTTGAGAGTTCGATCTTCGGCTCGACTCATTTTCTTGAATATGCGCTCATACTGTTTTAATTTTCTTTTTGTTGCTCTTCTCTTCACCAAATCCTGGTTATGATGATGATATGGTGTTCTTATGGCGGTTGTGGATGGTGTGGTCCTTTTGTGGTGTTTGTTTGGGTATTTTTGTTGACTTGAAATCCCGATTTGGACGATAAACGGGTAACCATTTGTGTGAATGGTTTAGTTTCATTATAAGTTTGACGATGGTGCGTAAGAAGGAAATTGTGAAGCGTTATGGTAAAGGTTTGGCTAGGGAGAGCGGTAAACGTAAACGTCCTGAGTTTGATCCATCCCAATTGGACCCTAACAGAGGCGTAGTCTTTAGAGATCAACCCCCCCGAACATCTCAACGGGCTGGGACCAATTTACGGGATGATTCTTCCTCCAATTCTGAAACTGAGGAAGACGATGAGGTCCCTCTCATTAGAATGTCTCGAGGTACCCGAGGTGAGGAGTCGTCTAGAGCCGTGCCATCTAGAGTTGAGGGTGGTGAGGAGGATGTTGTGCAAGAAGAACCTGAGCCGCGAGCACCTCCTAAGAAGAAGTCTAAGGCTGTTATCCCTCTTTCGATGCCTCGTCGATTTGTCAATCCCTTAGCTTATGGAGCCTACACTAGGCATTACTCTACCAGGAGTCTGATTTTTGATAGAGAGGTGAAAGTTTCACAAGTTGATCCGGCGTTCGCTAGCATGTTACGGGCTAAGAAGTGGTCTGCCTTGACACAAGTTCCATCTACTCATGTCAATGATTCTATCGTCCGTGAGTTCTATGCCAACTTTTCTGAGGCGGACCTAGATCACGAGTATGTTATGGTACGAGGTGTTAAGGTTCCTTTCTCTGCGAAGGTCATAAATGAGAAATACAAGTTGCCTGTTTTCGAGGGTTTAGACTATAAAGAGGAGATTGCTAGGAGGCAAAATGAGGATGGTCGGGATCCTATGGAGGAATTGCGTTTAAAGGTTTGTCCGGATGTGGCGTGGGTATTGAGGCCTCAAAGTGCGAGGAAAGAGTTAATCACTACGACATGGACCGAAGATTGGAGAGTCCAATGCCGTTTTATTCAGAGTCGTTTGATCCCGAAGAATAATCTTACTCACTTTCAGATTAGTGATCTTGGGATGTTGTACGCATTGGCTTTCGGATTGAATGTTGATGTAGGTCAAGCTTTATTCGATGAAATTTCCATGAACCAGAAAGTATATACACGGAGTTTGATAGTTCCGCATTTGATTCATCGATTATGTTTGGATCTCAAGGGTTCTTGAGTATACATCGGATCACAAAACAAGAGTTATCCCCATTCGTAGAGAGAAGGTTGGGACTACGACACTGAGCCGTTCCCACCACAAAGACACCTTCCGCGGGCCCTTCTTGGTCTACTTTGTCAGACGCGGAGCAGACACGATATAGTATGGCGAATAGCCTACGGGATTGGATGGTGGAGCTTCACGAGGGGCAAAAGAACATCATGTCAGTGCTCAAGTGTGTTGTGGAGGGGAAAAAGCCGCGGAACATGAGTATTTTTGAGGAGAGTGACATGGAGTTCATATTCTCTGATCCTATTGAGACCGTGATCGGTGAGATGCTTGAGGCGGTAAAGAGGCCTGATGATCCGGTTGATGAGGACATCCCAAAGAGACACTTTGCCCGTCTTCTTCTTCGCACAAACGAGCCTACACAGATCGCATCTACACCGGTGTCCTTTCCATGATCCTTCTCCGGTTGATGATCCTACCGTTGACGCTGCTCGTTCTTTGAGACGACTCCGGGCTCCCTTGAGTTTTTATTCGCTTTACCCCTTTTCTGGTTGATGTTGCACTTTTTGATACTTTTCATTCGATCTGGCTGTACCTATGCATTTTGCTACTTTCCTTTTGGTTACTTTTCATGATTTTTGGTTTTTCTACTTTTTACGCGACTGTTGTTTATCATAGGCGTATACTTTGATGGTCATGTAAGCCATAAGGCAGTCTGCACTCTTTTCTTTGACTTCTGTTGACATATTTATTTGATGGTCCTATTTCTTTTCATCCGTTTTGAATTATTATCTCTACTGCCATATTATACCCCGTTTCCCCCGAGTTTTCTGTTTTCTCGCGTGTTGCAGAGGTGGTTTTTGTCGAGTAATCGTTGAGTTACGCTTTGGACGTTTTCCACGCCATGAGCGTTGGCCTTTTCATGCTCCAGCCTGACCAACATCTCGATTTTTTTTCTACGCAAATACAGCTAAGTTTCTTCTCATTTTCCTTTCTGCACAACATGAGGACATGTTGAGTTTTTAAGTGTGGGGGAGGGGATAGTTCGATGCGTATACGTTTAATTACTACGTTAGTTTGTTTATTATGCAAAAATAAAAAAAAATTTCTACACTTGTGTTCTTGTTTTGTCCCGAGTAGGCGATTCAACGTGAAGTTCGTTGTTGTTGCAGTCATCTATGCGATATTTCATACGTTTGATAAGTTAGTTGTTTCACCTGATTTATTTTTCACGAGCCATAGTGAATGATGAGCTAATTTATAAAGTTATACCCCGTTTTGGATTAGTAGTTTTTGATTTTCTTATAAGTCATGTGCTTAGTGCTACGTATATATCTTGGGATTTATGATAGTTTGTATTTAGTTCCGAAGTATGATATACTGTGAATATCTAGACGTTTGAATGTGATAAGAAACGCGTAGCTATTGTCAAATTGAAGAAGTTGAATTAAATGAATTATTGGGTGTGTCGAAAAGTCGGTCGATGATTTGAGTGAGGTAGGGTATACCACGTATGTCCTATTCCACCATGATGACCAAAAGCTCACGGCAGCTTAGGAAAAGTCGCTAATGATTGGAGTAGGTAGGTATTATCTCGGAAGTGTCCTATTCTCGCTATGAAGGCAATAGCTTCTTCTAATGTGTGTTTGAAGTGAGTAAGTTAAATCAATCAAGAATCATATGAAATGAATAAAGCTTAGTTCTCGTTAATCTTATCCCCAGTATAAACCGATAGATATGTTTGTAGGATTATCCTCTGAGTATTTCGTAAAGGCCCTAGATTCACTCGATCATCCTTTTCGGGATATGTCACGCTTGTAGGGTACATCTTATGAGTGTCATTTATTACTATTCTACGAGGGGTATTAGCTAGTTTTACTTTGAGTTATTCAAGTTTGGATTTAGCGGAAGTTTTCTATGGCTATGCACTTACACGATGGTGAACACCTAAGTTATTGAATATATGTTATACTTGTTTAGATGCTGTGCTTTTCCTTTCTAGAGCCTAATTTTTCGTTTTGTTTTGCTCGGGACGAGCAAAAGATAAGTGTGGGGAGTTGTTAAGGGTGAAAATCTATGTTTTATTATGATATATTTTATGTATTTTCCTCTTAATTGGATTGATTGCATAATAAATGGCCCTTATATGGAAATATTGGGCATACTAGGTTTTTAAGGACTTAATCGCAATATTGAATAAATTATGTGTTTTCATCGTGAATTATAATTAATTGAACTTTATTACGCTTTTGCGATGTTTTCCATGTGTTATAGGTATGTTCATTGTGCTCAAATGATGATCAAAAAGGGTTAAAATTGAGCTATAAAGATTTAAGAAGAGATAATGATGAAGTGAATTGAAGAAAAGAGATAAAGATGCAAAAATCGCATTCAAGTCATGATGAACGTTCGTCCATACAATATCCATATCGAATCGAACGTCCGGAAATTTAGGCGGGCGCCCATGGAAGCAATCTTGATACTGAGAGTTTGAACGGAGTTTGAACGAGCGTCCTGAGGGGAGTTCAAGAATATCAAACGAAGCGTCCACTCAAGTGGGCGAGCGTCCGAGTGCCGACTTAGTGAAGCCGCCTCAAATCTCTATAAATACTTGCCTATTTTCACACATTGAGATACGAATTTTGACAATCTTGAACCCTAAACCCTAGGCGGCTTTGGTCATGATTTTACACTTTTTATTTCCAGTTTTATGCAACTTTAAATTCAATCAAAGTAGGCTAGTTCTATGCTATTTTTCTGCTTTTCTGGGTTGCTGAGGATGCTCAGAGGCTAGAACCTCCTTCAAACGAGAATTGTGAAGCCGTCAGCATTGAATTGATCTCTTTATTTCGACTTTTACTGTGAGTATTTACTACGGTTGTTTCTTATCTATGCATATTCTTGTTTTAACGCAATTATATTGGAAGATATGTTGTGTGCTTGATATGTTATTGTTTGATGGAAATCTTGAATAGCATAGATCACCATAGATGAGAATAGTTCATTAGATTTACATTAATGGAAGTTAGTAAGTCTAAAAACTAGATCGTTAACGTAAAAGTTGACACCTTTGATCTTTTTAACGTGTTAATTTAGTATTGGAAGATACTAGGTTAATAGATGGATTGCCCAAGGAATTAGGAGTTCATGTTTAGGTAAGGTGAATCACAACCTAAGTAAATACCACGTAAAATCGAGATAATAGATCAATGCATGTTGATAGGTGGATCAATCCTCGTTTGTCTTTTATAAAACTTGATTTACAATCCTCATAGCTTAGTTTAGATTAGTTAATCTATTTTTCCTGCACTTTTAGTTTATTTTAGTTTTTATTGCTTTCAATCTTGCCTAGCATTGGAGCAATCCTCTGTCTAGTTACTTTTTCTGCACATTCGTTTAGGTTAGATTCGTGACATAGTTAGTTTAAAGCAAAAACTAGGATTCACATTCGTCAGTTCCCCGTAGGATCGACCCGGCATTAGCCTCTACACTACGATCCTTATACTTGAGGTTAACCGGTTTATAAATATTATTACTTGTTTATTCGCATTAGATAAATCCGGGACAGGCTGGCGCAGACTGAACCGACCTGTTCCGACTTAGAATAGTAAGGACTTCCTTTTCATCTTTATCATCGACGTCATCATCAGCATCCTTTCCTAACCCTTGAATGGCATCAAGCTTCTCCGAACCAACTACTTCTATCACATTCACACTTGCCGGTACAGGGAAATTTGGATCTGTTATCCCATAACACTCAAAACCCTTGGCATCAAACAGTACTATCTCATGTCTGGTCATCCGTATGAAGGCTCTAGCGGTGTTGATAAACGACCTACCCAAAATAATTGGGCATTCAGGATGTTCCTCGATTTCCATTACCATTATGTCTATCTTAAACCGTAATTGCCCCACACCAATAATCATGTTATTCAGTCTCCCAGTCATGATTGTCCTAGTTCCATCTGCTAATCTAACTTGGAGCGGGGTGTTAGTGGGTGTTAAAATGAAATTCCTATCACAAAGGCTTTTAGGAAAGATATTAAGGCTTGAACCGAATCAATCGTGGCTAAACCTAGATGGGTTTGTTCTAGGGTTACTTCAACCATAAAAGCTCCTGGGTCTGCTAACTTTTGCATCAGTCGAGACTCGTCTTTAATCAATATTTCATCTCTAGAACAGATGACAACAGGGCTCTTCCTAGCTGTGCTACCCTCTGACTCAGATTCTATCTCGGACATGTAATCAACATAATCTAAAGTGAATCGAATCCAAGAAATTTCCTCTGGATTCAAAATAGACATACCTCTTTGCCAATGGGCTTCTTTAGCCTCTCTTGATTTCCTCGCCTCTCGGATTTTTGCTTTCATCTTTTCTATCCTTTCCATGAGCTTTGGTGTTAACGGCTTTTTAGGTGTAGTTTTGGTTCGTAAAACCTTAACTTCTTCTTCGGCTTCAAGAACATTGGTTGATGACATTTTGCTGATCTTGGGCAGTTTAAGTCAGTGATTTACTTCGAATTATCTGCAATGTTTGAAAAAAAACAATAAACAATTAGTAAATTGACAAACAGTATGATTGCTCATACTGTTGTCAAACTTACAACCTACAAACAGGTGGAAACAGAACACTGGGAAACAACACTGTATATAGAATCAAAACTGGAAAAAGCTCGGTCGACCGAGTGAATACGTTCGGTCGACCGAACGAATATCTTCCTCATTCCTGCTTTAATCCGTTAACAGCATACAAGTACAGATAATTCGTCATAAGAAAAATAAATATTGCAACAAAAATTAACAAAAACGACGTAGATAAAATTAATTATTTAAACAATCATTGAGCCATTGATTCCCCGGCAACGGCGCCAAAAACTTGATTGCGGTCTAATCAGGTTATAAATTTATTTTACTTGACCACCAAATACTAGCAATAGCACTAGGTACATCATAGCATAGCGATGGTGAATCAAGGTCGATCCCTCAGGGAATCAAAATGTGGACCCTAGGTTTAAATAATTAACTCACCTAATTCGTTATTGAACAACGGTCTAAGACCAACATAGAAGACAAAATAAAATAAACAGACTCAAACCTAAAAGATACACACGTAATTAACCTTCCAATTATCAACGTTATCGTTTGGACCAAGACAACTTATATAAGATAACCTAACTCATTTACTGTCAATCTGGCTGTATTCATATTTAATTGGCTACGGGAGTCATCCCCTTAACTTGACTTAGCACCGGTTAGGTTACTAGATCACTGTGGTATTGTTACGTGACTTCACCTTTTGGGTATCCATCTCATATAACTCACACGCTCAATATTCTAAGGATGCCGATATTAACCGTGCACACCTCGCTTAGGCAACATTCCTATGGTTAGCGTATTTCCTAAACGATCGCTCAAGCCCTCGTCCTATTAACAATTACTCGGTAAGTCTCTTGTTAATCTACGATTCACGTATGACTAGGTGTCGACAATTCCTAAATACAAAACTAATCTAGATCTTGGCCGAAAGTCCCGAAAGATCGTTCGTGAGCCGAACTAGACGTCTTATATTGGTATTTCCTAATAACACGCTAATGGAAAATCGACGAGCGACGAGTGGCCGTAGCCATACCTACTTGAGAAAGTAAATTCAACTAGGTTAGACCCACCATAAAGACGTGGCGATTAAACGATGAAACTAGGGCTCGGTCGACCGAGTGCGAGGCTCGGTCGACCCGAACGGCTCTGCTCGGTCCCCTGGACGAACTCGACCCTAATTACATCCTAGAACCAACCTCTCGGCGTTTCCTCATACGTAGCAGTTAAACAAAGAATTGTACATCACTTATATAAACTATCATGGATGCACATTAATTAAATCACATAGAGTCATGAATAAATCTAGATTATGACGTAGGTCATGGGACCCTTATAGACAAGGTGTCACCACCTCCTAACGTCATAGCCGAGATTCACATCATCTAGCTATGTTTAATTAATTCAAACGATAAGAACATAATTAGAAGAATTAATTACTCAAAAATAAAACATGAAGATTAAGGGCTTACATTGTTGCAATTTAACTTCTTTGAAAAACCCTCGATGTGTAGTTCTCTTTTTTCAATAATTTGAATCAAGGTATGAATGAATAATACTAATGACAATGTGCTTATATAGAGCTCAAAACCGACTTAGAAACCGACTAAGGATCGGATTCCCTAAACCCTAACCGACTTAATTAATACTGGATCATGGCTGGGCTCTAAGCCTACTCGGTCGATCGAATGGTCGGGCTCGGTCGACCGAGCCTTCACTTCTCTTGGGCTTTGTCTTCTATCTTCTGCTTTGGGCTCTGCATTGTCCTCGGATCTTTAATTCCTTCTCCGTAGTCCGTCCATAATGCTCACTTGCATTTATCATATAAAAACATGGTTTGTAATACCAAATAATGCAATAAATAATCGAAATGCGAGAATAACGAATCGTAACTCAGGTATACGCAAATTAGGCATATTACGACTTATTATCTCTACATTAATGCTCTTTCAACCTAGAATTTGGGATAAAGATCATAGAATAACAAAGTACAATTTGACCGCAATCAATAATTAGATTCTACAAATCAATCACAGGAATATGCCACCATAATCCCGTGACTGCACTCCTCCGATTATAAGATTATATTTATCTCCTCACGAGAATGATAATAAGCGTCCATTGATATAATTATTACATATGGATTAATCCTCCATAGATTGTTCATTCTAAATCGGGAAGTTACCGTTAACCTTTTTTAGAACCTCTTATCCTTATTTACCATTAACCCCCTAGTGATCAATTAATTCATACAACTCACTTGGTAGCTAATCGATGTAATATGAACTCGCATTTATCGATCGCTTCTAGTATTAACATATAAGAGAATCGTCTATCTACTTCCATAAATGGAAGGAATGGATTCCGTATCTGTGATAACACGGACTACTCACTCAATCCAAAGACAATGCCAAGATGGGGTAATTCGGATCACGAGACTCGGTGTAATCCTTAACCGTCAAGTCAAACCTCATACTCGATTCAAGCGGTTGGATCGTGATCACCTCGAGATTAAGATATATCCATAAATATGATCATCGATTGATTCGATAAGACTTCGATTATGGAATTATATCTTGAACTCTAATCAAATCGGTCCAAATTTATATGATATATCTATCATATATAAATGCCCCACTAGGTTCTCTTAACCCGAAATCCGGATAAGACAATCACACATATTGTGTTCAGGCGCATTAATAGCACGTTAAAGGAGAGACCCGATACTCGATTAACTTCACTACGGGCTAATTGTATTTTAAGTACATCTTCACTAACTCAATCCTCCCGTGTATATCACATACACTGAGTTAAGTGATTACATAAACGATATACTTTAGGGTTTTCTGTAGTGTAAATACTATTGTCACATCGGTGAATATGAGAATAATAAATATGAATAATAATATCATTTCATTTATTAAATAAAACAATTACAAAATTGTCTTTCGGCATCACACCTAACAATCTTCCACTTGCACGAAAGCATGTGATTAATTGTTTTAGAGCACACCATATTATTTAAAATACAACAAACTATCACTCCCACTTACTCTAAAGCAAATGAGACATGTCTCTAATAACTATAGTCTCCAAGTGTCGACTAAAAGCTTCAATCGACAGTGTCTTGGTGAATGGATCAGCAGGATTATCGGCGGAGGCGATTTTTCGAATGGAAATGTCCCCTCTATCGACAAAATCGTTGATCACCCAGTATTTCCTCTCTATATGCTTCGACTTACTATGCTTTCGAGGTTCCCTAGAGTTGGCAATGGCCCCATTGTTTTCACAATAGAGAGTAATAGGATCTTCAGCATTCGGGACAACGCCTAATCCGATGAACTTTCTTAACCAAACCGCTTCCTTAGCCGCCTCTGAGGCCGCTATGAACTCGGCTTCCATTGTTGAATCGGTGTCTTTGGATTGCTTTTGGCTTCTCCATTCTATTGCACCGCCACCAAGCGTAAACACTTGAACCGTGAGGTTGATTTAGAATCATCTCTGTCTGATCGAAAGTCGAATCGGTGTGTGGCAACCGACTCCAAACTCCCACTCGAATAGATGAGCATATAATTTCGGTTCTCTTCAAATATTTGATGAGATTCTTTCTCGATGTCCAAAGGCGGTTGCCCTGGATTTGACTGAAAACGGCTGACAAATACAATGCCGTAACAAATATCAGGTCTCGTACACCTCATAGCATACATAAGACTACCAACAGCCGAGGCATATGGCACTCTTCCCATAGCTTCAATCTCTTCAGGGGTTTGAGGCCCCTGAGTCTTAGAGAGGTAAACGCCGTGACGGGTTGGTAGAAAACCCTTCTTTCCGTTCTCCATACTGAAGCGTGCCAGCACCTTATCTATATAAGTTGCTTGGGACAGAGCTAACATCCTGTTCTTGCGATCCCTTATAATTTGGATCCCTAGAACATAACTCGCTTCGCCCAAATCTTTCATTTGGAATTGTGTGGTCAACCAACTTTTCACGTCGGACATCATCCCCTTATCGTTGCCAATTAGGAGTATGTCATCAACGTACAACACTAGAAATACAACACTATCTTTTATAACCTTCTTGTACACACAATATTCAACAAAGTGTTGTTGAAATCATAAGACTTGATCGCGTGATCGAATCTATAATACCAGGAACGAGATGCTTGCTTCAACCCATAAATGGATCTGAGAAACTTGAACACCATGTGCTCTCGACCTTCTTCAATGAATCCCTCTGGTTGCTGCATATAGATTTCCTCATCGAGAAAGCCGTTTAAAAACGCTGTCTTAACATCCATTTGCCAGATTTCATAATCTAGACATGCAGCAATCGAAAGGAGGATGCGGATGGTTTTCATCATAGCCACATGTGAGAAGGTTTCCTCGTAGTCTATACCCTCTCGCTGTGTGTAACCTTTGGCTATCAGCCGTGCTTTGAAGGTTTCGACCTTCCCATCTACTCCTCTCTTTTGCTTGTAGAGCCATTTACATCCAATGGGCCTTTCACCCTGAGGAAGTTCTACAAGTTTCCAGACTGAGTTAGAGTACATAGACTCCATCTCTTGATTCATTGCGTCAATCCATTTATCCTTATCGTGATCCATTAAGGCCTTCTTATAGGTCGGAGGATCATCTTCCACCCCATCAGAGGCGACTACGTTTGCCTCAAAATCCATGCCGTACCGAGCCGGTGGCCGAACCACTCTCGCAGTACGTCTAGGTGGAACAGGAATGTCGGAAGTGACTATTGTATTAGTAGTGTTGTTTACAGGAACATCAACAGCCACAATAGGCCTGATGTCATCGGAGAGTAATTCCTCTAGTACAATTTTACTTCGAGGTCTGTGGTCTTTCATATAACTTTCCTCCAAAAACGTAGTGTTAGTCGAGACTAGCACTTTGTTATCTTCCGGATCGTAAAATAGACCACCACGTGTACCTTTTGGATAGCCTACAAACAAACATACTTTCGTACGCGATTGTAGCTTGGTAGTCTTGTCCATCAGCACATGTGTAGGACAACCCCATATGCGGAAGTGACGCATGCTTTCGCGACGTCCAGACCACATCTCAATGGGTGTCTTCTCGACAGACTTTGACGGTACTGCATTCAAAATGTAGACCGCTGCTTCTAAAGCATAACCCCAAAAGGATATAGGTAGTGAGGCGTAGCTCATCATTGATCTAACCATGTTAATCAATGTCCTATTTCTCCTCTCAGCAACTCCGTTTTGCTGAGGTGTCCTAGGCGCTGAACGTTGGAAACAAATTCCTTTTTCAGCAAAGTAGTCAATGAACTCAGCATCTAAATACTCATCTCCACGATCCGAGCGAAGGAATTTCAATGACTTGCCTAGTTGCCTTTCGGCTTCTGCTTGGAACTCCTTGAACTTTCCAAAAACCTCGGACTTCCTATACAGCAGATAAACATAACCGAATCTCGAGTAGTCATCAATGAAAGTCACAAAGTACTTGTATCCGCCTCTAGCCTGTACGTTCATCGGACCATAAAGGTCCGAATGCATTAAGTCTAGAGTTCCCGTGGCCCTATTACCCTTTGATGAGAAGGGTCGCTTAGTCATTTTTCTCTCCAGGCTACACTCGCAGACAGCCAGTGTGTCAACAGATGACTCACCTAAGGCATGAACCTTTTCTAGTCTTTTGAGTCTTTCCAAGGAAATATGGCCGAGCCTCAGATGCCACAAGTATGTTTTATCTTCTTTTACTTGAGAAACTTTCTGCCTTTTAGCAGATCTTTGATGAGCAGTTTTAAGCATTTCAGTATTAAGTAGGGGAGCTTTATGTGGTTTTACAAAATATAAACCGTTTTCATTCGTAGTTGAACACAATTCAAAGCATTCTTCGAAATAACAAATTCACCATTCAAAATTGAAACATAAAATGATTGTTCAACTAAGGCAGAATGAGAAATCAAATTTCTCCTGAAATTCAGAATAAAATAAACATTCTCTAAATGTAAAATTCTATTATTAAAATGCAAGTCCACAGCTCCCACTGCTTTAGCCGAAATGAGTGCCCCAGTGCCTACTCGCATCACTTGAGAACCCTCTTCCAGCTCCTCGTACAAACTAAGAATCTGCAATGAAGAACATACATGGTTAGTAGCTCCAGTATCAAGTATCCAAGTGGACACATCTTTAGCTACATTAAAATATTCCAAGAATAGTAATTCCAAATTACCTTTCTTATCTTTCCCAGTGACAGCCTTGACTTTGCCATCCTTTACATCACGGAGATATTCCGGACAATGGCGTTTCCAATGTCCTACCTCTTTACAGTAAAAGCATTTGTCCTTGGGATTGGCCTCGTCAACTTTCTTGGCTTTCTTTTTCTTCATTGGTTTGGGCACAGGTGCAACACTACCCTTCTTCTTTTGGTTTGGCCTTAGGCTTGTTTGAAGACTTAGCTTCGGCCATATTGGCTTCAGCTTTCTTATCCCCTACTTGGACTTTATCTTTTGATAGTAGGCCTTCGTAGATAGTCAGTTCATTAAGCATCTGTGTCATGGTCAACTCTTGTTTGCCCATCAGATACTGAGTTTTGAACGGGATAAACTCAGGAATCAATGATTCCAAAATCATCGACACTTGTGTTGCTTCATCGAACATCGATCCATGAATACCGGTGTCATTAAAGTAACTAATCATATTCAATTCACTGCTTGACCTTTCTTCAATTTCATGTTAACAGCCATCCTGATGGCATCGTGTCTTGCTTGGTTGCTAGGTGATCCAAACATCGAAGTAAGTTTCTGCATGATTTCTCCTGCAGTCTCAAACTCTTCAATCTGGGTCCTAATAACCTCCGACACTGCCGCTAGGATGATCCCACGAGCCCGGTTATCTGCCTCGATCCAGCGATTACGCTGTTCGATCTCAGCTTTTCCGGGTTTTTGGATCGCCACCGTAGGGCATTCAGAAGTGAGTACATATTGCACATTCTCGTATGTGAGTACCATGTTTAGATTACTCTTCCATTTCTTAAAGTTGTTTCCCGATAATTTTTCAGACAGTAAAGCAGAAATTTGAGCAGACATTTTTGCTGAAAATAAAATGACATGTATTAATTCAAGTTTAACACTACTATATAAGTTTATTTTAGGAATTGTAAACTAAAATTAAGTCTACTCTACCATTTCAAGGTTTTAACCTCGCATCTCAGTGCCGCCGTAGGGTAGGTCAAAGAGATGACGGTTAAATCGAGACAATCTCATCAATGAATAACTTGTGAGAATCGAACATCCCACGAGAATCGAACATCCCTTTATTCATTGACTACCTTCCTTTTTTAGCCAAGATATTATCAAGAATATCCTTTATGAGTGTGACATACTATATCGGATCTCTTAGGTACGCCCCGAGTGTGCCGTCGTAGGATAGGTCAGTGACCCGACGAGTACCCGGAAATCCTATCCTTTCGGAGACCAAGCCATGAATGTTGATAGGGGTGAACACCATCCGTAGGGGACGAAATCAAAGCGCCGTGAGGCGTCACCCTTCTCTCTTACTTGTATATCTATAGTAGAGGCCGTGGGTTGGCTGTCGCCTCCCGCTCCCACTCAATATTTTGGAAGTGGTGGTGGGTTAACTAACCACGTCTTTTGATGTTAACATAAAAGCACATCAAATCAAGGATTCCGAATGGTGTCGGTAACGTGGGCAAGCCTACCCGTCCTATTCGTTGGAACATATGTGACGATCCGGACGAAGTCGGGTCAAGAGAGCCCCACGGAGATAAGAAGAATCACCCCTCCGCTCGCCGGTGTAGCTTAGTCTTGCCGGACCCCGTGCATACATCACACTAGGAGGGTTAAGTCGGTCGAGCCTAGCTCGCTTGACCACCCAACCTATAAAGCGAACCGCTTTTATCCAAGATTTATTGTTCTTTTACCATCATTCAATCTCGTAGACACTACGAATCGAAAATGTGATCTCATTTGGGCTTTTACGGCGGTTCACCGAGAACACACACCGAAAAGGCTTAACGATTTCATAACCCGTCCTCGATCTTTAATTAGTTATTAAATTAATTAATTACCACGTATTAATTAAATTTCAACTAATTACGCGAGTTTGTATACATGCCTATTTTAATTACCAAAATTAAAATTCTACATGTATGCATGGAGTGGATTTATGATATGATGCATGTCATGGCAATTCCGATTTTATATATATTTTATGATCAAACACATAAAAAATAGGGGGAATGAGGGAGAAGGACAGAAATATTTCATCAATTGAGTAGAAGGACGCTTTTTTGAAACTTTTGCATAAAGGACAAAACTATTTATTCATCTGTCGAAATTCACTTGTGTTCGAAATTCATTTATTTAAATTCAATGACGAAATTCATCGTTTAAATTCACTAATTTTCAAAATTCATCGTCGAAATTCACTAATTTTCGGGATTCACTTATCGAAATTCACCGCCGAAATTCACCGATTTCGGATTCACCGAGGAGATTCACCGATTTTCGGATTCACTTTTTTGTCCTTCTCGCTATAAAAATTATGCAGTTGTCCTTCTCCCTATAAAAAATATGTAGTTGTCCTGTTACTTAAAAATATTTCATATTGTGTCCTTATCCCTAATTTTCCATAAAAAATAAATTGCCGAAAATTTAAACACCGAGATGGATTGTTGGTACCCCTGTATCTAATCTATCCTAGGAAAGCAGTAAATTACATAATTTATGTCTTCGAGTCTTGATCTTCGAATCTTGAACTCGAACCGCCGGATCACGTACCACGAACACCCGAGAGGAGAAAGACCCCTTTTTTAATTAAATAAACCCAATTTATTATAATTAAAAATAAAAAAATTTTATTATTATGCGGCTTTTATTCTAAATTATTTCCCAAAATAAATTTTTTTTTTCTTTTTTTCTTTCTGCCAATCGGCAGTTTTCTAATTAAAAAAATTAGGTTAACAAACAGCAACATGCAGCCGCAATATTAAAACCCTAGCCGCATGCAATTTTATAAACAGGACTTATAGCGACGCTTTTCAGCGTCGCAGAAAGTCCTGTAGCAGTTTTAAATTTTTTTTAACCGTTTCTCCTCGTTCGTACCTTGGGTTTCGCCTTGATCTTCAATTTTCCAGCAAGATCTTCATCTTTTCGAGCCCGGATTTACAAAATTACAATAAAAGATGCTACTTTCACATGGAATTTTCAAAAATTGACATAAAAAAAATACAATTCCTATGCTCAATTGTTACTAAACAAAAGAGCTACAATAGATCTAACGAGTAAACAGTACCAACCTCAATCCATCTCTTCAAACCACAACAATCGCAACATAAAAAAAATATGTATGTGCATCGGCCCCAATAATAAAAAAAATTGGGGCACAAAAAATCTACATGTTTACCACTCCTAGATCTAATATTTTATACGTATAAATATAAATCACCTTGGCGACAAATACCACTGTTAGTAATACCATCCGCAACGGAAGCGATTTAAGGATCTAGATCTATAATTACACGTAATAAAATAACTAGATCTACTCTACAAAGGGGTTGTAGAACATACCTTTTGGAACTCAAAATCCAAGTAGAAGAACCGCAGTAGGAAGAACGAAAGATAGAATGAAGAGTACCACGATCTTCCATACGTGTGATCCAAGCAACTCCCGGTGGAAGGAAATTCTCGTCTCAAATCCTCCCGATATGCTACCCGGAAAACCTCCAAGATTTTCCCTCAACCCCTTGGCCGAAATTTTCTTCTCCTCTCTAAGAGGTAGAAGTCGAAATTATGTTGTATGTATTAGGCTTGAGAGAACTCTCTTTATATAGGAGAGTAATCCTTGAGCTCCAAGGATTTTATTTGTAAATAAATAAATCCAATAAATAAAAGATAATCACATAATATTCTAGAACAAATCTAGAATAATATTTATGTTTATTTCTTACCATAGATATTTATCCAATAAATATTTTATGCACATGTCTTAAAACAATTTCTTGTTTCCTAAAAACATGAGGGGGGGCCGAAAATTCTTATTTGTGACCTAGTCACAATAATTTCGACTAACACACTAAATTTCGGCCAAGATTATGAAAAATGTCTTTTTCACATATTTAATTATTTAGTCCAACTAATTTAATAGTTCACTAAACAATTAATTCACATATCGTTTTAATTAAATTCTAATAAGAACTAAATTAATATTATTAGGATTCGACGTCCGAGAATAGCTATGCTATATTGGAGGCATGTCGGGAACCATAGACTAATAATCAGCGGCTCCGATAAATTAAATAAATAATTATCTTACGAACAGAATAATTATATTCGATAAATCAATCACAGGAATATGCCACCATAATCCCGTGACTGCACTCCTCCGATTATAAGATTATATTTATCTCCTCACGAGAATGATAATAAGCGTCCATTGATATAATCATTACATATGGATTAATCCTTCATAGATCGCTCATTCTAAATCGGGAAGTTACCGTTAACCCTTTTTAGAACCTCTTATCATTATTTACCATTAACCCCTAGTGATCAATTAATTCATACAACTCACTCGTGGTAGCTAATCGATTGTAATATGAACTCGCATGCGATCGATCGCTTTCTAGGATTAACAAATAAGGGATCGTTTATCTACTTCCATAAATGGAAGGAATGGATTCCGTATAGTGATAACACAAACTACTCACTCAATCCAAAGACAATGCCAAGATGGGGTAATTCGGATCAAAGACTCGGTGTAATCCTTAATCTGTCAAGTCAAACCTCATCTTGATTCAAGCGCTTGATATGATCACCTCGAGATTAAGATATATCCATAAATATGATCATCGATTGATTCGATAAGACTTCTCGATTACGGAATTATATCGTGAACTCTAATCAAATCGGTCCAAATTTATATGATATATCTATCATATATAAATGCCCCATTAGGTTCTCTTAACCGAAAGTCCGATAAGACAATCACACATATTGTGTTCTCGGGCGCATTAATAGCACGTTAAAGGAGGGACCCGATACTCGATTAACTTCACTACAAAGCTAATTGTATTTTAAGTTCACTAACTCAATCCTCCCGTGTATCCCATACACTTGAGTTAAGTGATTACATAAACGATATACTTTAGGGTTTTATAGTGTAAATACTATTGTCACATCGGTGAATATGAGAATAATAAATATGAATAATAATATCATTTCATTTATTAAATAAAACAATTTCAAAATTGTCTTTCGGGCATCACACCTAATAAGTAGCAGCAGTGAGTTTCTAGAATAAATTTGTCAATTTTTAAACAACAGTATGTTCGTCCGTGTTTTAAATCGCTTATCGATTATTTTATTTGTTAAGAAGAATTTGCTCTCATTATTATATAACTTGATAGTTTATCAAATAAATGGTTGTGAAGATAGTCATTATACCATGTGTATTAAGTGTGTGTATATGTATTATTTCAATGTATGAAATGGTGGAATGGTTAATCAACCTTCTATAAAGGGTTTTTATAAAGAATCGAGCAAACATCGATTTAGAAATATTTTTAAAGTAATGGTATTTGAAACAATATCTCTTGATTGTACAAGTGATTCTCTTAACAATTTTGTAAACGATACAATATTAGATTTTTATCATACAATATGAAGATGTATAATAAATATGGGTTTCAAGTCATTTTTAGACAATCTGAACAGTTTGCAATGGTTTCTAGAATAAATATTAGAAAATCTTACAACCTAAACCATTTATTTCTACCGATTGTGTTGTTTAAAAAAATCCGGCATATAAACACTAGATAAAGAATGACAACCTCATTCGAAGCACAATCACCTCCATTCTTTCATAAGACGTTTTCGCAAAGGTGTACCAACCCTCCTGATAAGTTCCTAAAATTAAAGTTGAATATTTCTAAATGTTTTGAATTCGATTTGGTCATGTCACACATTGTTATTTTGCGATGTTTTTATTCTTTTAAGTTAGATTACTACTGTTATTTTGAATTATCACCACATGGTTTGAGATTGGGTGAAAGGTTAAAAAAACCGAGTTAAAGTGAAATTTTTTCAAAAATTAGCCTCTATCGTACAAGTGACACTCAAAGTTTGTTAGAAATTAATCTAAACCTGATTAATGAAATGTGTATTGCTTGGATACTGTAAATCTATTAAAAACTGTATTTTAAAGATTTCAAAGAAAAAAATAAAATCGCATCAGATACTCTATTTTATACTGTAAAATACAGGTTCTATAAAAGTTATTCATCTATTGCATTTTTTACAGTTTCTGTAAATTTTTCTTTATATCTATCGAATTATGTAAAATAGAGAATATGATTTATTTCATATTTGTATAAAGATTTTGTAAACTAAAAAAATATGTATTTAAAAGTATTAAATAGAAAATTTGTTAAGAGGATTTGATGCCCATGTTTACACGCATTTTATGTAGAATAACAATCACATACATTAATTGAACTACTTGAATATGTGTAGTCCTTTTCATAGAAGACGTATTTCAATATTTCTTAATAAAGCTTGACTTTTACAACAGAACCCATACAATATCGACGACTTGAGCATGTGTAGTCCTTTTTATAGAAATCTTATTTCAGTATTTCTTAATAAAGCTTGACATCCAACAGACCACATACAATATCGAAAAATTCTACCATGAAAACTATCTTCTACGGAGTCCCTTCGTTTTAACTAAAAAACACCCGTGTTTTTAAGTGTTATCACCCAATATAACTTCGTAAAATGTAGTCTCAGGCTCTCAGCGGTAGAATTTCCCTACATGTCTTTCAAAATTCTCTTGGGGCAGGAATGAGCAACAATGGTTTCTCCTTCTTAGATGTCAAACCATACCTTTCATTCATGTCTAGTTGCAGAGGGTCTTCCCCATCTGGAAGTGACCAATTAAAGGAATGAATCAATGATGCTAAGACAAATGGAACATTTTTTAAAGCCATAGGAAATCCAGGGCAAATTCTACGTCCAGCTCCAAAAGGTATAAATCCGAAATCACTTCCAAGAAAATCTATTTCAGAATTGAGAAACCTTTCGGGTTTGAACTTAAACGGATCATCCCAAGTCGAGGCATCACGTCCCACTGCCCATAGATTCACCACAACTAAAGCATTCTTTGGGATAGTGTAATTCAACAGTTCACATACTTCGGGAGCTCGATGAATGCATAATGCTACAGCCGGATGTAGCCGAAGTGTTTCTTTAATGCAAGCCTGAAAATAAGCGAGTTTTGTCAAACTTTGTTCGTTTACGAATTCTGTGTTGAATTCTCGGTCAAGCTCTTCACGAACTTTCTTCATGGATTCGGGATTCTTGATAAGTTCCGCCATTGCCCACACAATCGTTGCAGCGGTGCCTTCAATTCCCGCTGCAAACAGTTCCTATTATTTGATGAAAATGGTTTAATTAGTTCAAAGAACATATAAACAAAATATAGGAATCAAACTATGTATGACTAAACTATAACGGCTAAGTTATAACTACCAAGAATCATAGAGTAAAACAACTTTGTGGTTATTTCTTCAATTTTATGCTGGTTTTATCAAACTTCTAAGTTGTTTTCTTCAATTTTCAAGAGTCTGCCGTAGTGAATTTATTATTATTATTATTATTATTTTTTTTTTTGAAAGGGTGAATTTTTAAAAAAGTTAAATTATTATTAGTATATACTACTACATATGTCAGAGATTATAAGTCATGTCTACGGGTGTACAGGATTCGCTTCGGACCGGTTAATGGCCGTAAACGAAACCGAACCGAAATTTTCGGTTAACTAAAAATCCGAACCGAAACTGAACCGTTTGTAAAAGAAAACCGAACCGAACCGAATCGCAATAACCGGTTCGGTTTGGTCGGTTAATCGAAAAACCGAAATAAAATCAAAAGTAAATAATTAGAGATAACCGAATTGAACCGAAGCGAAATAAACGATTGATTAACTGAATAAACAAACCGAAATAACCAAATTTTTTTTTCTCCAAATTATACAATTACAACAGTTTGATTCACTATATTGTTATAAACAGTTTGGTTTTTCTATTTGGTGTCTGTTCTGTTTCGGTTCGGATATAAACGGTTCGGTTTGGTTCGGTTCAGTTTCGGATAATTAACAATACTAACCGTAACCGAACCGAAAATTCTGGTTTTTTTCACTTTGAAAACTGAAACCGAACCGTACCACTTATTAACCGAACCAAATCGAACCGAATTACCCCGTTTCGGTTCGGTTTTCAGATTATCCGTATCCATGTACTCCTAGTCACACCATTTTTTTTCCGTTTGTTCTAGAATATAAGTAATTTTAGAACAATGAAATATTTTTACTTTGTTTTTTATATCTTACACTAATTATTTAACAAACTAATTATTTTTTTATTACATTACGCCTATTATATTAATCATAGTCAAAAAATATTTCAATTATTTCACTTTAAATTTTATGACACTGAATCAATTTTTTAATCCGCGTGAAACCACCATAAATTACTTATATTTTAAGTCGGACAACAAATACTTTAGTGTTGGTCCAATACGTATGATCTGATACGTAATGATATGGGCCTAATCGTTGTGTCACGACGTTCATCTACATCGTTGATAATTGAGTTTAATCGATCATTATGTATCAACGGTTATCTGTTATGACCGTATTATTACTCCAGTAGAGTAAGCGACAATCCCCAAAGAAAATACTTGTAGAAGAAAATATTTACCGTGAGTAATTGGTGAATTTGGCCATTGGTGAAGTCGTTCTGAAGGAGGACATCTAAGAAGTCATTTTGGACCGAAGAATAATCTCCAAATTTTCTTCTTTCCACAATAATAGGGTCCCAA
Organism: Gentiana macrophylla; assembly: GCA_026214975.1. NCBI lineage: Eukaryota > Viridiplantae > Streptophyta > Magnoliopsida > Gentianales > Gentianaceae > Gentiana > Gentiana macrophylla. The sequence goes on along the minus strand of CM047815.1, from coordinate 22,725,580 downwards.
CAATCACGAAACTTCGTAACAAATTTCATTGTGTTCTTCCTTAATCCTTGAAGATCAAACTTTTTAAACAATGGAAAGAAATCAGATATATTTGGAGCAACAACCAATTCCGTCAACGTTCTCATCACTGCTTTAATCCCTCCATCTGCAATATCTTCTTTTAAATCCATAAGATCCGTAGAAAAAACCGAATTGCTAAACATGTTGAAAACCGTTGCGAAAACCAACTCTCCATAGTTAACAACATCCCCATTGTTGGCTTTTAGATGTTTAATCAATTCTTGAATCTTTTCCTCCCGCACGCCAGATTGCCCATCTAAAAATTTCCCTGAGAAAACAGATTGTTTGCAGACTGTCCGTAAAGTGTTCCATGCATTGTCGCATGTTTCTGCCCAAATCATGGACGCTTTGTCTGATTTAAAAAGGTGAGGTGGCAGAGCTTCGGGAACACTTCGAGCCGATAAAGCTCGATCGAATGTTTTGAGGATGGCTGTTGCAGCTGCTGGTGATGAACCGACTACGATAGACCGGGCACCGAAACGAAGCAAGAACAAAGGCCCGTATTTTCGGGCAATGGTTTCGAGAGCCACGGCGGAGAATTTGCCAAATTCGGCTACGTTCCCTAGTATTGGCCATGGATTAGGACCTGGTGGAAGTGGTTTATGTTGGTCTTTTGGGGGAGATGATTTGAGTAGTTTAAAAATGAAGTAAAGTAAAGGTAAGAAGAAGATAGGAAAGAGCATAGAGTTGTCTCCGATGAAAGAGAAAAGACCCATTGTATATTGTATTTGTGTATCAACTAAATCAAGCTCTGGATGTGTGAGAGGAGTTATGGGATCATGACCTTTATATAGTTGATTTTTGGGTAGAGAAGGTGTATTAAATAAACGTACGTGTGTTAAACGTTTAATATTATATTCCAAAAACAAATTTAAAAAAATAAATAAATAAATTATGGGAGATTGAGGCAAAATGACAGAAAAAATTACAAAATAAATAAATGAGACACACTCTTATTTTTAGTTGTAAAAAGGATAAACAATTTCAGACGGACAAGAATACCCTTTTAAAAGGGACGCAAGCATGTCTTCGGTTTATTCCGCTTCCTTCAGGTTTGGTGTTGTTTTTTTTTTTTTTTTTTTTCAAACATCTGTAACTTTTGATTTATAACTCCGTTCATCGAATTTTTTTCACCAAAATTCATATTTTTTTTGCTCTTTAATTTGAGCCCATATACGATACCCTTCCGACGTAAATTTTGAATGCCGAAAAATTATTTGCATTAACCGGAGCGTTTTTCTTATAAACGACCGTAACTTTTGATTGAGAACACCGATCATCAAAATTGTTTCACCAAAGTTCATAGTTTTTTTATCTTCATTTTGAGATCTCATTTGATACCTTTTCGACGTAGTATTTGAAAGCCGAATTTAATCGTAGCATTTACACTAACACGATGTCGATGCATGATATCGATGTCGATGCTCGATGCATATCAATATCGAAAACTTGATGTCGATACACGATGTCGAGGCTCATTTAAGGCTTAATTCAAATGACTACTTCAAGGCACACATATCTGGCTCATATAAGGCTCATTTAAGGCTTAATTCAAGGGACACAATATCATATATAGCTCATATAAGGCTCATATAATTCACACAATATCACTAACAGTATCATATAAGGCACATAGTATCAATAACAGTATCAGTATCAATAAACATTATCAGGCTCATTTAAGGCTTAATTCAAGGGACTACTTCAAGGCACACATATCTGGCTCATATAAAACAGAGGTAATCAAAGCGATACAAAATGATGCTCTAATAATATGATGCAGATGTTGGTTCTCGTAAATGAGAGGTAATCAAAACTGATACAAAACGATTAATACATAAAAGCAAGTTTTAGATAAAACAAAAATCTATGATCAATATAATACTGCAAATTCAGAATTACAAGATGCTCTAATACCTCCGCACAAAAAAGAAAGGTAAAAAATGGTTCATGGCCATTAAGTTGATCCGGAGAATGCGTATGATCTGATCGGGTCGGTTGGAATTTTCTCAGCCATTACATAGAACCACAATGAATCCTCTTTAATACCTTCCTCCCACCGATGCCTTCTATATAAAGTTCCTCCCATAGCTCTTCACTTTGTCCAATTGGAAAAAACACAATTCCATTTATTAACACATTCCTTTTATTCTTTCATTCTAAAGCTTGTGCTTTCCAAGACACTCAATCTCCTCTTTCATAATCTCCATTTCCAAAAACTCAAAGAATCTTAAAGAAAGAAAAATGGATTCAACCCAAGAAAAAATAAACATAGAAATATTCCAATCAAACCTACGAGTCATGGCTAAGAATTTTCGCCAAATGGTTAGAGTTGTTTTCTTCATGTTAAAGAAAAGTTTGTCCAAAGGGAAACTCATGTTTCATCTCAAATACTTGATGATGAAACGCAGCAACAAAATAGCCAGGAAAGCAATACACGATCTTATTTATCGTCCCTCCGCCGCCCACGATGGAGAACTTCCATTGGATGAATATGAATTCCATTGCAGCAACAGCCCAGCTGCAAAATATCCTACTTTCCTCAACCCCTTCCTCAAACGGAAAAACAACAACCGCCGCTCATTGACGGAAGGCGAATTTGCTGCACATGCAGTAATAAAAGCCTTGGAGATGCTCAAGAATAATGAGGCGGCGGCGGGGTCGCCGGCTTTACCAGGATTTGGGAGAAGTGCTCCGGTAGTAAGGCAGCGGAGAATAACAGATTCTCCGTTTCCATTCATGGATGCTGAGGAGGAGGAGGATTGCCATGTTGATGAAGCTGCTGAATAGTTTATTGACAATTTCTACAAGAATTTGAGGCGGCCAAACGCAATGGCACCCAATTGGATTCTTTTATATTTTGAGTTATTTCTCGGAACTGGAAGTATGAGTTTCGTTTCAATATGTTTTGTGAGAGAATATGGGTATATTCGTCCGGTGGAATTTATTTGTCCTTAACGCAATAAAAAAAATTAAAGCTGAATTAACACTTAATTAAAAGGGAAAAAAATGGACTATAAACTAATTTTTCCTAAAATTATTTTACATACAGATTGAACATGCCGTAGTAGAAAATGTAATTTCACTTTCTCATATCAATCAATATTTAAATCCACTTCTCCTCCCACGATAATTAGGATCTCGAGAGAGAGAGAAAGAGACTATTTAACTTACTAGACTTCTCAACTATTGAGTCGTTTGATAATTGATTTACGTTAGAAAAAAATTAGAACTTGAAAAGCATAGCTAACTATGAAGCACCGAAACTTCAATTTGAGCCCCGTGTGTCGTGTTCGACATATTTTCGACTCGACACGTGATCGATACGCTCCGACACGTGTCGAATCATTAATATAATATTATTTAAAATTATAATACCCGACACGGTGTCGACACTCCTGAACCCAAATTTTAAAATTTTGTTTTTTTCTTCGATGCAAATGTAAAATACACGATTTGCATTTCTATAATAATTTAATAAATAATATGCCGTATTAAGTTTATATATTTTTGTTGATAAAAATGATTTTTACAATTTGTAATATTTTGAAAAAGTCAATCATGATTTCTTTTAAGCGTAGTATAAAGGTCGAATATTCATTTTAGATATTCATAAAATTTACGTATTACCTATCTTATTTTGTCTACTTTTTTAGATTTTTGGGAATACTTTTTTGATAAATTGAAATGTATTATATATATATATATATATATATATATATATATATATATATATATATATATATATATATATATATATATATGTGTGTGTGTGTGTGTGTGTGTGTGTGTGTAACTTGTCGGCATCGTGTCGTGTCATTAAATTTTAGAATTAACCGTATCGTCGAATCCATGTAGTGTCGTGTGGCGTGTCAGTATACGCGCTGCCACATAGATAGCTAATCTAGACTGCAAAGCGAAATGATCAAAAAAATTATACATTCAAGTGACTTAAAGATATTTTTTTCTAGAAAGCCCCTCGACACTCAAGTCAATAACAGAACAAATAGTATGTGTCCGGAGTGTGCCCATAAGAGCATTATCATCAAAATCTCTATCTCCATCCCAAAAAATACCATTAAAAAATATATTTCCCTACTGTCAGTTAAGTGAATTGATCTCAAAACTGATGAATAAGCTGGTGCAACTAATCTGCAAAACTAAGCCGAGAATGATGGTCAATTTAGTAAGTGTATTCAGTTTTGTGAAAGTTAGTTCGGTGAATTGGAACTGAGTTTCTTCTGAAGACAGTAGTCAGTTTGGTCTGCTGGGTTTTGCTGAGACAATTGAGTTCTACATCTGAGCAGTTGATTACAAGTCTGAGAAGGTCAGCTGGAGCTAAGTTTCATCTAGTGGATAACAACTGGAGCTGGGGTCTACAACTGGGTATTTATGACAATTCCGACAAAGATCTTATGGCGGCTAGGGTTTAGGGAATTGTGCTTATAAATACCAATATTGTAATCAGTGCAGTGTGTGTGAAAATCCTTGTAACTTTGTGCATAGTAAAATATCTCATTTTACGTCCGTGGAGTCGGCTGCTTGCCCGAAACAACGTTAAATCACTATGTTTTCTTTGTTTAAGTGTTTTATAAATTTCCGCTATACTTTACGTTTGCTTTGCTTCTGTTTTATCTTTTTTAGATTGCAAGTTTCTTGTCTGTGTTTTAACAAACTGGTATAAGAGAATGGATCGTAGATTTAGAGAAATTACAAGTTGAACAGAGTTGATCTTCACCAAGACCGGTGGTAGGTACTTGGATTACGTGATCAAAGGTCCATTCTTTAGCAAGAAGGATGTCGACCATGAATGTGAAGATTGATAAATTTACAGGAGGAACAATTTCAGTTTGTGGAAAATCAAGATGCGGGCCTTGTTAAAGCAACAAGGATTGTGGACTTCTTTAACTAATAAATGGGATGCCAGTGCAGCAAATTATGCTAGTCTGGAGGAGAAAGCACATTCAACCATCATGTTGTGCTTGTCGATGATTTTATCATAGAAGTTGCCAAGGAAGACACATTTGCCAAGTTATGTTCAAAGCTTGAAAGCTTTGTATATGAATAAGTCATTGACCAACAAGTTTCTGTTGAAGCGCGAGGCTTTTCGACTGAGGATGGATGAGAGGGAACAACTGAGAGATCACCTTGTTCAGCTGAACACAATATTACTTGATTTCAGGAATATTGATGTTAAGATTGAGGATGAGGATGATGCATTGATTTTGTTGGTTTCATTACCAGCTTCTTATGAGAACTTTGTACAGTCCTTCATAGTTGGGAAGGATACAATGGCTTTGGAAGATGTGAGGTCAGCCTTACATGCCAGAGAGCTGAGACATAAGGCAGCTGGGGCAGACAATTGGGCTGCTGGACTAGTAGTCAATAGCAGCAGTGGAAAAGAGCATGGGCGGTCTTGGAAGAAGAATTCCAAGAAGACAAGGTCCAAAGGCCCTAAGTCCACAGATGATTGCAATTACTGTATGGAGTAGGGACATTGGAAGTCCAATTGTCCAGAGTAAGAAACAACATGAGAATAGTTTTGGTACACCTGCTGTAGCAGCTCAGCATGGCTCAGAAAAGGATATGGTTCTAGTAGCGGGAGAGCCCCCACATTATACTGATGTGTGGATTCTGGACTTTGGGGCATCCTTTCATATTTGCCCTCACAAAGAGTGGTTCTCAAGTTATCAGGAAAAAGATGGTGGTCATATATCTATGACAAACAGCAAGGTCTGCAAGGGAACTGGGATTGGCTCAGTTCAGTTGAGGACAGAAGATGGAAGATTCTGTGAACTGAGTGAAGTTAGACACGTTCCATAAATGACCAAGAACTTGGTATCTCTCGGTTTTTTAGACAGTGATAACGCTCTAAATGGTATCAGTAATTATACCTATAATCACCCTGAATTCTGCTCAATAGAGGATAGATAGGCTCATTATTACATGGAATATATGTTAAATGCTATGTGAGTGTTTCCAGGATCATAATTCTGCATCTACGCTATTTTCCTAAGGTTTTGGTACTGTTTTGTCTCGTTTTGTATGTTTTATAGGATGTACGGATCTGGAGCATTGAAGAGTGGATCTGGGTGAAAGAAGCACATTGGGCCGAGTGATTAAAGTCCAAGAAGAAGCCTGATGAAAAAAGAGAGGAAAAGTAGGCCCGGTAACTCGGAGGCTAGGCCCAGTAAACCGGCGTCTTGTTGGATCTGAAATTGATTCTGCCGTATTATCTAGGTCGGTTAGGGTTTTAGAGAGTCATAAGTCGGTCATTGTATCTATATAAGGCCGCATTAACAGATTATTGCATAAGTTTTCATAAGCACTCAATTATATTCAATTTTAGTATACAAATTTGATGAAATAATTTTTTTTTAAGTTTTGGAGAGTTGTTTTCGTTTCCTCCTTCTTCCATCATCTACTAGCTTGAGTAAATCGAGCTAGATCTCCATAGTTGAAGGTATGAAGCTTTGAACGTTCCTTTATTGTCTTCAATATGGTTGATCTGTTCGTATTTATGTTTTAGTTAATCTGCATGTTTAACAACCCTATAATTTACTTATTTTAATCATACTGAGCAATGTAGATCCAAAAATTAGGAAAAGCCGCCCCGGTAACCCGGCGGTCTATACCGGTTTACCGGCGCAGGTTTTAGAAAACCTAAACTGGGATTCACTACAGCTACATTGATCGACATGTTTCATTAACAGTAGGTTAGATCTGGCCAATCTGCTTATTGTAATCGTAAATTAACATGAAGGACTGTTAGTGAAGTGTTAATTAGGACATAGTCTAGAATGGACCCTAGAAACGTGCTGGTCAATGTCGACAGCTGTCTAGGCGGTTTAGCGGTATGAGTTAGCGCTCATTGTCGGTAGTGCTAGTTCTTTATGCGTATGGGCTATTACGGGCCAATTAAAGAGGGTAGCTTGCGTATAGATTGTCTACTGCCATTGTCGGAGTAGATAAGGTTAGGAATTGCACCCGTAGCTGATGATAATGATAATTAAAATGAAAGCTCGCGATTAATCTAAGGAAATTTTGTGGGGAAGTAAACATAACAATTAAAAAAACCAAGTTAGTAGATCGGTGAGGAGAGGGGAGGAATACCATGTTTGTTTTCTTTTATGTTATTGTTGGTCAATGACTGCCTCCATGTTGCTTCTTAATTAGGTTAGAATCGTTTATACTTATAGCTGCATTGTCTCTATGGGATCGACCTTGACTCGCATTTACTATACGACAATGAACCAAGTATTCTTGCTAGTAATATCGGCGTTAGCGACTTACACGCGATCGGACATCGGGGATACAATTTCGAGGTGAAGGTGGAGTATTGAGTGTGTACTAAAACTCAGTTGTGGTTCTCAAAGGAGTCAAGAAAGGGACCTTGTATATACTACAAGGGTCAGCTGTTGTTGGGTCTGCTGCTGTGGAATCTGCAGAGATTAATCAGTGACAGCTTACAAAGTTATGGCACATTAGACTGGGTCACATGGGTGAAAAAAGGTTGCATGTTCTTTCTCAGAATGATCTTCTTGGGGAATGTAAGGTCAAGCATATGGACTTTTGTGGGCATTGTGTGTTTGGGAAGCCTCATAGAGGCAAGTTCTCAAAAGGGGTACACAAATTCATCACTTGATTACATTCATTCTAATTGTTGGAGGCCATCAAAGGTGGAGTCATTGGGTGGTCACAGATATTTTGTGTCATTCATAGATGACTATTCAATGATGACTTGGGTGGTGATGAAGAAACACAAAAGTGAGGCATTCAAGAGCTTCAGGCAATGGAAGAATCTAGTTGAAAATTAGTTGGGGAAGAAGATCAAGAGGTTTAAATGCAGAGATAATGGTGCGGAATTCTCTTTGGGTGAGTTTGATGAGTTTTGTAGAAATGAGGGTATTTCCAGACATCATACAATCATGAATACTCCTCAGCAGAATGGGGTAGTTGAATCACTAAATCAAACTCTTCTGGAGAGAGCAAGATGTATGCTCTCTGTCTTTGGTTTATCAAGGAGAATTTGGGCGAGATGTTGTAAGCCCAACTTGCTACTTAATCAACAAGAGTCCTCACACGAGGACCGAGTCTCAAAACACCTTTGAGATGTGGTCGAGCAAGCTTCATAACTATTCGATTCTAAGGGTTTTGGAAGCATAGTTTACTATCGATAAGTGAAGGAATCTGGAAACAAGAGCCAAGAAAGGAGTGTTTGTGAAGTGCGGTGATGGAGTGAAGGGTTATAGAATTTGGTCATGAAGCGAAAAAAGCGAGTTATTATCAGCATCGATGTAGTTTTTGATGAAAATTGTATGCTCAGTTCATCAGTGAGAAGAATTTCTTGAGTCGAAGCCGATGCTAAAGCGAGAGAGGCGGCGATGAGTGGAGCCTCAGATGGAGTCAGCTGAGATGCAACACTCAGCTGATCCGAGTCAGCACTCATCGATCTGATTCTGAACCGAACTAAAATCCAAGCCGATCAAGCCCGAGCAAATGTAAGTGAGCATCAAAGCGATATTAATCGACCAAAGTATAGCTGTCGATGAGATAAAAGATCCAATGTTGGGATACCTCCCAAGAGGTATGGTTTTGATGATTTATTTGGATATGTGCTTCAAGTTGTAGAAGAAATAGATGGTTTTGAACGTTCTACTTACATGGAAGCAGTGACATGTTCTGAAGCATCTCAATGGCTTGCTGCTATGGGAGATGAAATGAAGTCATTACTGAAGAATCGTACTTGGGAACTACTTAAACATCCAGCTGATATGAGAGTTGTTACTTGTAAATAGATCTTCAAAAAGAAGGAAGAATAACTAAGGCAGAAGGAGTGAAGTATAAAGCACGTTTGGTTGCATAAGGGTTTAGTCAGAAAGAAAGGGTGGAATTTGATGAGATATTATCACCAGTAGTCAGACATACTTCAATCAGAGTATTATTAGCAATGGTGGCACAACCGGACTTAGAACTTGAGCACTTAGATTTGAAGACAACTTTTCAACATTGTGATGTAGATGAAAAGATATGCATGACTCAGCCAGAGGGATTCCAAGTTCCTGGCAAGGAAGACTTTGTATGCAAGTTGAAGAAGTCATTGTATGGACTAAAGAAGGCTTCTAGGAAGTGGTATAAAAGGTTTGACAGTTACATGATTCAGTTGGGTTGCAACAAAAGTCCTTATGGTTGTTGTGTTTACAAAAATCAAGTTGAAAGATGGATCATACATCTATTTTGTGTTATATATGGATGACATGTTGATAGCTGCAAGAAAGAAGTCTGATGTTCAGTATCTGAAAGACCTTCTCAGTGCTAAGTTTGAAATGAAAGATTTGGGTACAGCCAAGAAAATTTTAGGGATGGAGATTGGGATATAAAAGTCAGAAGAAACTTTTTTTTAATCTTAGTAGGTCTATCTACAAAAGATCTTGGCCAAGTTTGGCATGTCTGCTTTGCAAATCAATAGATACTCTATGGCATCAAATATTCATTTGTCAGTTTTTGCTTCACAGCCAGCGAGAGAAGAAGGAGTACATGTCAAGAGTTCCCTATGCTAGTGTAGTTGGCAGTCTGATGTATGTCATGGTGTGCACTAGGCCCGATCTGCTCGAGCGATCGGTGTTATAAGCGAGTTTATGGCTCAACACAGAAAGGAACAACTGGAAAGTTGTGAAAAGAATATTCAGTATCTTAGAGGTACAAGCGATGTTGGTCTCATTTATGGAGGTGATACTCAAGAAGCTGGTCATAGAGTGCGGTGATCTTTGATTATGCGAGTGCTATGAGCAATGAGAAAATCAATTGCTGGTTATGTTTTCACATTAGGAAATTCAGTTGTCAGCTGGAAAGTAACTCTTCAGGCCACAGTGGCTTTATCAACTACTTTGAGAATTGCATATATGGCTCTTAATGAAGAAGCTAAGGAGGGTATCTGGTTGAAGGGGCTAGTCAGTGATTTGGGGCTACTTCAAGATCAAGCTGAGATTTATTGTGACAGTTTAAGTGAAATTTGTCTAGCTAAGGATCAGGTTCATCATGAGAGAACCAAGCATATTGATGAGATGTACCATTTTCTGAGAAATGAGAAGAGGGTTGTAGTTAAAAAGATCAGCACCAAGGATAATTCTGCTGATATGTTCACTAAACCAGTAAAGCAGAGCAAGTTTCAGTTGTGTCTGGACTTGCTGAATATTCAAAGCTTATAAACTGAAATCTGGATACTCAGCTGAGGGAAGATCAGCTGAGTGGATTCTGTGGAGAAGTGTGGTACAAGTACACCCTGGCATTGACGAATGCATCTGGTACAAGTACATCTGATTATACAATCTGGTTCACTGTGAATGAGAGTTCAAGTCAAGGTGGAGATTTGTCAGTTAAGTGACTTGATCTCAAAACTGATGACTAAGCTGGTGGAACTGATCTGTTAAACTGAGCTGAGAATTACGGTCAGTTTAGTAAGTGTATTCAGTTCTGTGAAAGTGAGTTTGGTGAAGTGCAACTGTGTTTCTTCTGAAGTTAGTAGTCCGTTTGGTCTGCTGAGTTTTGCTGAGTACAACTGAGTTCTACATCTGAGCAGTTGATTACAAGTCTGAGAAGGTCAGCTGGAGCTGAGTGTCATCTGGTGGATAATAGTTGGAGCTAGGGTCCACATCTAGGGTATATATGACAGTCCGACAAAGATCTTATGCCGGCTAGGGTTTAGGGAATTGTGCTTATAAATATCAATGTTATAATCAATGCAGTGTGTGTGAAAATCCTTGTATCTTTGTGCATAATAAAATATCACATTTTCTGTCTGTGGAGTAGTCGGCACAACACCGGAAACCACGTTCAATCACTGTGTTCTCTTTGTTTATGTGTTATCAATTTCCGCCATACTTTACGTTTGCTTTGCTTCTGTTTTATCTTTCTAAGATTGCAAGTTTCTCGTATGTGTTTTAACACCTACTTTACAGTAACTAAAGTCAGAGTACTCTACATCAGTATCCCTATCTCTATCCTTACACCATAAAATATTCATTATTTATCTATAAACAAATTTTTTAAAATTAATTTTTGTGAGAAGGAGAGAGATAAAATGAATAAAAAATATGTAGGGTGAGCTACAATACCCCCCTACATTTGGGGTGACACTATTTATGGTCCCTGTTGTAGGGAAAAGATGAGAAGGCAGATGAAGCGTATTTTTGGTTGTATCGTTACATTTTAACCCCATTATGAAGATAAAATATGGTATAGGGACTTTGATGTTAATGTTCTAAGCAAATATCAATTGCGCACCTCATGATGTTTAGCATGAAAAGCTTATGTTAACCAAGATGCATCGCATTGGTTGGTGATCATGGCCATATTGTATAAATCGTTTACCGATAGGCCATACATAGGAGAAAGTGATAGACTTGCCCCAAAATGAAAGTATTTGCATAAGTTGAGGAAGCCTGCCCAATACTGACGGTAAGTAAAACATATGTATCTTTGACTTGGTCCATCATGAAAGTTTCATTGATGACGACTATTTATGCTGAAGATTGGATCCTACAATGAGCTTTGGATGACATGTCGAAATAATCCTCGAGTCATCCGAGCTGAGGAGGTGAGAGGCCAGAGGATGAATGGTCAATCTCAATGATAGCCCGACCGCCGGAACTTATGACTCGAGGACTGAAAACACACTATATCATATCCTATTTCATCATTTTATTGGCCTCATGTCCATACTACAATTTAGGGCAATCGTCTTTGGGCCCACGACGGTTGCCCCTCTTATACCTACGTGAAGTATGCAATCGGGTTTCAAGCATTTTTAACCCATCAAATTCATGACATTTGATTGTATCAAAGTAATCCGCAGTAAAACCATGAGGAGGCCATTGGAAGTAGAGGGTGGCCTTGTAAAAAATATTATTTTTAGAGAGGTTTTGTCCTCTCTCGGTAGATTGTGCTATGAGCTTACTCGTAAGGATGGTTCCAAGTGTCCATGCTCGAACAAGGCTTTTGAACCATCTTCAAAGGGTAGAGGTCTTTCTCTATCTAGAGCTTGAGAAAGATGCTCTTCTTGACATGAGATTCATGCTACTCGCAGTCTAGAGGATTTTTACGTGCTGATGGCGAAGTTTTAAAATCTAGAACAATGCTGGGATGCTATATGTTTTTCTAGGGGTTAAAAATGTTGGATCTATCATGCTGATGATAACGTTTTAATGGATGAATTGTAAAGTAACCTAGTGGTTTAGTATCTCTATCTCAAAACTGACCAAGTAATACCTAGCTAGGGCATCCTTCTTCAGAAATTTGTTATCATTCCTAAGAAGGTTAATTAAATGTGCGTTGTTTGAGATCCAATAGAAGAATGTGGTTTCGGAACCTAGTTTGTTTACCTATAGAGAATGTCCTTGTTACATGCAATAATGTATTTGAAGAAAGATTTACATGGATGGAAATATTACTACTGATAAAGTGTGTTTCAATGTGAAAGAGTATATGGTATAGACTATGAAGAAATATTTACGCAAAAAGCCTTATTAAATCTAATTAGACTCTACATGTTGTAGGTACATATTATGATAATACGGCATACTGATCGATGTGAAAGAGATAATTCCTTAATGGGAGTCTGGTCAATAAGGTGTCTATGACACAACTAAAAGGCTTCATATCTAAGGCGCCAAGATGATATGCAAACTTAAGAAATTTATATTTATTTTACCGTGAAATCTCATGAAATGAAATTTTCATTTCAATGAGATGATAAAATATTTTTATTTTATCCAGTACAAGGCTGAGCTTTATGTGTATAAATGAGTTAGTGGGAGTGTTGTAGTTTTCCAAGTACTTCATGTGGACGACATATTGCTCTTGGTAACCAACATCTCATGTTGCATTCAGTTAAGGGGTCGCAGGCTAAAAGGACAAAATAAGATACAAAATGGTTCAGAAGGTCAGTTATTACACGTGTTACTACATGTTTGTACATGTGTTACTACATGTTGTCCTTATCAACCATTTTAGAATAAAACTGTCCTTCACAACCTATAATCTTTCAGTTAAAGTTTGGTAGCTCATATTTTTTAAATAAGGATCTGTAGAGATAGATCTGAAGGGTTTCCCAGGTCGATCACAGTCCACCCACCTTGATATTATGCTAAAGGGTTTATTATGGATTGGTCCAAGAGATGGTTATCGCACGTGTCTCAAGAGCTATATCTGTGTGGGGAAATTAATGCCCAGAATGAAGTAGAGATAGCCCACATAGATAAGATTCCTTATCCTTGTAAGGAAATCAAAGTGAGTCGCACATCTGAAATTAAAAAATTGAATCTCTTTATCCGATATCCGACTTTGAAGAAAAAAAAGAAAATACATGAAATAAGAAGATAAAACTATTACTAGGATGATCCAAATGATCAACACTTTATATGTCAATATTCAACTACGTATTCCCTCATATTTGGTCTTCTCAACTGTGTTCCTATCTTGTCTGATCTTCTCATCTGTGTTGGTTTCACAACTGGTCTCCTTATATGTTCTTCTCAACTACTGCAGATTATCTCATCTCATCTGACCATGTCTTCTCTTTTGCGTCTGTTTAATTATTTATATTGTTAGTTACCATTAGTAATTTTAACCAACAATAACATGTTTGGATGACAGCCGAATGTTGTCCTTTACCCATCGTAACCGTTGGGCTTCCTTATATATGTAATCCAATACTCATTGTATTGATTAAGTGAATTTTATTATTGAAATTATTTTCATTTTATTTCTCCTTGAAATCTTACATGGTATCAAAGCGTTTGGTTTATTTGTTCTGAAATATTCACTTCAAATTCATTCATATTTTTGAATATGTTGGAATCGGCTGCTTCTTGCACAAGGTTGGATTCCATTCCTCATTATAATTCCACGATTACATGATATTTGCAGCAAATCCAAGCTGGTTACAGACTGAATGGGAAGAGTTATTTAAAGTGGTCACTGTTTGTTCAAACTTTCCTTAAATGGAAGAGAAAAACTTATCCACTAATGGTACTAGCCATGCTGTTGATAATATTAAGTGTTCGACTTGGGATGAAAATGATTCTATGGTCATGTCTTGGCTATAGAATTCAATGGTCCCGAAAATCAGTGACACTTGTATGTTTCCGGGATCAGCTAAAGAGATCTGGAGTCTGTTATAGAAACATTCTGAACAATACATCATGGTGCTCAGATCTATGAGCTGAAGACCAAAATTGTTGCTGCTAAACGGGGGTCCAAGAGTATCAGCGAGTATTCTAGACTTATACAGGATCTTTGGGAACAACTTGATCACTATAAGTGTATCAAGCTGAATGATAGTGAGGATCATTGTAAGAGAGTTTTTTTTAGAAGGATATCTTATATTCCTTCAGTGATGGTCTGAAACTGGAGTTTGATGCTGCCAGGGTTCAAATTCTGGGCAGAGTGGATCTTCCCCTTTTAAATGAGACCATTCTATGGACAGAACTTAAGAAAGCAGAAGATGAGTCATGCTTGAAGGCTCTCTTAAAGACAGCCTAGCCGTGATCTTCAAGGCTGTCAAGAACTGAGGAAATAAAAAAATAAGGCTCCGGAAAATAAGGGCCCTCAAAAGAACCAGTCTGGAGGTGATCAGTGGGGGGAGCTGACAGAGATTCCTCAACCTATAATTACTGCAAAGGGAAGTGGCACACAAAGGACCATTGCTGGAAGCTTCATGAGAAACCATGAACTATGAAGAATGGGACTATTGTTGTTGTTGTTGTTGTTGTTGTTGTTCATATTGCCAACAAACAGAGTGAAAGTAATGCATATCAAGCAAGTGAACTAGGAGCATCATACATTGAGAAGCTGAGAAGTTCCTGGAATCTCTAGAAAAGTCCTCCTACTTAGTTGTCTTTTCAGGTATGACATCCAGTTACCATATTCTACTGAACAAATAACGAATGAATGATTGATTCAGGTTCTACTGATCACATGACATTTGATATTTCTAGATTTATGACCTACAAACCTTGTCCCAATAACAAAAGAATAATGTGCCTGATGGCTCTATGATAACTGTTACAGGTGTAGGGAACATTGAACTAACTCATGAGATTATTTTCAAGGATGTCTTACATGTTCCTAAGATCACCTCTAATCTTATTTCAATTCAGAAAATTAAAAATGATTCCAATTTCAATGTTATTTTCTTTACTGACTCTTGTCTGATACATGGGAAAAGAACGAGGGAGAAGATTAGAATTGCTATAGTCAAAGGATGGATATATTTATTGGATGGACAAGATGCATGTCTTTAACTAGATACATCATGTTAGTCAGGTTAGTCACTGCAACTCTGGCAGTGAGAAATGATTCTCCTCAATTAAACTTTGGCACATGCATCTAGATAACCAGAGTTTAATTGAGGAGAATCAATTTTCACTGCAACTCACCTGACTAACATGATGCCATTTAAATATCTAGGATATTAGTCTCCTAGACATCTCCTATCAACTATGTATCATAGTTTTCTCAGTGCTGAAAAGTTGGCTTAATTTTTTTGGATGTGTTGTGTATGCTCATGTGCATTCTCCCAATAAGGGGGAAATTAGATCTTAAAGCCATTAAATGCATCTTCATTGGTTATTCAAATACCCAGTAGGGGTATAACCGTATAATTGTTTTCATCCTCATACTAAAAGCGTCTTTGTCTTTAGGGATGTAAATTTTCATGAAGCTGAGTCAATGAGACTACCTATATAACAATTGAAGGGGAGACTTATATGACTTATTCAAAGAAAAATCAGTTTCTCCTGGATCTGGTGACTGTTCTAGATTTGAAGGATCAGCAGACAAGAAATATTCATGCAGAAAACAATGATCATGCTCAAACTGGGGAGCACCCAGATGAACAAGGTTCGGATTTAGATCAGGAAAAAATCCCTACTATACTGGTTGTACCAAAAGAATATTTCTCATTTAAAGATTCTCAGCTCACTCCACTAGAAGCAGAGTTTTCAACCGAAGCTTCTAAGATGGTTCCACCAGAAGAAGACATATCATTTAAATTTCCTCAGTTGATGCGGCTAGGAAGGACACCCAGAGTTGATCTTCATGATGCTTTAAGGAAGATATCTAGGGCTTGTACCAAGTCCAAGGAGGACCTACATGTTTCACAAAGGAAGAAACATAGGGATTGCACCAAACATCCTATCAAGAACCTAATTTACTATCAAAATTTCAGCACTAAGCACAAGACCCTCATTTCAAATCTTCACAATATCAATATTCCTACCAGCTTAAATGAAGCTCTTCAGATGAGAAATGGATAACAACAATGAAGGAGGAGATGAGTGCTCTTGAAAAGAACATGACATGGTATCTTGTTCAGACACCAAAGGAGATCAAACCTATTAGATGCAGATAGGTGTATACTATCAAATATAATTCAGATGGTACTATTGAATGGTACAAAGCCTGATTGGTTGCCAAAAGGTTCACTCGGACCTTAGGCATTGACTACTTTGAAACTTTTTCCCTTGTTGAAAAGATGAACACTGTTAGGATTGCTATCTTTTGATGTTATGTACAATTGGACCTCCAACAGTAAGATGTCAATAATTCCTTTTTGCAATGAGATTTGGAAGAGGATATTTATATGCATCATTCACCTTGTTTTGAAACAGGAGAATGGAATATCTGCAAACCCAAAAAATCTCTCTATAGGATCAAACAATCTCCCGGAGCTTGGTTCGGAAAGTTTACCAAGACAATGAAAATTTGTGGAATCTATTAAGTCATGGGGATCACACCTTGTTTATAAAGCACTCCTATAACAACAGTGTTTCTATTCTTCAAGTTTATATGGATGAAATCATTAGGATGACTTAAGAGATCCAAAGGTTGTAGAAGTGTTTGTTCAAGGAATTTGACATAAAGTCCCTAGGAAGGCAGAAGTAATTTCTTGGAATGGAGGTGGCACAATCAAAAGAAGGGATATTTATCTCACAACAGAAGTATGTGTTAGATATGTGGGCAGAAATAGGCAAAATGCGGTGCAAACCAGTTCCTAGTCCTATTGATTTCAATCATGGGATTTCACATGCACCTGAAAAATTAATCGGTTGACAAGACTTGATGTGATTCGGATGGAATCAAATCCGATGTTTCTCGCAGGAAGTAACTAGGGGGAACAATGATGAGCTAAGGATCCTAGACCTAGTAATCCAACTAAATCATAGGAAGAGAAGGGCCAACAATTGCTCACAATGCTGGTAAATTCTCGAAGGGTTAAACTTTCTACGTCGAAGAAAATTCTCACTCAAGTGATGTTCAAGTCTCATTTTAACTTCTACCCATTCATTTTACAAAACACTTTTAACTTCACTCATCTTCATTACTTTTTTCCCATTAATTTGAAACACTCTTGCATTTACAACCTAAGAATTTAGCGAATTCTTGCCGGAGAAGATAAAATTTAGCCGGAAACCGCAAGTGAAGCTAAGAACAACATCATTTTGATCCAAATCATGTAAGTATCTTGATTTGTTGGGATTTCGGTTGTAAATTGGTAGAAATCGAAGGTATAATTTTTTGAAATTTTCAAGGTTTTAATGGAGTAGTTTTAAGATTATTTTCGAATGTAATGCTCCTACAAATCGAAGGTTTTAATTGAATGTTTGTTTCATTGTAATGTGTATTCGTTTTGGTAAAAACGGATGGAAATAGGGTTGAAATCGGAGGTTTTTTTTGGCTCTTTTTCAATAATCCGGCCGTTTTCCGATCGGATGGGTGGGGAAGATGACTGGTGCTTGAAACGTCGCCTATATCGACGTTTTTGTGCAAATCTAACGTCAGTTAGGATGACGTTAAGATCATAAAAGTCCATTAGGTTTACCCAGTTCTTCGTCAGTGTGGGTGACGTTAACATTGCTTCAAAACGTTGAAATGGCTGACGGTGCTGAGAACGTCAGTGAGACTGACGTTAATGTCTCAATGTAACGTTGGTCCTGCTGACGTTGTATGCTGAATTTTATTATGTTGGTATAATTAATGTGCACATATCAACTTTGAAATAGTGTGTTTCATGACATTGTAAACAACTTTGTAAACAACTGTCCAACAATGAATTAATGTACTCCCATCTATGAATTTGTTATTTCTTCACATTGTAAATAACTTTCCAACTATGAATTTCGGCCATGTAAGTGAGTTAAAATTAAAAGTGTGTTAGTTAAAAGTATATTTAGATGTGTTTCATTACAATGTAAGTGTGTTAGTTAAAAGTATACATAGATGTGTTTTGCCCATTATGTATGTTGTGTGGACCAGATAATATAAGCCGTGAGATCTCTTTGCTTTCACAGATTGGGATCTCTTACAAACCCTTGGGATCTCTTTGTTGTTTTTGTAGTGGCTTACCTGAATCAGTTCCATTAAGAAATGACTAATGATATCCATTTGTTAATATCTCCCGTAAGTTGATGTGCCAAGGATATCCATTTCTAATGGACCGCCATTATCTACGTACAAAGGCACGATGTCCCCATCACTTTGAAAGCGGGAGTCTATCGACGAACAATTAAAAGAACTCATAGTATTGTGATCGCAACCCTTGTTGATCGTAATAGAATTTCAGGTATGTAGTGTGAATTAAGGTACTAGTCTTGTCTTGTGTGATTGGTTATGTTTGGCTTGAGTATATATGTTGTCATATTTTGGAACGGCATGCGGACTGATTCTAATTCAACTTCTGATTACTCATTCATTTTTAATCTATAGTGAACCAAATGGTTATTGATCGTTTCTTCAAAGTTCTTGTTGGCGGTTTTGCAACAAGTTTGGTATGTCATTATTAATTAACTTACATTTTTATCGCTTATATTATGATTGAACAAACGTGATATGTTTCTTTCTTAATAAACCCTACCTTCAGCATACGTTAATAAATTGAACGACACGCTGCGGAACCTGGATAAGGTTGTTCTCAAAAGCTGAATAGGGACATGAGAAGTGAGGGTTGGAGCCACAGACAACATACTTCTTCTTTTCTTTGGGAAAGGTTGGGAGTAGTATGTGGCAGCTCATCACTTGAATGAGAGGGAGTTCATAGTGTTTGAACACATGGGGGATTTCGCTTTCGATACTGTTGTGTTGGATAACACTTCCTGTGAGAAAACTTTTTCTGAGTCCGAGGGTATAAAAGAGGATGTAGATGATGAAGCAGGAGGAGAGAACAATGGTAACGAAAATCCGCATTTTGAGAAGACATTGGCTAACAAGGCATTTTCACATGGTTATGTGGTGAGATATGTTAAAATATTTTTAGTTGTTTTCTTGTTTTATCTTTTTTCCTAATTGCACTTTCTAACACTATTTAATTTTTTTTGTAATTGGTAGAATATTTAAATACCATTTGCTAGAACAAACGACATGTTGCGAAACAAGGCGTGGGTGCCGCTATACACAGGGGAATCATGGCCTGCTAGAATTGTAGCTTCTGTCAGACACTATCAATAAGTTCGTTTAAGCGGGTTAAATTATTTCCTTAGGGACAATGACCTAAATGTTGGAGATGAATGCAACTTTGAAGTCGTTGCTCAACCTACAAAAAATAATGTCGTGTTTAATGTTGTGATTATTAAACATTGAAGAAAATTTATTTAGGTACGTTGAAAATCATTTATTTCTGGATCATTTTCGATTATTTCTTGATCATTTTAAGCCGTATGGATTACGTTTGAATTACGTTGTATTTATCGTTTTGAACCATTGTATTTACGTTTTCATGATTGTTTGTACAATGTTTAGATAATGCAAAAACACCAACACAAATATTTTAAGTACTGGGATCTAGAACGTCATTATATCTGACGTTTATATAGCAAGACCTAATCAGGCACGTTGACGTCAAACACAAACATCCACATACCTGCCGTTTGTTTTCAAAACCTACGTCAAAACGGTTTCCGTGCGTTAAACAGAAACTCATTTAGTTCTGGAGTGCTTAACGTCATTACTATTGATGTTTGTATTAAATATCAATGTCAAATTTGTTGGCGTTGTTGAAACAAAAGGATATCCAGTTCTGATGTCCAGAACGTCACCGTATCTGATGTTTGTTTCAAATAACAACGTCAGATTCTTTGGCGTTTTGGAAACGAAAGATATTCAGTTATGTTGTCCAGAACATCACAGAATTTGATGTTTCTAGTGTAAACAAATATCGGTAGTCCTGACGTAGTGACGTTTGGTGGGTAGCCGGCCGGAAAATCCAGTAGACGGTTGAAAAACTCTAAAAAAAAATCATTTTTTCCATAATAAATGGTGTTTCAACCCATTGAAATGGTGTTTCAGTGTTATCTTATGAAAATCCAAGATGAAGATGAATTTTGATGGAAGAAAAAGGTTGAAGAAGAATTTGATGATGAAGAAGATTGAAGAAGATGAAGAAGAATTTTGACGAAGAAGAAGAAGGTTGAAAAAAATTTGATGATGAAGAAGAAGGTTGAAGAAGATTTTGATGATGAAAAAGAAGGTTGAAGAAGATGGAGATGATGAAGAACAAGGATGAAGAAGATGAAGATGAATTTTGATGATGATTATGAAGATGATTTTTTGATGATAAAGATGAATATGATTTTTTGATGATGAAGATGAATTTGTGGATCTTGATGATGATTTGGGTGAAAATTTAGTTCGGAGATTATAAAGTTTCATTTTAATTATCAAAGTACTAAATTGTATTTTATATGATTTGTGATATGAAGTAAGTTTTACATTTTTTGGGTGGTGCTTAGGGTACATAAATATTAAAAATAATTCAATGTAGTCCTAAAAGTATTTTATAGGGTGCCATGAGTAATCGTGGTGCCTTAAGAAGAATCGTGGTGCCGATAGAAGCAGCTATTATATTTTCAGGTCATTTTAACACCCCTAATTTAATGTCCGATCAGGGCAGACCTGACATTTTTTTAAGTTCCCGTTGAAATTTTCCCCACATCCCGTTGAAATTTTCTTCAAGCCCGTTGAAATTCCCCCGGGCCCGTGCAAATTTTCAATGTTGCTCCCATTTTCCCTTTTTTCAAGAGGCTGGGGGGAAATTTAAACGGGGCGAGGGGGATATTTCAACGGGGAACTTGAAAAAATTATCAAGACTGATCAGAAAATATAATTTCTCGAAATAAAGGGTGTTACCTGATAATATAATTCTCGAAGAGGGGGCACCATTGACATCCGAATACAAATATGTATTAAGATGATATAATTTTTTTTTGAGGAAATATTTGTTTTTAAGAATATAAAAGCATCATTATTACTTCAAATGGATTTTCAAATTTTCTTTGGTTATCTCCTGAATTTTTTTGTATGGATCCGCCATTGAGTTTAACCGTAAAAGAAATCAAACACACATGACCTTTTGAAATCATCCGGGAATATATGCTTTTCAAAACCACTCGACTCTGACCAAACTTGAATCAATAAAAAAATTGAGGAGAGAGGAAAGATGATTTTTTGTTCTGGGCGATAAAAAATTCAAATTCTAGTTCTCACAATGAATTGCATTGGCCTGTACCACTAGGCCCGCATCCTTAAAAAATCAATTTTCTATTAATAAATATCACTTGTACTTTATAAAACATAGAACTCAATTAAAATCAACAATATATATATATATATATATACTACTTCAGTCTCTAAGTGATTGTCATGTTAATGGTTTACACATATTAATTAATTTTAGTTGATAATGTTCTTTTGCTTTGTGGTATCGTTTTCAGAACAAACCATTTTGCCTAAAATAACTATTATTTAGGGAGAAAGGTAGTATGTGTGTATATATATATATATATATATATATATATATATATATATATATATATATATATATATATATATGATTTATTAGGGCTAATTATGTGACCATCAAAAAGGTGTGCGTGTGAATGCATCGTTTCCGTTAATATAAAAATAATGTGGTGGCAATTAATTGGACCGAATGGTAATGAGATCGATTGAATCAAGAATCAAGAATCAAGTCCTAATTCCTCCCTAATATAATAAAATGTTCTTCATCTAGGCCTCTGGTAAAAATGAAAATTAAAAAATGAAATGTAAGCATGTGGTTTTTCTTCTTTTGAGGAGATATAAGCATGTTTTTTTTTTTTAAGAACTTAAAATTTTGAAAGTCCTGAATACAAATAATAAATAAATAAAATAACCACACTGGGTTGTGTAGTCAACGGAATTAGCAGCCTAGTTTGAAATGCTATTCGCTATATTGTTTCGTTCTTAACAAGTGTCCTCTAATGGTTAACTAGTACTAGTAGTAAATTGCACGTTTCCCCTTTAAAGAAATATATAATTAAAAAAAAAAGTTTTCATACATCAAACTCTATTTTGACCTAAGATAAGTTAGAATTTGATTGATTATTATGACCTAATTTCAGTCCAAACTTAAATGTTTTATAGAGCTAATACCGGTCAGTCTGCTTCATACATTCTGACTCGAATTTGGGCAGAAAAATCAACATTTTGTCTGAATTTTTTGTTAGAATAAAAATGCACGAAAAATTGAGTTGAAAAAAAAAATGCGTGTATATTTTGTTGTGTGAAAAGATATTTACTAAAAAATAGGAAAATGATATATTATTCTGCATAAGAATCAAAACTAAATTGAAACAAGAAACAAAGCGAAAAAAAGTGCGGAATTAAAAGTATGAGCGAAGAAGATGCAGATCTTCATAATTCAAATTCTGAGAGAATGGCGGAAAATTGAGGAATGGGAATTTCTCATGATTTGCAGTTGGAGATTACAATTGAACAACTTAATTGACTATTGGAACAACTAATTTTAGCTTATATAGAGTGTGGAGCTAAATTCAGTTGTAACTAACTTGTGCAAGTTGTAACTGCCTTTAACACTTCCAATGCTTAAGTGTTTGATGAAATGTCTAAGTGAGCAAAAATCCTCTCCTCACAGATGTTAATACTTGACACCCCTCAAATTTGAAGTGGCTATGGCCAAAAACAGCTTGCAAAGAATCCTTTCCTCATAGATCTTAATGGTGTGTATAGGTCCTTTAAAGGTTAAGCTTGAAGTAGTGTATCCAAGGTTTGTCTATTGACTGGTTTTGTGAGAGTATCTGGCAGTTCTTTTTGCTTACTATGTATAGGAGAGGTTTGATGATTACGGCCACATGTTTTTCACGACAAAATGACGAGTCAATGTACATGTGTTTAGTTCTCTCATGGAAGAATGTATTTTCTACTATGTATAGAACCTTTGGAACTATCACAATAGAGTGGAACATGTGATGTGTAGTTGATTTGGATGTCTGTAGAAGATCATTAACCATTGAATCTCACGTGTAATGTGACCATTGCCCGTACTTAGCTTCACTTGAACTCCTTGACACTGTGGGTTGCTTCATAGATTTCCAAGAAATCAAGGCTTGGCCAAGAAAAACCAATAATCTGATGAAGTTTGCAGAATTATAAACTGAAAGTAAAATGCAGAATTATTATTGATGAACTGAAAGTTATTAGTTAAGTCTTTAATGTTTCTGATCATGAGGAATTTATAGCTTCATACACCTTATGCATTAGTTGGAAGTAAGTTACAAACGGTTACAACAAACTATAACTGAATAACTATTTTTACACTACATTGTACTACTCAGCAGCTTTCTACTTCAGCAGCCTGCAGAGTTCAGCTGACACACTGCACTCTGCATTCCCTTTAGTCTTTATACTGTAACACCCCCTCTCAAGTTGAGAGTGGTACATGAACAGCTTGCACTCAGCATTCCATTCAGCTATTGGAACTCTGAAATATCTTTGAAATTCCCAATTTGTCAAGCATATAAGAGAAAATAGGTGCATTCAAGGTTTTGGTGAGAATGTCAACTATTTTTTCTTTTGTGTTGATTGGAAGCAGTTTCACAAGTCCAAACTTTACTTTGTCTCTTACAACATGAAATCAATCTCTATTTGTTTGGTTCTTTTAATGGAAGACAAGATTATGGGCAATATAAAAGGCACTTCAAAAAATAATACAGTTGGCAGGTGAACTGGAACCTTCAAATCCTGGAGAATGTAAATGAGCCATTGAATTTCACAAACTGCATTTGTCATAGCCCTATATTCTGCCTCTGAAGAACTTCTTGCTATAGTAGTTTGTTTTTTTGCCTTCCAAGAGATTGGTACATCTCCTAGGAACATCATGTAGCCTGCTATTGATTTTTCTTGTTTCAGGACAACCAGCCAAATCACTGTCTGTAAATCCTTTGAGTACAAGATTGTTATCTGCTGGGAACAAGATTCCTTGACCATGATTGGCCTTTACATACCTCAGCAGCCTGTGTTCTTCCTTCATGTGGTTTTTAGTAGGAGTGTCTAGAAATTGACTCAGCTGCTAAAATGCAAAGGAAATGTCTAGTCTGGTAAAAGTAAGATAGATAAGCTTTCCCACAAATGATCTGTAAGCAGTATTATCTTCCAAAAATGGTGAATCACCATGTTGTAAAGTTTTCTTAGACTCCATAGGTGTCTTAGCAGGTTTTGCTCCCAAAAATTCATATTCTTCTAGGAGATTAAGAGTGTATTTTCTTTGGGAAATTCATATGCCTGCATGAGTCCTAGAAGCTTCAATACCTAGGAAGTATCTCAATTTTCCAAGATCCTTAATAGTGAATTGCTGATGTAGGGCATCATTGACTTGTTGAATCAACTGCTCACTAGGGCTTGCTGCTATGATGTCATCTACATCGACCAGCAAAGCAATAAAAGACTGTCCTGACCCATTTGTGAATAAAATGTGGTCATTCTTAGACTAAAGGAATCCCACTCAGTTAACTTGCAGTTCCATTGTCTGCTGGCTTTCTTGAGGCAATACAGTGATTTGGTTAATCTGCAAACTTGATTTGGTTTAGTTGTTGCACAACCTGGTGGCAACTGCATATATACTTCTTCATGAAAATCTCCATCTAAGAAAGCAGTGTTGACATCCATCTGATGTAGATGCCAATTACTAGCTGATGTTGCTGCAAGTAAAGTTCTGATTGTAGTAATCTTGACAACAGGAGAAAAGTTTTCTTGATAATCAATACCATATGTTTGAGTGTATCCTTTTGCTTCTAGTGTAGCTTTGTATCTCTCTACTGAACCATCAGGATTGTATTTGATTCTGTATACCCAATTGCACCCAATACCATTATGTTCCGGTGTGCTGACACATGATGTCTGACGTATGATGCCCTTCTGAGCATAAAATCAGTAAGCTGGAATTCAGCTCCGTTATTAGATCTGATAACTTTGATAATTTTGTGAAATTGTGTAGAAACAAATTTAACAAAAGATTTAACAAGGTTAGAAGCTTCAGATTTGTGCCTCATAAGAAAAACCGAAGTAAATCTAGAAAAACTATCTACAATAGTAAGAAAATAATGTTTTCCATTCACAGTATGCTGTCTCAAAGGACCCAAAATATCCATATGAACAAGATCAAAAACAGAATTTACAGCAGCTGTACTTAATGGAAATGGTTTTTTATTTAATTTTTCCATAGGACAAACATAAAAGAGGTCATGATAAAAAATTCTGACATCAGTAGACTGTGAACTAATGACTTGCAGTCTTTTATCTTGCATGTGTCCTAGTCTATAGTGCCATAAAAGGGCATAATCTAAACTATCAGATAAGGTGCGATTAAAAGAAGGTAAAGATAAAATATTATATTTAAACCAGGAATGCAAAAAACATCATGTAGGACCAGCTCAAGGTTTACCCTTTCTTGTCCTATATGTGTAACATAAATATTACTTCCATTAGGTAATCCCACTTTTATCCCAGATGAAGGTTTTGGATTACTTAACAGATCTAATGATCCTACAATGTGATCTGTAGCACTAGAGTCCAAGATCCACTGTATAGATCTTATTAAATTTAAGTCACCTGTCTCTGATGTAGGCGAGTAGTGTGTAATCTCAGTAGGTTGACGAACAGCTAATCCTGCATGTCTAAGAGGATCAAATCTCAACAGAGCTATCAACTAATCAAGTCGTTGTGCATTAAGATGTGGAAACTCTGGTCCAGCAGACCTATTTTGGGTCTGATCTTCTTCTGTGAACTGTTCTTCCTCTACAAAATTAGCCCTTTTGGACTTGAAGAAACTAGGAGGATAGCCATGTTTCTTGTAACAAGTCTCTTTATTATGACCATTAAAACCACATAAACTACATTGCATCTTGTTGGGATTTCTAGGTCTGCATTTGTAGTAGGCACAGAACTTGGTCTACTAACTGTTTGATTTTTCCCATGTCCATTCTTTTGTGACAAGAGAATCATAGAATCTTGATTCTTGGCCTTGTTAGGCACATATAATTTATGTCTTTCAAATTTAATTGCCATTGCAAAGGCATCATTGATTTCTGGATATGGTACCATCAGCATTGCCTGTGAAACCATTGGTTCAAACTCATCCCTTAAACCTTTAAGGATTTTCATGACATGTTCAGCCTCCATATGATCCATTAGCATGCTAATTGCATTACAGTGACATTGAGAATCACAAGAACAGACAGACATAGGCCGATGATCTTGATTTCTTCCCATATGATAACGTTGAAATTATCACGGTTGTTCAGATGTGGTTTATATAGTGGATATCTGGCTTATATGATGCATTTGAGTGGGGTTTTCCGGTGGTGCACAACGGTGCTAGAAGATTCCGACAGTGGTGCTTAATAAGAGAGGAGAGAGTGGACAAATTGGCTTTGCCTTATGTTTATTGATTAGTTGTCCCCCCTTCAAATGGGTTACACGCTGCCCTATTTATAGGGGAGCCACCGACTAAAGTCGGTTTATTTACAAATAAGGACATATAGTACAAGTAGATATTTATCTACAGTAACGGGCTCGTAGAGGAGCCGATAGATTACGCTCCTGATGGCCTCGCTGCTCCTTGTATATTTTATATCCTTGTCATGCCAAACCAGATGTAGTCTCTGCTGGATATACAGAAACCCGAATCCGGATCCAATCCATAATTGGATCGTCAGATCTGATTTACAGCACCGATCGAGACGCTCGATCATGCACAACGGAAGCTACGAATTAAATTCGCATGCGATTTTACCACGATTATAATTTACATAATTCATTAACATAACTATGGGAAGGATGAAGATTTACCCAATAGTAGAAGAATAAGCAATCGACAGAAAGGGAGAAGCCGCAGTCTTCTGGATTGTATCTCTAAGCGACGACTGATGGACGTCGATCCTCGTAGTAGAACCTCCTTGAATAAGCTCCAAGAAAAAATCCTAGGTTTTTCTCCTGCTAATGGCTAGAACAAGAAAACTAAATTTTCTCTTCTTTTTAATTAAATGTGGCACAAATTGTGTGGTACAATTGTGTTGGGAGGAACTCTCTTTATATAGGAAATTAAGTAGTCAAGAGTGAGTTATCCTTTTCACTTTTCAATTACCTATTTCCATAAGGAAAAGATATTTTCCATAAAATAAGAGATAATTCCCAAAAAATCAATCTCTTATCTCGTTTCCATTAATTATCTAACAAATAAATAATTAAGTAATTAAACATGTGACATAATCTAGGAAAATTTATTTTCCTAATTTTATAACAAAAAAGGCGCCACTTTAGCCATTATTTTTAATAGAAAATGTCTTTTCAATTTTACATATTATTTACCAAATAATTAATACTCGCATATTCATTAAATAGACCAACTATTTAATTTATTTTCGAGGTTCCACAAAACGAGAAAACACTCACGTGTTTGGAGCCAACCCGGGGACCATGGACCTATAACCAATAGCTACAACAAATTGAATAAAATATTCATCGAACATAACATTTCTACTCAGCTTATTAATTCTGGAATGGCGCCACCATAAATCCGAAACTGGACTATATCGATTAGAGATATAACTCATTCTCAAAGCGTCGAGTCGATAAGTGTCCATTCTCAAACTGGACTATCCGTAACAAAGCGGGATTATTTTCGTAAACCTTCTTCATTACATCTTATCCTTATTTACCATTAACCCACTAGTGATCAATTAGTTCATAACCAATACGAACTCGGCCGATTGATTAGTGTCTAGGATTAACAAATAAGGGGATTGTCTTTCTACTTCCCACAGGAAGGAGGGAATTCCATATCTGTGAGACATACACTTCTCACTCATTCCAAAATAGTGGCAACGTGAAAGTGATTTGGACCGCGCCTCTTAGCGATCCTTAACGAACACATCAAACCCTATCTTGAAACAAGTAGGAGTATGCAATCACTTCAAGATTAAGGTTAATCCATATATGATCATCTTGTGATTTAATAAGATTTCTCAATCACGGAATTATATGAGAAAAGAAGATTAAATCGGTCGAGTCCTATATGACTACATCATATATAAATGCCCCATTTAGATAACCAATATCGACGATCCGGATAAGACATTCACACCTTAAATTGTTCTGGGCGCATTAAAGATGGTTTAATCAATAGACCCCATACTTTGATTAAGTTCACCACGGACTAACAGTTCAAGTGTATCAGAATAAACTTAATCCTCATGTGTGACACACACTAAGTTATATGGTTACATACGATACGACTTGGGGTTTCAACAGTGTATTAAATATAAGCACAAAGCAAATAATAAGATGAAATAAAATCTGACATTTATTAAATAAAAACAATTACATAAATTGTCTTTGGTATTTACTTCCAACAATCTCCCACTTGCTGTATAGGCAACCCGTGTAAACAAGCAACAATTGACTTTCAGGCACTAGATCCAACAATCTCCCACTTGCCCGTAAAGACAAGCAACAATTGTTTTTAGAGCACCACACCCTTATTCCTTTTTATCCCATAAAATTCTCCCATTTGCTCTAAAGCAGATGAGACATATCTTTTAATCTCATACCCGCCAAGCGCTTATTAGTGACATTTGATGCCACACAACTTGGTAAACTGATCAGCTAGGTTGTCGGCTTGAGGAAATCTTTTTAGGACCGAAATGTCGCCTCTCTACACGGTCTGTCTGATCAGGTAGTACTCTCTCACAATATGCTTTTGACCTCTTGTGACTGCGAAGATCATTTGTATGAGCTACCTCTCAACTGTTCTCACAGTAAAATGGTATCGGCTCATCGAGACATGGAATCACTTCCCGATCCAACAAAGAACTTCTCAAGCCATACTGCCTTTTTAGCTGCTCTGAAAGCTGCTATGCATTTGACTAACAGAGTCAAATTGGCAGTGCTGGATTGCTCTAGACCACAACTCCATCACTATGAGAAAACACTGAGCCCAAGATCTATTAATGATCATCCTTAATCTGGATGTAAGTCAGAATTAGTGTAGTACAATACTCAGGTGTGCACCTGAATATAGACGCATATTACTCCTCGTTCTCCGAAGGTACTTGAGGATGCACTATACTGCTACTCAACGTCCGAATCCTTGATTCGACTGACCTTTAATAACCTGACTTTCTCTATCCAAAAGAGGATCTATCCCATTTTCTCATTATCTAAAGACTAAGAGAATTATTCCGTGAGGGGTTGGGTAAGAAACCTCTCGTTGAATTTTGCATACGAAAATGCACTATCATCTTAACCAATAAGATGCATGAGATATTTCCAACAACTTGTTCTCATGAACTCAACTGAATCGATTTCTAAATAGTACAGTCCACTTCTCTAATTCAGAGAAGCTTTGGCATGTCAGTTCTTGACTTCTGATAACACACCCATGTCGCTTACAACTGTTGCACTGTTACCTTGCATATACACTAACGTCTACTCTTTACCAATATTGATTCTCTCGTCTACAAAATACTCATCAATATTCTGGTCAAGCCCACATTTTTCAAATATGTGGCTTTTAATGACCTAGAGGTTTGCTTTAATCCACCGATGGATATAAGCATATGCAGTCAATCTGTCATTGGGTTTAAGCTAAAACCCTTCCGTTCCGAATGAATTCAAGCTCCGTTGTATGGGAAGAAAGTTTCAGGGCATCACCTTCCGAAAAATTAATTTGCATTCTCGATTATTGAGTTCATTCATCTCTTCTTCACGTAGATCCAACTACTCCTACTAGGCCTAAGACACTCAGATGGTTCTACAAGATTGTGAACAGAACTGGAGTACCAAAACTCCATTTACAGGTTTATGGGTTTAAACCAACCTCTTATAATCAGAATTCTATACAGCCTTCTCAAAAAGACTATAGGTGATCAATCACCCCAAGTAGAATGTAAAGTCTGCATAATCACAGAAGGTCAATGGTTAAACCATACTCTCACTGCATTTTTGTGGATCGATATTCTAATCTGGTTCAATAGTATTTATCAGGGTAATCCCTAACAACCAATGTTGGATGTGGTCTGATTAAATTAGATGGTAACTTCTTGAGTAACTGTACTTCAAGGTCTAAGGTTGTTATTCAAGCATTCTTTTAGAAAGGTCGTGACAGTGCAACCGTCACTTTCCGACCTTATGAATCATATAACCAACCTTTACTCATTGTATTAAGATATTTCACGAACAATCACCATCTGAACATGAATGTAAAATCTCTAGTCCTACATTCAAGAATTAGTGTTAAATGCCTTTATTTGCGGAAGAGAAGTAAATGTACTTCACTCTTTATCCACAAATTCATAAGCATCTTCTAGGTAGACTTCTCGGTATTAAATAATAATGTAAACCGTTATTTTGCAACTAATATATTAATAAAGTTAAGCAGTATAATGTAGCATATCAATAACTATACAAGACAATACATGGTTTATCCTTTCAGTGAAATCGTTTCACTCGGAGGTAGGCCGAGCATCAGTTCCAAATACTATGCTATAGCCTATATCTGAGCATAGAATACTTGTTTCTCCAGGAATATCAGAGATTACTCCAAATATTGAGATAACCTAATTGGCATAGTCATTAGACAAAATGTCTATTACCCAAAAGCTCCCACTAGCTTGTATCCTTCATAAGACCCCGAAGGTCAATATGAACAAGTTGTGATACTTCTTTAGCTCTATAACCTTTTCCTAATTAAAAGGTTACTTAGTCATTTTTCTTTTGAGATAGTGTTCTTAGACTGGGAGATAGGAATCACCTTTATCCAGTCTTCAGATCTTATCTTTAGGATTTATGCACTAATTAATAGATGCTGAATAATCGTTTATCTAAATACGGAAACCATTTGTCTTAATAGTTTATGATGTGTTACATATACCTTTTCAGCATTATTTAGTAGTTCTGAATTTATCAGACAAAAGTCAAAATATCAGAATCGTACTACAAATGTCATATTTACTTTCTTTAAAGCAACTTTATTATCGATGTGAAAGTGCATCCATTTGTTCCAACGAATATGAAAACAGAAATTAAATTTCTGCAATATTCAAGGATTAAAATCCAAAATTTCTTTCCTTATATCACTCCCACTATCTCAGCTAAAATAACGGCCCGTTGTCTACTCTTTAATCATTAATGCATAGCTACATTGTTCTTACAAAAGAACTTATCTTCCGGATCATAATCCCGGTTAAGAAAGTCTCTAAGGATTCACAGGTTAGGGATCCGAAATCACTTTCCTTATCCTTTATGTTCTTTTATTAATATTTTGGTTTAGCCTTTAACTTATTTAGTTTAGATGACTTACACTTGCAGACATTTACCTTCCCATTCTATAAAAGGAAATGACCTTGAACTAGCAGTTTATAAGAGTAGACACTACTCGTGAACTAGGGGATGTCCAGTGAGATTGATGCCAAATCATTCTCGTCATCTTTGAACTAATTTTAATTTGTCTCCCATTCAACAAGTGTGACAGCAGTGACATACTTCTCAATGTCACATAAGTTTGTAGGCTCAAGAGGAACATCATCTTCCGAAAAATTAATTTGCATTCTCGATTATTGAGTTCAACGTTCTTGTTACTTTTCCACTTTTACAAATTTGTTGACAGTCATATAATATGGTTAGCAGTTTAGATACATTGTGAAGATATGTAGTTGCAAAAAACATTATGACAGAAATATAAATCAAATCATACACCACAACAAATAAGAAATTTTAGGAATTATAAGCGTGATGTCATGCATGCGGTTTATCCTACCATTCAAGGATTTAATCTCACATTATCTCTTGCCTCCATGATCGGTTATCAGCGAATGACGATTAAATTGAGACAATCTCTCTCAACAATTAAACAATTAAGAATCGAGACATCTCCATTTAATTCTTGATTACCTTCCTTTTTTTTGACCAAAATATTTCCAAACATATCCTTGTGAATGTGACTTCTTGTTTCATATCTCAAAGTGCGCCCGAGTATGCCGCCCTTGAGGTCGGTCGATGACTTGACGAGTACCCAAAATCCTATCCTTTCGGAGACCAAACCTTGAATTTTGATAGGGGTGAAGACCATCCGCAGGGGGCTGTAATCAAAGCGGCTCAAGGCTTCACCCTTCTCTCACGTGCTTGTGTCAACAGTAGAGGCCGTGGGGTCAGTTGTCACCTTCCTCGCTCCCACTCGTTATTTTGAAAATTAGGTAGTTTCATTATGATTTTCAGATTTTCTATTTCAATCCGGAAAAACAATAAATCATGAATATTTAAATTAATCCTCCCACTAGTTCATCGGTTCTAAATACCGTCTAACTAGTGTCACTTTATTCAAGATTTTCAAATTTTATGGATTTATTAAAATTCATTGTGTACACACTACACAATTTAAAATTCACCAAGAATTTTATAATCCTAATACATTAGGACTTATGAATTTCCCAATAATTTGAAATAATAAATCACGAATTTAAAGCTCTCACTAGTTTATCGGTTTCAAATACCGTCTAACTAGTGACACTATATTCATGATTTTCCAATTTATCAATTATTTAGAAACCTTTCGTGTAGACACTACACAATTAGAATCCCTAAAGAATTTTATAGTCCTAATCTTGTCATCACAAAAATTAAGGATCTCAGAATTTTTTCAATAATCGAAAACAATAAATCATAAAAAGCAATCACCAACTTATCTGTTCTAAATACCGTCTAGTTAGTGTCCTATTTTTCATGACTTTCCTAATTTTCGGTTATTTAATCATATTTATGTAGACGCTACATAATCAAAGTTCTCAAATAATTTTAGATCCCAAAACCAAATTTACCCAGTAAACTTTATTTTTATCATGTGAATTTTATATCCAGATAAAATTCCATTTGTTCAATTAATTTAATTAATTATTAATCTAAATTAATTATCGTGTTCATACATGTCTAATTAATGCCAAAATTAATTTTCTGCATGTATGCATATGCTAGAAGTGGAATTCATGAATATGATGCATGACATGATTATATCACATAAATAATCACAGAAGAACATAAATGAGAAAAATAAACCACCGAGATGAACCGTTGGCACCCCCGTATCTAATCTACAAATTTAAAATTAAATAACTAAATAAACCCTACTTTTAAAAGATCTTCAAATCTCTAAACGGTTTGTCCGCCGCTCTGTATATAAATAATCGGGTGTGTTCCCTTGACACCTCCAGCCGAGTTGGTTTGCACCCCTTTCTTCTACCTTGGCATCCAGGGTTCGAATCCCAACTTGTACAATTTTTTTCTTTATAAAACTGCAACCTTTCTGGAAAATCTTTGATAAAAACACATCAAGAGGAATCAAACTGTGGTCTACATGATATGAAAACCGTCTCTTTACCACCGCGCTGCTACCGTTTCTTGCTAATGATCTTCGAAATATCAAATAAAGGAAACAGTGCCGCGGCTAATATAAATATATATTCTAACTACTAGGAAATTAAATTACAACAAATAAATTACATAATTTCATATACCCGAAAAATTTGGGTTTACAATAGATCTAACAGTAAACAAGTACTAACCCTAATCCATCTCGTCAACCAAATCATTCAATACGCATATATGTATAAAATAACATATAAAAGAGCAATTTTTATTCAATTCCACTCTTTATTAATTAAATTTGCAATCAAGATCGCAACATCGCTTTAACCTGGCTCCGATACCTCATGCTGGATATACAGATACCCGAATCAGGATCCGATCCATAATTGGATCGTCAGATCGGATTCACAGCACCGATTGAGACGCTCGATCGTGCACAACGGAAGCTACGAATTAAATTCGC
Source organism: Gentiana macrophylla (assembly GCA_026214975.1). Lineage (NCBI taxonomy): Eukaryota > Viridiplantae > Streptophyta > Magnoliopsida > Gentianales > Gentianaceae > Gentiana > Gentiana macrophylla. The sequence continues at coordinate 22,691,313 of CM047815.1, read as the reverse complement.
ATGCGATTTTACCATAATTTTAATTCACATAATTAATTAACATAACTACGGGAATGATGAAGATTTACCCAATAGTAGAGGAATAAGCAATCGATAGAAAGGGAGAAGCCGCAGTCTTCCTGATTGTATCTCCAAGCGACGACTAGTGGACGTCGATCACCGTAGTAGAACCTCCTTGAAAATGCTCCAAGAAAAAACTCTAGGTTTTTCTCCTCCTAATGACTAGAACAAGAGAACTAAATTTTCTCTTCTTTTTAATTAAATGTGGCGCAAATTGTGTTGTACAATTGTGTTGGGAGGAACTCTCTTTATATAGGAAATTAACTAGTCAAGAGAGAGTTATCCTTTTCACATTGCAATTACCTATTTCCATAAGGAAAAGATATTTGTCATAAAATAAGAGATAATTCCTAAAAAATCAATCTCTTATCTCTTTTTCCATTAATTATCTAACAAATAAATAATTAACTAATTACAAATGTAAAATAATCTAGGAAAATTTATTTTCCTAATTTTATCACAAAAAGAGGCGCCACTTTAGCCATTATTTTTAATAGAAAATATATTTTCAATTTTACATATTATTTACCAAATAATTAATATTCGCATATTCATTAAATAGACCAACTATTTAATTTATTTTCGAGGTTCCAAAAAACGAGAAAACACTCGCGTGTTTGGAGACAACCCGGGGACCATGGACCTATAACCAGTAGCTACAACAAATTGAATAAAATATTCATCGAACAGAACATTTCTATTCAACTTATTAATTCCGGAATTACGCCACCATAAATCCGAAACAGAACTCTATCGATTATAGATATAACTTATTCTCAAAGTGTCGAGTCGATAAGTGTCCATTGATATAATCATTACCTACATACTAATCCTCCATAGATTATCCGTAACAAAGCGGGATTATTTCCTTAAACCTTCTTCATTACATCTTATCTTATTTACCATTAACCCACTAGTAATCAATTAGTTCATAACCAATACGAACTCGGCCGATCGATCGGTTTCTAGGATTAACAAATAATGGGATTTTCTTTCTACTTCCCGGAGGAAGGAATGAATTCCAAATCTGTCAAACACACACTTCTCACTCATTCCAGAATAGTGCCAACATGAAAGTGATTCGGACCGTGCCTCTTAGCGATCCTTAATGAATACATCAAACCCTATCTTGAAACAAGTAGAAGTATGCAATCACTTCAGGATTAAGGTTAATTCATATATGATCATCTTGTGATTTAATGAGATTTCTCAATCACAGAATTATATGAGAAAAGTAGATTAAATCGGTCCAGTCCTATATGACTACATCATATATAAATGCCCCACTTAGATAACCAATATCGACGGTCCGGATAAGATGGTCACACCTTAAAGTTTTCTGGGCGCATTAATGGTGGTTTAATCAATAGACCACATACTTTGATTAAGTTCACCACGGGCTAACTTTTGAAGTGTATCACCATAAACTTAATCCTCGTGTGTGACACACACTAAGTTATATGGCTACATACGATACGACTTGGGGTTTTCAGAAGTGTATTAAATATAAGCACAAAGCAACTAATAAGATGAAATAAAGTCTGTCATTTATTAAATAAAAACAATTACATAAATTGTCTTTCGGGCGCTACTTCCAACAGTATCTTCCGGGCTAGCGGACCTAATAACTTGGGGTTCACGGAGCGGCCCTCTAGCTTGATAGCGTCGCGTCGATCCAAAGGCCTGGAGCAGGCCGCCGGCTTGCGAGCTCGCGGATTGTGGTGGCAGGTGGCTCTATCCACTATTTTATGGACCCAAATAAGGATCCGTGGGCTGAATTACGATTTAGGCATATCAATGGCCCCCTACTCCGCGCCTTATGCATTTCCTCGAAATGTTAGGCAGGGAGTAAGGTCTGTTCATGGATCCGGTGAAGTACTATGGCTGGCTTGAGAGCCTTTGGCCGTCTAGAAGGTTCGCTCGAAGATACGTTCCAAACAAGATGCCGAGCTGAAGGTCTGTCTAACAAAAAGGTTCGCTCCAGGGCGAACTCCAAAATATGAGGCCTACCTAGAGGTCAGTCTTACCAGTTTGGCATATGAAGCCCTTGTGTAGGCATTGGTATCTTGTTTTGTGGCTTATAGCCTTTTTGTGCCGCGCTATCAAGCGGACGAATTTGTCGTTTTTCCCGATTTTTTTACGCTCGTTTTGTCCGACATATTTTTGCAGCCTTTGTGACGTCAAGTATCTCACTGAGGGGGCCACGCTATGAAGTGAATGGCCTTGTCGTTTTGTGCGACATGTTTTTTAGGCTCGCGCTATGAAGCAGACGGCCTTGTCGTTTTGTCCGACATGTTTTTGCAGCTCTTGTGATGTCAAGCGTCTCACTGCGGGGGCCACGCTATGAACCAGGCGACCCTGTCGTTTTGTCTAACATATTTTTAGGCTCGCGCTATGAAGAGGACGGCCTTGTCATTTTTACTGACATGTTTTTTTTTTGTGACGTCAAGCGTCTCACTGCAGGGGCCGCTCAATGAAGTGGACGACCATGTCATTTTGTCCGACATGTTTTTTAGGCTCGCGCTATGAAGCGGACGACCTTGTCATTTTGTCCGACATGTTTTTTAGGCTCGCGCTATGAAGCGGACGGCCTTGTCGTTTTGTCCGACATGTTTTTACAGCTTTTATGACGTAAAGCGTCTTACTGCGGGGGCCGCGCTATGAAGCGGATGACCCTGAATGCCACGCTTTTATGCTGATGGACTTATAGTTGGTGAAGAGAAAATCCATTTCGATGACGAGCTTGTAATAGAGAGCTTGTTCATGGAGAGCTCGTAATAAGAGAGCTTGTGATAAATGATCTCGCTAATATGGAGCTTGTAATAAATGAGCTCTCTGATATTATCCACTCTTCTGGCCTTTTCCAGATTTCCCTCTATTCGTAATAATCTTTATTATTCCGCACCTAACCTGTGGCCGTAGATTCGGGCTTTGAATGCATGCTTGCTTCGTTTTTATATTGATTTTGCCCAAGTGTTTTGAGCATGCATCTTTATCTTTTGATACCGGAGCATCTGATGCGGAGTTGTCAGATTCCACGTTGATTGTGGTCGGATACGTGGACAAAAGGGGAGCGTTTGGACATGTGTTAGTATTTTGGCCGTAACTTTCGGCCCCCATGTCCGTTTCGTGCGTAGGACCCCATTTCAGAAAGCTGTTTCTGATGCCGATGACATGGTTAACTACCAAAGGCGGTTCATGGCCGTTTCGAATCCAAAATCAGCTATTTTCCCTTCCATTTCAGACATCGAAGACTTTTGCACGTTTTTCGCATTTTTCTTATTTCATTTCCGAATTCAATAAAGATCTGATTCCGGATTCGTTCGTTTAGGAAAGTCCATGATTTCAGCATCTTAATATCCGTACTGATTTATTTCCGTAATGAGTTCTATAATTTTATATTTTCAGAGTGTATCGTATTCGGGCAGCTATAAAATCCCGGCTTATGGGATGATAATCTTTTTCGAGTCCGCTATATGGGTCCGATGTTTCTATGCATATATATACATATACGGTCCCCTTGTTTTTGGTGAGCTCAAGGACATTAAAGCATCGATCTTGCAAAAAATAATTGAGCTAAAAAACCCTACTTTGTTTTTTCCGTTGAGCTTAACGATTGAATAAAATATTCCAATATGTGGCCCCCTTGTTTCGAGTAAGATCGGAGCTATTCCGTAATGAGCTTTCTAGAAACAATTTCTGAACCAAAGTACTAGTTCGAAAATTCTGATATGAGGCCCCTTGTTTTGGACAAGATTGAGATCGCTAGATCGCCGTATTTGGCGGGCCCATGTCTGGCCAGCTCATATCTTGTAAACCATTTATGCCTTCTTGGAGGAATGCTAGCTTTATCTGTCACCTCGTAGACCTTTGAATTCAATCATTTTCAAGAGCGTGCAATGTGCGGTCTAATGACATGACCTTGTGATCTTCACCGCTACCAATCATCCCGAGCCTTTGATAAAGCTTCCAATTAACCATAAAAATCAATTTAGGATCATAACTCCTCTTTTTTATGAGTGGTGCTCTGGTTTTGATTTTCCTTTCCCAGAGGGAAAGGGCGCCTCACTCAGGCCGATCCTTCAGGCTCTCTCAACATCTCCCTAAGGCCGATTTAGGTGGCGAAGGTTGAACTCTATTTTCATTGGACCCCTCGCTACTCCCTGTTTAGAAAACAAGTGATGGTGGCGTCGTCAGGGATGTTTCTGGTCTGATCGTAGACGTTGATGAACCTCTCATAATAGCCCCTGCCCGATTCGCTTTCTCTCATGCGGACTTCATAAAGGTCCTCTATGGTCTTCCTCAGTCTTCTGGCCGACTCAAACTCTTTCACGAACTTTTCTGACAAATCTTTCCAGCTTTCGACCGAACCCCGGGGAAGCCCGCGAATCCAGGATGCGGCTTTACTTGCATGCTGCCTACTAGGGCAATGCACCAGGTTGATCTGTTTTGGGTCGCAAAAGTGATGCGACCTAGGAATGCGGTGAGCCAATCATACAGACAAGTGTTCCCATTGTAGTATTTGTAACTTGGAAAGCTAACATTTTCTTTCTTCATTGGTAGGGTTTCGGTGATTCTCTTGGCGAGTACATCGATTCCAGAGATCGGGGAGGATTTTTCAATGGGCCTCGAATTTTTTAGCTCTGTGATGTCCTTTCTTATTATTTCTATTTGTTCGACCATGACGGGATCAATTCTCTGCCTGGGCGGGGATGGCTCAGCTACTCGCTCAGACCTGTACCCTGAACTCGCATGGTTTCGTGATTCCTCTTGTTGAGCCCTCTTTTCTCTTATGATTAGGCGGGCGTCTTTTTCGTTCCTTCCCTCTTGCCTGGGCGTTACGCCTTTTTCCGGAGGACCTAGACGGCTTAGGGCCAGACACTTTTCTTTTTCACCTAGCCTTTTCAGAATAGATCCCCTCTCCTCACTCTTTCCCTTTGGATTCTTGCGACCAGGTTGGGCCGAAGTTTGACAAAGTTTTAGAAGTACTAAAATGGAATTTTGGCTTTTTCTATTTTGCCAATGGACATACAATACAAGAATGATTAGGTGATTTGTTGTCAAACTGTTGTAAGGACTTCATCCTTTCCAAAGAAGGATGTCCTAATCTATTGTGCCAAAGTAGTGACTCAGACTGACTACAATTCGGACAGACATAATTGTAAATGAGATGGAATAGGCTTACGTGGATTAGCTTGTAAAATGTATAATCCACTATGTAGCTTAGTTGTACCAATCTTCATCATAGTCAATTTGGTCTGCACAATACAAGTGCTAGGAGAAAATAGACTAAAAATCTTGCCGGACACTAGTTTTCTCACAAATATCAAATTGTATTTGAATGTTTGGTATACAAAACACATTTTGAGAATTATTGAGGCATTGATTTGTACTTTGCCTTTGTGTGCTACCATAGTAGATGTAATATTAGGCAAACCAACATATAAATTTGATTTTGACTCAATATCAAACATGTTATTTAGGGAGCAAGTAATGTGATCAGTAGCTCCTGAGTCCATGATCCAATGGAGGCTACTGTCACCAATACTTGGTCCTTGTGATTTGGAATTTGTAGCAAGGATCATAAAATTGCAGTGACCGGTGTCTGCCTTTAATCTTTAAATGAGAGAAAGTAGATGATCATACTTTGACTGAGTAATAACTCCAGAAGAATTAGACTGCACCCCATCAAATTGTGAGAAATACTATGAAGAATCACACCCTTGTATACCAGAATTATCTTGAGTATTGACAGTGTTAGCCATAGGGCCTCCTCCTCTTCCAAATTTTGGTTGATATTCATCCTTCTTGTAACACTTATCAACCGTATGTCCTTCTTTGCCATAGTATGAACATTGAGGCTTCTTGGAATTTCCATGTCCTCTACCAGGACAACCAGATCCTCTACTTTCACCCATTCCCTGACCTTGATACCTAGTCTGCATCACAACATTAGAACCACTGAATTCTTGCAACCTATTGTTAGATTGTGATGCAAGAACCACTGAATCTGGTGTAGTTGAGGCATAATTAAACTGCTTATCATGATTGAGGGCCATAACAAATGCAGTTTTGACATTTTGTAAAGGCATCATCATCAACACTTGGGATTTCACATTTTTAATGTTTCCATTCAATTCTTTAAGTAATCTAGTATTGTAAACATTATCATAATACTCTCTCGTGATGTGTTAAGATGGGAAAGTACAAGGTGGGATAGTCCGTAAAATCCCATAAGGATTTCAAATTAGTATAATAGTCTGTGACATAAAGATTGCCGTATTTAACTTTCTTGATTTCTTCCTCTAAATTTGACAATCTATAAGCATTTCCCCTTCCAAATCTATCTTGTAAATCCAACCAAATTTCTCTTGAAATATCAAAATACATGACACTCTCAACAATGGAAGGAATCATAGAATTGATTAGCCAAGAAAGTACTAAATCATTCATTTGCATCCAATTAGAATAACCAGGATCAGTAACATCTGGTTCAGTTGAAGAACCATCTACATAACAGAGTTTACCTCGACATGATAACGCTTTTGTCATGGATCGTTTCCAATGATTGTAGTTCTCAACTCCCTTGAGAAAAGGCTGAACAAGAACTAAGCTGGGATTATCATGATAATTCCCAGAATTTGCAGGAACTGGAGTATTAGTAGCCATTAGAACAAAATCTTGAAAAATGATTCAAGAAGGAAGAAAGAACGATTCAGCAGATGATCTAAAATGAAAATGAATTGCTCACAGCTAGAAGCGTAATCGCTCTGATACCATGTTATGAATCAAAACTGAATTGAAACAAGAAACAAAACTGAAAGAAATTCTGGAATTAAGAAGTATGAACGAAGAAGATGAAGATCTTCATAATTCATATTTACAGAATGGCGGGAAAATTGAGGAACGGGAATTTCTCATGATTTGCAGTTGGAGATTACAATTGAACAACTTAATTGGAACAACTAATTCCAGCTTATGTAGAGTTTGGAGCTAAAATTCAGCTGTAACTAACTTGTGCAAGTTGTAACCGCCTTTAACACTTCCATGCTTAAGTGTTTGATGAAATGTCTAAGTGAGCAAAGAATCCTCTCCTTCTAGATGTTAATACTTCAGCAGATGAAAGTGTATGGTCATTGATTATACATTCTGACTCGAATTCGGGTAGATAAAAATCAACATTTTGCGTAAATTTGGGTCAGAATAAATATGCACTGGCCCGAAGGATAAAATATTTTGTTGTGTGAAAATAGATTTATTAAAAAAAGGAAATGATATATGCATTTCACATGGATGAAAGTGTATGGTCATTGATTAAAGTATGTCTTATCAAAATCGAAGGATAAAAGTGTGTAGTGAATGTGTAATGAACATATTGTGTAGTAAATGTATCACCACCCTAAAAAATATAAATTGTTCTTTTTGGAAAAAAAAAATAAAAGATACAGATTCAGGGTAATTTATAATTATTACATTTACTTCATTCCCTTATCTAGTAAATAAATGATTAAAGTAAATGAAAAATAACACATTACATGTAACATCCCTAATTTGTAGAATAAATATAGAGGGCAAATTATGAAATAATTTAGGTGATAATTTACGATGCCAACATAATCTTGTGGTTATAATTGTTTCAAGTTTTTTTTAAAATTCTTTCTAAAAGTGCAAAGTATGTGGTGAGATGATGATGGTGTAAAAATAGTGTACACTTGATGATGTAACTATATCATGTTGGATCGATGCGCAACCACACTTTGGGGGGTGAATAGAGTGTGGGGAATATTTGTCTATTTAAAATTTTTACAACACTTAATACAAATGCAGGCAAAATATAGTATAAATAAGAGTATCGCAAGTTTAACACACTTAGTCAAAAACTGGAAGCAGGTCTTTTAACTAAGTTAAATGTGTCTAACTATTATTAACCTAAGTAGAGTTTAAAACATAACAGTTGATTAAAACAATTCGAGACAGAATAACACTTGATTAGGTGAGGTTTGTTAACATGCAAAGTTCAGTTCAGTTTCAATATGATATACGTATGAGATTTGCAGAACTGAAACTAAAGCAACTTTTAAATGAACTAATGAAACAAATGATCAAAACAATGTTCAAGTTCAATACAGATCACTGATCAGGTTGCAAGAAATATTCGACTGAAGCAGTACTACTACAAAATAGATCAAATATAGCAGGTCTACAGATTATTACACGACTCAGCAAGTTTAAACCAAACTAACTATTACAAAATTTAGCAAAAAGGTAATCACTGAGATGATGCACTACACAACAGGGTACAACAAGTCTAAAAATAGACTGAACTTATCAGTCAAACTCCAGAAAAGATAATCTAGTCCAAAGGATAATACATCAAGCATGTAGTTTTACAGGACTGGATACACAGTTCAGTCGCATAAAACTAAGCCTAATCAATTACAAGTTACATTGTTTTCAAAGATCTCAGATCAGCAGGGTTTAGCAGGCAATGTGCAGCAGGCAAGTTCAATAGTATGATATGAAGAATGCAGCAGGTAGGTATAGTGCGGAAAACTTGCAGGCAAAAAAATAGTAACACACAAGGGGTGTTCCAAACTTGATAAACAGTAACACAAGGTGTATGCTGGAAATAAAATTTAGAACCAACAGGTTTTATGAGGGATCAAAACACAACACACAAAATCACACTGAACTTGTGAACTTATCAGACCAGCCACTTAAGTAAGTGAAGACCTACAGCCTTAGACACTCGGCAATGCACTACTAGCACTTCAAACTAGTATGCAATGTAGTCAACGCTTACAAAGATCTCTAAAGACGAACTTCACAGTGCAGTATAATACTCGACAAGGACCAGAATCCCAAACCAGACCTCTCTCCAACACAAAAGAAGGACTTAAGATGATGATATTTTGCTGACTCAAGGTACAGACATTGAGACCTCACTAGGCAGTCTAATTTGGTACTTTAGACCAATCAGGCTGTTCTCTACTGCCATGATCAATAAAGATCAATCACCAAAATCAATGTTTCAGGCAAGGGTCAGACTTAGACAAGAGCAAAACCAGTATCAAGAAAGACTACTGTAAAGCTTAACAAACACAAAATGAAATCAACATAACCAAAATACTGAATCAAGAGGGGTGTTGAGAAACTGTGTACCTTAACCACAGGAACACCAGAAAATCATCTTGAAGAATGTGAGAGTTATTGGCCAGAGATGATCTTCTGTCAATAACAACCACCAAACTTCCAATGTAAGGCCAACTAACAAGTTACCATGCACACATAGGACTCTCAACTTCTGTCAAGACACTCCAAGACTAGAATAGAAAGAAAATTTAAAAGTATAGAGGATGTAGGATTGCTCAAGTGATTTTTTCTCTGAGCTGTGCATTCCAAGATTAACGTAGTGGCCTATTTAAAGCCTGAGGACTAAAGAATCATTAATACACATGACTCTAGTAAAGTTAGCACATTTTGAAATTCAAAAACCGAGATACAGATAACCCATATGCTAAAACTCTGAAATTGGTTAGGTTTTTGTGTTTTGTTAATAAAATCACTTACGCCACCCCAGTGTACCAGTTAAGGCCCATAATAGAGCTATTTTAGGCTGTGAAATTTTTGAACCAGTTTAATTAAACCAACTCAGAGTTTGACACTAACACTGTGGGAAGCTTAAAACTTAACAGAAAGTCTACTTGAACCAGATTATCCGACCTATTGACTAATCAATTGACCAAAAGCATTACATGCAATCACATAGGGGTCAATTGTTGATCAAATCCAATTTTTTACTTAGGCATTGACAAAGAAACCGAGGGTCAACACTAATCTTGGTCAATTTCATGCTGAATAATCGATTTAACCCACAGAGCATGAAATTAACCCATCATTCTGTTGAAATAGTGTCCTAAACACAATCGGGTTGGACCGGATCCGACCGGGTTGGATCATTTCTACTATTTCTTCATGTTTATACATATAAAAATGGCTTTTCTGTTATTATGTATTTGTTCGTTTAACGGACCAATTATGATGTTGTATATATATGGTAACGTCCCTAGTGTCAAACTGTGAAAGAGAAATCATAATAGTGATTATGGTTGATGAGATCTCGACTCACTTTAAAAGGTTTGATACTTAAATGTATCTAGTCGTATGTGCTATTAAATGAGACGTTAATAGTACGATTAGACTAGCACGTATTGGAAGTCTTCTATCTTATTGAATGTATGGATAGATCTCGTCTATCAAAATGTTGAGACACTTGGACTGTACGTGGACGTGTATTAGAGAATGCGTACGTTAGACCGACCCACTTAATTTATTAAGTGTTGCACTATATGGCGGTTGTGTAATTATCCTAAGACCGGAGTCTTCATGACATCACAGTGTGGATTTTCATACTTTGACACTATTGAGGTTTCCCTTAGCCATAGGGCGATCATGCGGTAGTGATTGGGTGTGATACTGAACCATGTGTAGGATTCATGTTGCTCGTCCGGAAATCACGTATCCTATGATCAGGAGTAAATATCCGAAATGGCCTTCTTATAAGGAATGTATTATTCTCAAACTCTTTGAAAAATGGAAGTAATATGTTACTTCGAGAGAGTAGGATATCCAGATTATAAGATACGGTCGTTGATGTTTGACACTTGATGTACGACCATATGGATATTGTAACAGCGATGGGATTCAATTTACACGGTAACCGTTTCACATGAAAGGTAGTATAGTCATTGCATTTGACTCTTCCGATGATTGGGGGTCGTGGACGTGTTTCTAGACGCTATCCACGATCGTTAGTGATAACGTTGAAATTATCACGGTTGTTTTACGGTGTTTGTATAATGGATATCTGGCTATAAAAAGTGTATTAAAGTAGTGTTTTCCGGTGGTGCTCGACGGTGCTAGAGGATTCCGGCGAGGGTGCATTATAAAAGCAGAGAGAGTGGACAAATTGACTTTGCCTTGTGTTTTATAGATCTGTTGTCCATCCCTTAAATGGGTTACATGCTGCCCTATTTGTAGGGGAGACATGATCGCATGCAAAGCACTTACTAGCAATAGGACTAGGTCTATCGTAGTAGAGTACTGGCGAGTCAAGGTCGATCCCACAGAGACTCGTAAGAACATCTAATTATCAAGATTGAGCTTGTCACAAATATGGTCTACGACCAACTATACTCTAGACGGTAGTAAATTTGGTAACAATCAACGAGCAAGATTATGCAAGTTCAACGGAGCAACAAGAGTTTCTAATGTATTAGTTCAATTATGAGTAATTAGTTATTCCCCCCCCCCCCCCTCCCCACATGCAACAGTCCTCCCCATTGGTGAATTTTAATTAATTGTTCAGCTACGGGTAAAACTCCTAACCCAATCTACTCCGACAATGGTAGTAGACAATCTATACGCAAGCTACCCTCCTTAATTGTTCCGTAATAGCCCATATGCATAAAGAACTAGAGCTGTCGATATTGAGCACTAACTCATACCACAAACCCGCCTAGACAGCTGTCGACACTGATCAGCACGTTCCTAGGGTCCATCAAGATAATGTCCAAAGTAACACTTCACTATTCGTATTTCATGCTAGTTTTACAAATACATGTAAATTAAATCTATCGATCAACGTAGCTGGCGCCGATTATCATGAAAGTAATTTACTGGGTATTCAGATCTAGCGATATAGACCATCACAGATCTGAAGAACGCAACCACTATTTCATGATTTATTCACAAACGAATTAGATCTATAAAACATGGGGTAAAATAAACTAACTACTACATAATTAAACTAAATAATCAATTAAAACATACTAGTCGAGTAGAAAAACGACAGATCTACATCTTGAAAAAGACAGAAAATCATACCCTCGAAGACGAGCGTAGATCTCCCTCGAATCTCTCCCTAGGCGGCGACTCCGTCGTCTCTCCGACCAGAACTTATAAAATGAAGAACAAAAAACTTTTATTGCATAATACTTGTCTTGAAAATTGTACACTACAATTGTTACATTGAATTCTGAGGCGAAGTCTCTTATTTATAGCTACCTAAACCAACTTAGAAACACCTAGTTCTACCCCTCGTCCAAGAAAACGCATTTTGGAAAGATCTCGAATCTCGGTAAACCGGAGGCACACCTCGGCAAACCGAGGGCAATGTTGCCTTTTTTCTTCTTCCAACTTAACTTGGAAAGCTCTGGAATACCCTAGGCCCATTTCTTTCGTTCAGTCCACTCCAGATTCGTCCATAATGCTCACTCCAATATTTCGTATCCTAAAAATAATCAAATAATGCATGAAATAATATCGAAATAAGGAAAATAAACACTAAGTGCAGATTTCTCGACTCACGAACCCGACATATGCTATTCAACTCAAATGGTTCATTTTTATAGGTTGAAACAACTAATTTTAGCTCATAATGGATAGAATGTTGATGCCGTAGGATAGAGTATTTTAACCGTTATCAAGCCACCGACTAAAAATAGGCTTATTTACAAGTGAGGACATATAGTACAAAAATAGATATTTATCTACAGTCGCGGGCTTGTAGTGGAGCCGATAGGTTGCACTCCTGATGGCCTCGCTGATCCCTGTATATTTTATATCCTTGTCTTGCCAAACCAGAGGTAGTCTCTTCCTCTAAGTGTCATGGGTGATGTCGCTGGCGGACCTAATGACATGGGGTTCGCGGGCAGGCCCCCTAGCCTGATAGCGTCGCATAGAACCAAAAGGCTTGGAGCAGGCCGACCGCTTGCGTGTTCAAGAATTGTGGTGGCCGGTGGCTTTCTCCACTATTTTGGGGTCGGATGGACCCGAATAACGATGCATGGGTTGAGGTACGATTTAGGCATATCAATGGCCTCTACTCCGCTCCTTAAGCATTTTCTTGAAATGTTAGTGTTGGAAAGGTGTCCTAAACCCAATCGGGTCGGACCGGATCCGACCGGGTCGGGTCATTTACAGTCTATTTAGTTCATGTAATAACTTTATTATGATTAATAAAAGCACTTATGTTATTATATATTGTTTGTCTTCATATTATTTGTTGTATATATATAGTAACGTCCCTAGTATCGATCTGTGATAGAGAAACCATGATAGTGATTATGGTTGATGAGATCTCTAATCACTATAACAAGGTTGGTACTTAAATGTCTCTAGTCTTACATATTATCAAATGGGACATTGATAGTATAATCAGACTAGCACGTATTGGATGTCTTCTACTTTTTAGAAGGTAGGGATAGATCTCGTCTATCGAAGTGTAGGGACACTTGGACTGTACGTGGACGTGTATTAGAGAATGCGTACGTTAGACTGACCCACTTACATTAAGTGTCACACTATGTGGCGGTTGTGTAATTATCCTTTTGACCGGAGTCTTCATGGCATCACGGTGTGGATTGTCATGCTTTGACACTATTGAGATTTCTCCTAACCACGGGGCGATCATGCGGTAGTGATTGGGTATGATATTGAAGCATGCGGAGTATACATGATTGGTCGTCCGGGAATCGCGTATCCTATGATTGGGATTGAATATCCGAAATGGCCTTCTTATAAGGAATGTCTAGCTCTCGAGAATCTTTGCAAAGTGGGAGTAAATGTGTTATTCCGAGAGAGCATGATATCCAGATTATAAGATACGATCGTCAATGTATTGACACTCGAGATACGATCGTATGGATATTATTACAGCGATAGGATTGTAAGTTACACGGTAACTGCTTCACATGAAAGGTAGTAGTCATTGCTTTTGACTCTTCCGATAATTGGGGTCACGGTGTGTTGCTGTGACGCTATCCCGTGATCGTTAGGTATAAAGGGCATTTTGGTAAATTGCACTTTGTGTCTACGGCCAACATATTCGGAAGCCTATCGGGTCACACACATATGAACATCGAGTCGGATTAAAATGCGGTTATAGTTGATAACCAAATAAGGAAAGTTTATCTCTAGACTATAAAGGTTATAGTGGTAAATTAATATGGTGGTATTTATTTATTATGAATAAATAAAATACATGATATTAATTATATACATAAATTAGATTAATTAAAGAATATTCCGGAAGTCAATCTTTTGGGATATGGGGCGCCACTTTTGAGTGTACAAGATACACTTGGATTGTGCACTTTAATTAATAAGATTACCATAATATTAATATAAGATATTAATTGATTTTGAAAAATAGATTTATGGTAATAAGATAATTATAATCAATATATGATATTGATGAGAATAAATTATAATTAAAGAGATAAATCAATCTAGTTGATTTTCCTTATTTTATTAGAAAAGGTTTTCTTCTCTACACTACTATTGGGGCGCCACTTCCTCTATAAAAGGAAGTGGGTGTCAAGCTCTTTTGTACAACACAATTGCAAGAGCTCATAGTTCTTGTGTAAAATAGAGAGCTCTCCATAGTGAGTTTGTGAGGAAGAAAAGGTCGGTCTAGCGGCGGAGTTTTTCCGATAGCAATCCAAGGAGGATTCCGCGAGGGGTTCGTGTGGATTAGCGATAGAGGCCGAGACTGCGTGGGCGGCTTGCGCGATTGAACTACTCTCCGTTGGCGGTCAAAGCGACGATCTTGTAGATCATCTAAGGTATAACCGTCAAACTACTTAACATGTTTATTGCATTAAACGAAGAACGATCTAGAAAAGGAAATCAAAATTTTAAACTCCGCTGCGTTAAACTAGTGATTTCCTAACAGTGGTATCAGAGAAAGACTTCGAGCTTAAGCAATAAGCATAATTTAAATGCGTAGTATTTAATCGATAGATGCAAGATTTAAATCGCAAACGTTAAAACAAAAAAAAATATAGGTTCATGGGGTTGGCCGATCGCGGCGCCAATCCTCGGCGGCGGCGGCGGCGGCGGCGGTGGCCTTCGGTCGCTCGTCCGTCGGCTCTCCTCTTCCTTTGGGGAGATCAACCCTTTTCGCTTTGTGATATTTTATTGTGCATAGATATCTCGTTTGTTTAGTTGTGTCATATGGCCAACCAATGGTTCAAATAGTTTGGACCATTGGGAAACCATATGGGACATTGGCCTTTCCAAATTTTGATTTGGAATAGGCCAGGCCCTTTCCAAATATTTGATTTGGAATAGGCTTGAGCTTGTGCCACTTCAAAATTTTGATTTTGGAAAGTGGCTGAGCCTAAACTAAAATTATTTGGCCTTTCCAAATATTTGATTTGGAATAGCTTCTAGGCCTTTTCCAAATATTTGATTTGGAATAGGCTGAGCTTCAAGCCACTTCCAAAATTTTGATTTTGGAAAGTGGCGTGCCTGAACTAAAATAATTTGGCCTTTCCAAATATTTGATTTGGAGTAGGCTGAGCCCTTTCCAAATATTTGATTTGGAATAGGCTGGAGCTTGCGCCACTTCCAAAATTTTGATTTTGGAAAGTGGGCAGACCTAAGCTAAATTTAGTTTTGGAAATGAAACAAATAGGAGACTTTATAATTTTAATTTTATTTTGAATAGTTCAAATTTAATTAAAATTGAAATCGATTTAAAATTAAATGTTAATTTTAATTTTGGTTAAATCATATAATTAATTAAAAGTTATTTAATTATTTGATGTGATAAAATAAAGACGCATGAGTAGTAGTAGTTAAAATTAGAATTTAATCTTTTTCATAAGATAAAATTGTATGGATTAGATGTGTAGATATAATGTGATTATATGGACCCCGATTGATCATGGACTCACCAATAGGATAGATGGGAATGTTTTCTTTATGTTGGTTTTTTGAAAATTGTCCTAGGCCGTTATGAAGAACGCGTGACCTAGTTTACTTTTTTGCACTTATCCCATTCCTCGAGTTCCCCTCGTGTGCGGCGGGTGTAATTATTTATTATGTAACAAGAATGGAGCAAGAAGTTCGAGACCAAGGAGAAATAAAGAACCCATTGGCGTCTGAAAGAATAAAGATCCTATTGGCGGTTGCGAGATACCCTTAGTTTGTGACCAGCGGTTTAGTCGGTTTTGTATTCAAACCGCACTCTGAAAAAAGTCCATGATCATACCGGTTATTTTATGCGCGGAATGTTGTGTATGTTTTACTTTATATGATATCGTAGTAATATGCACATAGTAGATGAGACCATAATTAAACCAAATTAATTAAGTGAATTAATTTAAAATTATTCCCACATCAAAAATCAAGTCGGAATTGCCTCCCCATATTATAACGACGGTGAAGAGCCCTTGTTCGACCCAACTCACCACCAAAGCGGGGTTGACCTACCTCGGGTATATCGTCGTTATTGAGATATGATCGAAAGAGATCTCATGAATATTGGGGTTAAGACTCGACTAAGAATTCTCTCGCCACCACCAAAAGCGGGTCGTTTGGATTTTAGAGGCAAGGGTTTGGCTAATTTCATAAGATGAAATATTGTCAAAGAGTCGATCGTCAAACAACAAGAATCGTATAAGATACGATCGACAAATCGTTGTCCACTGCTTAATTATTTTCGCCCATCACCAAAGTTGGGGTCGGGGTAGTTCGATGGGATCTTGCCCACTAAAGGAATTATTTTCTTGAAAGCCAATAGGGAATAGTTGGCTAGTGGGAGTAAAACCTTATAGATTCATTAAGTGCAAATTTAGGGTTTTTATACATGAGCTTTTACTTATTCTATCTTTTATTTATTGTTGTAGAAAATGTCAAACAAATTGAACCTTCGTTTTATCATCGATAACAAGCTTGACGAAACTAATTTTCTCGATTGGGAAAGAAACCTCAAAATCGTTTTGAGGCACGAGAAGATTGGCTATGTCTTGGGCGAGGCCTTACCGGAAAAGCCCGCCGAGGTTCGGGCCGCAGATGTTGTCGAGAAGTACAACAAGCACTGTTCTGACAGTACTGATGCTACATGTATCATGCTTGCTTCTATGACACCTGAACTGCAGAAACAGCATGAGTCCATGGACGCCTACTCTATCATGGTCCACCTGAAGGAGCTTTATGCTTCTCAGTCTCGCACTGAGAGGTACGAGGTCTCGAAGGCCCTGTTTAGTTGTAAGATGGCATCTGGGATCTTTGTGGGGTCACACGTGCTTAAAATGATCGGGTACATAGAGAGGCTTGGGAAGCTGGGCCACAAGTTGGAACGAGAGTTGAGTATTGACTTGATTCTGCAATCTCTACCTGACTCATTCTCGCAGTTTGTGATGAACTATCACATGAACAAGATAGATTGCTCCCTAGCGGAGTTATTGAACATGTTGAAAACTGCTGAAGGCACTGTAGGGAAGGGAAAGCAAGTGTTGCTGGTCACTTCAAGCAAGGGCAAGGCAAAAGCCCAGAAAAAGTCCAAGAAGGCGAAGGCTGCACCTAAGCCAACGCCTAAGATAGCAAAAGACAAATCCAAGGATGCTTGCTTCCATTGCGGTGAGACCGGACATTGGAGGAGAAACTGCAAGGGCTTCTTGAGTACCAAGAAGAAGCATTCTGATGCTTCGACTTCAGGTATATTTATGATTGAGATCAACATTACTTCTTCTAAGTCTAACCACTGGGTATTAGATACTGGTTGTGGTTCTCATATTTGTACGAATATGCAGGCACTAAGAAGAATTAGAGATCTGAGGAAAGGAGAGGTGGACCTACGCGTTGGAAATGGAGCAAGTGTTGCTGCGCTGGCCGTAGGAGTTTATTTTCTTTCATTGCCCAGTGGGCTAGTACTAGAACTTAATAACTGTTATTTTGTTCCCGCTCTTACGAAGAGCATTATTTCTATTTCTGCATTAGATGTTGATGGATTTTCTTTTACGTTTGAGAATAAATGTTGTTCTTTTTCACGTGATGGAATCTTTTATGAATGCTTGGCATACTTAGCAATGGTCTCTATATATTAGATATGAATGTTGACGTTCTTAATATAAATAACAAGAAAGCCAAAACAAATGACTTGAATGAATCCTACTTATGGCATTGTAGACTTGGCCATATAAATAAGAATCGCATTTCCAAACTCCATAAAGATGGAATGTTGGATCAATTCGATTACGAATCGCTTGATACATCTGAAGCTTGTTTACTTGGTAAGATGACAAAGTCACCTTTCGATTAGCAAAGGGATAAGATCCAATGAATTGCTTGAGCTCATACATACCGATGTGTGGCCCAATGTCAATTCAAGCCAAAGGAGGATGCTCTTATTTTATCACCTTCACTTGATGACCATTCTCGCTATGGTTATATATACTTAATGAAGTTTAAATCTGAAGCCTTCGAAAAGTTCAAGGAATTCAGAAGTGAGGTGGAGAAACAACTAGGTAAAGAAATCAAAACACTTCGATCCGATCGAGGCGGAGAATACCTAGATGGAGAGTTTCAAGATTATTTGAAGGAGAATGGGATTCTACTCGAATGGACTCCTCCCGGACGCCACGGATGAATGGCGTGTCTGAGAGGAGGAACCGCACCTTGTTGGACATGGTGCGATCCATGATGAGCTACGCAGTTCTTCCAAAATCATTTTGGGGGTATGCTCTAGAAACCGCATCCTATACACTGAACCGAGTTCCATCAAAGACGGTTGACTCTACGCCATACGAGGTATGGACTAAGAGAAAACCGAGCCTAGGTCATCTAAAACCTTGGGGTTGTCCGACTTACGTGAAGCGGATGATGCCCGACAAATTAGAGCCAGTGTCGACAAATGTCTATTTGTGGGATATCCTAGAAACCAAAGGGTACCAATTTTACCATCCCGAGGAACAAAGGTGTTTGTTGCCGGGGTCGGCCACTTTCGGAGAAAGAGTTTATTACGGATAGGGTCGGTGGGAGTAAAATTGATCTTGAAGAAATTCGAGAACCACTTACGGATAATAGTCGGTTGATGGAAGTAGAGGACTTGCCACACACGGATGTGACACCGGCCTCTACCGTAGACACACTAGCACCTCAAAGATCCACCAGGAGGCCGTGAACCCGAAAGGTACACTTGGCGTGTATCTCATGGAAGATGAGGACCACTAGAACTTATGAGGAAGTGCTATTAAGGCACGACAAAGAGAAATGGCTAGAAGCCATGAATTGAAAATGGAATCCATGAAAGACAACCAAGTTTGGAACTTAGTTGATCCTTTGAAGGAATAGTTCCCATAGGGTGTAAATGGGTCTTTAAGAGAAAGACCGACATGGACGATAACGTGACCACCTACAAGGCTAGGTTGGTGGCAAAAGGTTATAAGCAAAGACAAGGAGTTGACTATGATGAAACCTTCTACTTTGTTGCCATGTTAAAATCCATTAGAATTTTGCTTGCTATTGCGACATACCATGATTACGAAATCTGGCGGATGGATGTGAAAACAGCTTTCCTTAACGGGAACACATCTGAGGAAGTGTATATGACACGACTGAGGGTTTCACAACCAATGACGCCAGGATGGTGTGTAAACGCAAAGATCCATTTATGGATTAAAGCAAGCTTCGGAGTTGGAATCTTCGCTTTGATGAGATAATCAAACAGTTTGATTTCATCAAGAACGAAGATGAGCCCTGTGTTTACAAGAAGGTTAGTGGGAGTGCCATTGTGTTCTTAGTGCTTTATGTGGATGACATAACGCTCATAGGGAATGATGTGCCTATGTTACAATCGGTCAAAGCTTGGTTATCCAAGAACTTCTCAATGAAGGACTTGGGTGAGGCTGCCTATATTCAGGAATAAAGATCTATAGAGATAGATCCAAAAGGTTGCTTGGTCCTGCGCACAATCCACCTACATAGACAAGATCTTGAAGAGATTCGACATGGAGCGATCCAAGAAAGGATTGCTGCCCATGTCACATGGGGTCTACTGTCAAAAGGAATGAGTCCTAAGACGAGAGAGGAGGAAGGGCACAAATGAGTAAAGTCCCTTATGCTTCGGCAATCGGGTCCATCATGTATGCCATGTTATGCACAAGACCAGGCGCCTCGTACCCTCTTAGTATGACTAGTAGGTACCGGTCAATCCGTGTGATGGTCACCGGATTGTTTGTCAAGAATATCCTTAAGTACTTGAGGCGTACTAGGGATATGTTCCTGGTTTTCGAGGAGCGATGATTTAGTATTACGAGGTTACACGGATGCCGCCTCAAACCGACAAGGGCGATTTTAAGTCGCAATCTGGATTTGTTTTCACGCTTAACGGCGGAGCGGTGGTGGAAGAGTTCCAGCGAGGAGACTACTGCGGACTCTACAACGGAAGCCGAATACATAGCGACCTCGGAGGCGGCAAAAGAAGCGATTTGGATGAAGAAGTTCATTCATCGAACTTGGTGTGGTTCCTCTCATTGAAGGTCCAAAGCCTCTCGCATCTTGTGATAATAATGGAGCGATATCTCGATCAAAGGAACCAAGGTCTCATCGAAGTCCAAACATGTGCTACTGGCGCTATCACTTGATTAGAGAGAGTAGTAGATAGAGAGATGTAAAGATAGAGAAAGTCCACACGGATGATAACATAGTGATCCGTTAACCAAGGCATTGTCTCAAGCTAAGCATGAGAAACATGTTCACTTGCACGGCTTAGGCATATGGGTGATTGGCTTTAGGCCAAGTGGGAGATTGTTGGAAAGGTGTCCTAAACCCAATCGGGTCGGACCGGATCCGACCGGGTCGGGTCATTCTGATCTATTTAGTTCATGTAATAACTTTATTATGATTAATAAAAGCACTTATGTTATTATATATTGTTTGTCTTCATATTATTTGTTGTATATATATAGTAACGTCCCTAGTATCGATCATGATAGAGAAACCATGATAGTGATTATGGTTGATGAGATCTCTAATCACTATAACAAGGTTGGTACTTAAATGTCTCTAGTCTTACATATTATCAAATGGGACATTGATAGTATAATCAGACTAACTTGCGTATTGGATGTCTTCTACTTTTTAGAAGGTAGGGATAGATCTCGTCTATCGAAGTGTAGGGGACACTTGGGTATGCGTGGGCGTGTATTAGAGAATGCGTGACGTTAGGTGACCCACTTACATTAAGTGTCACACTATGTGGCGGTTGTGTAATTATCCTTTTGACCGGAGTCTTCATGGCATCACGGTGTGGATTGTCATGCTTTGACACTATTGAGATTTCTCCTAACCACGGGCGATCATGCGGTAGTGATTGGGTATGATATTGAAGCATCGCGGAGTATACATGATTGGTCGTCCGGGAATCGCGTATCCTATGATTGGGATTGAATATCCGAAATGGCCTTCTTATAAGGAATGTCTAGCTCTCGAGAATCTTTGCAAAGTGGGAGTAAATGTGTTATTCCGAGAGAGCATGATATCCAGATTATAAGATACGATCGTCAATGTATTGACACTTTCGAGATACGATCGTATGGATATTATTATAGCGATAGGATTGTAAGTTACACGGTAATCGCTTCACATGAAAGGTAGTAGTCATTGCTTTTGACTCTTCCGATAATTGGGGTCACGGTGTGTTGCTAGACGCTATCCCGTGATCGTTAGGTATAAAGGGCATTTTGGTAAATTGCACTTTGTGTCTACGGCCAACATATTCGGAAGCCTATCGGGTCACACACATATGAACATCGAGTCGGATTAAAATGCGGTTATAGTTGATAACCAAATAAGGAAAGTTTATCTCTAGACTATAAAGGTTATAGTGGTAAATTAATATGGTGGTATTTATTTATTATGAATAAATAAAATACATGATATTAATTATATACATAAATTAGATTAATTAAAGAATATTCCGGAAGTCAATCTTTTGGGATATGGGGCGCCACTTTTGAGTGTACAAGATACACTTGGATTGTGCACTTTAATTAATAAGATTACCATAATATTAATATAAGATATTAATTGATTTTGAAAAATAGATTTATGGTAATAAGATAATTATAATCAATATATGATATTGATGAGAATAAATTATAATTAAAGAGATAAATCAATCTAGTTGATTTTCCTTATTTTATTAGAAAAAGGTTTTCTTCTCTACACTACTATTGGGCGCCACTTCCTCTATAAAAAGAAGTGGGTGTCAAGCTCTTTTGTACAACACAATTGCAAGAGCTCATAGTTCTTGTGTAAAATAGAGAGCTCTCCATAGTGAGTTTGTGAGGAAGAAAAGGTCGGTCTAGCGGCCGGAGTTTTTCGATAGCAATCAATCCAGGATTCGGCGGGGGTTCGTGTGGATTAGCGATAGAGGCCGGACGCGTGGGCGGCTTGCGCGTTGAACTACTCTCCGTTGGCGGTCAAAGCGGCGATCTTGTAGATCATCTAAGGTATAACCGTCAAACTACTTAACATGTTTATTGCATTAAACGAAGAACGATCTAGAAAAGGAAATCAAAATTTTAAATTCATTGCGTTAAACTAGTGATTTCCTAACAGTTAGGTGGGGAGTAGAGTCTGTTTCTGGATCTGTTGCCTTGAAAAACTGTGACGGCTCACTATTGTGGCTGATCGCCTGTTAGCTTTGCCTAAATACCGTACTCAGAGTAGGTCTTTTCGTTGTTTACGTGTGGTTGATCAACTTTACCTCTTGTGGCTTGGGCCATGAATTGATTTTGATTTGATGGCTTTTGCGTCGTGAATCAACTTAGCCTTTGTTGGCTTGAGAGCCTTTGGTCATATAGAAGGCTCGCCCGAAGGCGAGCTCCAGATAAGATTCCGAGCTGAAGTCGGTCATATAGAGCGCTCGCTTAAAGGTGAGTTTTAAATATGATGCCGACATGAAGGTCGGTCTTATAAAAAGGTTCGCTTCAGGACGAACTACAAAATATGATGCCGACTTAAAGGTCGGACTTACAAGAAGGTTCGTTCCATGGCAATCTCCAAAATATGATGCCGACCTAGAGGTCGGTCTTACAAGTTTGGCATATGAAACCTTAGTCTTGGCATTGGTAGCTTGTTTTGTGGCTTGTAGCCTTTTTGTGCCGCGCTATGAAGCAGGCGACCTTGTCGTTTTTTCCGACATATTGTTGCAGCTTTTATGACGTCAAGCGTTTCACCACGGGGCTGCGCTATGAAGCGGACGGCCCGGATGCCGCGCTATTATGCGGACGGTCTTTTGTTGAAGAGAAAATCCATGTTGATGGCGAGCTTGTAACAGAGAGCTCGTGATAAGTGAGCTTGTTGATAGAGAGCTTATAATAAATGAGCTCACTGATATGGAGCTTGAGATAGATGAGCTCGCTATACTAATTTTTATTTTTCCGCATCCGACTTGTGGCCGCTGATTTGGGCTCTGAATGCATGTTTGCCTCATTTTTGTAATGATTTATCGAAGTGTTTCTGAGTTTGTATCTTCATTTTTTCTCGAAATATTCCCATCTTTCAAGTCCGTAGTTTGGGTCCGCTATGCAGGCATACGGTCCCCTTGTTTTTGATGAGATTGAGAGCGCTGAGTATCGATCTCGCTAAAAATAGCTGAATCGTAAACATCGGACCTACGGTTGTCGGATCTTGAGTCTGAATTAAAAATTCCGATGTGCGGCCCTCTTGTTTCAAGAAAGGTCGATGCGGGCTTGGTTGAAACAAATGCCAAACTTGGATCATTCCCGTTTGTTTGAAAATTTTCACCTGCGGCCCCTTTGTTTCAAGCAAGGTTGAGGGCGAACATGGTTGAAATAGGTGTTGAGTCTGTGCGATCATATGCCTATTTGGAGAGGTTGTAAATAGAGATCTTATAATAAGAGAGCTCGCATCTGGCGGCCTCACATATGGAGGCCTTATATCCGGCGAGCTCATGTTGGGAGAGCTTGAGAGCTTGTTTTTGGAGATCTCATAAAGGGAGCGTTTAGACATGTGTTAGTATTTCGGCCGTAACTTTCGGTCCCGATGTCCGTTTCGCGCGCAGGACCCCATTTCGGAAAGCTCTTTCCGATGCCGACGATATAGTGAGCTGCCATAGGCAGTTCATGGCAATTTCGAAGCCCAAATCAGCTGTTTTCCCTTCCACTTCGGACATCGAAGACTTTTGCATGTTTTTCGTATTTTTCTTATTTCATTTCCGAATTCAATAAAGATCTGATTCCGGATTCGTTCGTTCAGGAAAGTCTGTGATCTCGGCATCTTGATTTCCGTAATAAATTTCTGTAATTTTATATTTTTGGAACGTATGGTAATCGGGTAGCTATAAAATCCCGGCTTGTCAGACGATCATCTTTTTTGTGTCCCCTATATGGGTCCGATGTATCTGTGCATATATATACATATGGCCCCCCTTGTTTTTTGTGAGGTCGAGGATATTAAAGCATCAAATTTGCTAAAAAAGTCTTACTTGTTTCTGATGAGCTCTAGGACTGATTCGAAAAATCCTATGTGCGGCCCCCTATTTCAGACAAAATTGAGGGCGTTTTGCAGCAAGTTTGTTTGAAATAGATGTCGAGATCAAAAAAACTCGGTGCCTGTTTTGAAAATTCCAATACGTGGCCCCCTTGTTTTGGACAAGATGGAGGTCGCCATATCGCCATATCGCCATATTTGGCAGGTCCATGTTTGGCGAGCTCCAATCTTGTAAACCATTTATGACTTCTTGGAGTAATGCTAGCTTTATCTGTTACCTTGTAGACCTTTCAATTTGATCTTTCTCAAGAGCATACATTGTGCGGTCTAACGACTTGACATTGCAAACTTCACCGCTACCAATCATCCCGAGCCTTTGGTAAAGCTTCCCGTTAACCATAAAAGACAATTTAGGATCACAACTCTTCTTTTGTGAGTGGTGCTCTGGTTTTGATTTTCCTTTGCCAGAGGGAAAAGGCGCCTCACTCAAGCCGATCCTTCTGGCTCTCTCCAACATCTCTTTAAGGCCAGATTTAGGTGGCCGAAGGTCGAACTTTGTTTTCATTGGACCCTTCACTACACTTGTTAGAAAACAAGTGATGGTGGCGTCGTCAAGGATGTTTCTGGTCTGATTGTACACCTGATGAACCGCTCATAATAGCCCCTGCCCGATTCGCTTTCTCTCATGCGGACCTCATAAAGGTCCTCTATGGTCTTCCTCAGTCTGCTCGCCGACTCAAACTCTTTCATGAACTTTTCTAACAAATCCTATCATCTCTTGACCGAACCCCAGGGAAGCCCGTGAACCCAGGATGCGGCTTTATCTTGCATGATGCCTACTAGGGAAATGCACCAGGCTGATCTGTTTTGGGTCACTAAAGTGATGAGACCTAGGAATGCAGTGAGCCGATCATACGGACAAGTGTTCCCATTGTAGTAATTGTAATTGGGATAGCTAACCTTTTACTTCTTCGTTGGTAGGGTTTCGGTGATTCTCTTGATGTGTACATCGATTCCAGAGATCGGGGCGGCTTTTTCGGCGGGCCTCGACTTTTTCAGCTCTGCGATTTCATTTCTCATTATATCTATTTGTTTGACCATGACGGGATCAGCTCTTCATCTGGGCGGGGATGGTTCAGCTACTCGCTCAGACCGGTACTCTGAGTCCATATGGTTTCGTGATTCCTCCTGCTGAGCCCGATTTTCTCTTATGATCAAACATGCATCTTTTTCATTCCTACCCTCTTGCCTAGGCATTACGTTCCTTTCTGGGGGACCTAGACGGCTTAGGGCTGGAGCCCTTTCTTTTTCTCTCAGTCTTTTCAGAATGAATCCCCCTACTCGCTCTTTTCCTTAGGATTCTCACGACCAGGTCGTGCTGAAGCTTGGACGACCTCCTGATCTTTCTTGCGACCCCTTCGGCCCGACGAGTGGACACAATCCTCTACCTCTATTCTTTGAGGATGACTTGGGAGACCTCTGTCCGGCGCCCTTGGGTTGACCTCACTCCTGGGTAGGATCGCTTCCCGGACCGGTTATGGCGCCCGGCCCAGGGTTATCAGTCGAGAGTTGGCTAGATATATTCTATCTGCATACTTGGCATATTCTCTCATTTCTGTGAACTTAGGGTCCTCTTTGAATTTGGTTTCCCTTTTTGGTACCATCCCTTGGCTTCGCTGCGGTCTAGATGCCCCGATTGTGATTTTTTCCCTGCAGGCCTCTTCTAAAGCCGCGACGGCCTCTTTAGATTTGGATTTCTGATTCAAGACATTTCTAGAGTCGTCAGCGGTTAGAACCTCTCTCTGCGACCTATCCCAATCTACAGTGGGATTGTCAAATGTTTCTCCTCCACCCTCAGTGCGGGGTTGATTTTGTGCGCCCCCTTTTGTCAGGGTTTGTGGTATCAGTGGTAAACCCTTACTTCCTATCATCACCTTTTATGCAAGCTGGGAGTTAGACAGAGATCTTTTGGATAATGACGGTTCAGATGAGAGTGGCCGGAAATATGAATTTCAAGGGAGGAAGGTGATGGTTCAAACGCAAAAACCCCAATAATTTGTATGACCTTGTCTCAAAATTTGGTTTATTTTCCAAGAAGACAAGGTGGTGGCTGGTGGCTTTATCCACTATTTTGGGGGACGGATGGACCCGAATAAGGATCCATGGGCTGAGGTATGATTTAGGCATTTCAGTTAGGTATGAAGGGTATTTTCATAATTGCACTTTGTGCCTACGGCCAACATATTCAGAAGCCTATCGGGTCCATCTAGCCGGATTAAAATGCGGTTATAGAAATCACCAAATAAGGAAAGTTTATCTCGACTATAAAGGGTTATAGTGATAAATTAATATGGTGGTATTTATTTATTATGAATAAATCAAATACAAGATATTAATTATATTGATTAATTAAATATACATATAATGTATATGACTGACGAAATTATTTGTGTATATTGATGCATTTTTATTTTGCAAATTAATTAATCATAGCATTATTAATTAAGAATGTTTCGGATGCCAATTTATGGCAATATAGGGCGCAGATCTTGAGTGTATGCAATACACTTGGATTGTGCAATTTAAATAATGATATTACCATATATTAATATTAGATATTAATATATTTGCATAAATTGATTTATGGTAATAAGATAAAGATAGTCAATATTAGATATTGACAATATCTTGGAAATATTTAATATGAGACATTAAATTAAATCAGATAAATCAATCAAAGATATTTCATTATTTTATTAGCAAAATGTTTTCTTTCTCCTCAATCTACTAGGAAGCTTCTTCCAATCAGATTGAGACTACTAAATGGTTTGGCTAGCTCTTTTGTATATCACAATTAGAAAAGTTCTAATTTACTAGAAAAACTAAGAGCTTCCTAGAGAGAGTTTTGAGAGAGAGAAAAGGTCTGTTCATGTGGATCAACGGTAGAGGCCGACACTTGGGCGGCTTTGTGCAGAAACTACAACCGTAGACAAAGCGATGATCTATTTTAGATCATCCAAGGTATTCTCTTAGTCTACTTCTTTTTTGATTATAGCTTAAACGAAGTCGATCTTGGGTTGATAGGAAATAAATTTTAAATGCCGATGCATTCCTGCATAGATTTCCTAACACATTCAACCATTGGTTCTCAAGTTTTAACTCAGACTAAGACTTCATAAGGTAGAAAACCCTGAGCCTGACTCGATTAAAGCAGAGAAGGAGTTGATCCAATTTACCAGAGCCACCTGACATGGAACTCGGGTTGGAAGCAGTCAGCAGTGTGAACGGTGAGAAATCGTTGTGAGGATGGATTCTGAGAGGTCAAAGCACCGATCTTTCACCTTCGAATGTTTATGGACACAAAAGAGGCTGGTTTACATCTTTGAATCGTATCAGCGTGAAATCTGGGTGATGAAATCCTATATTTCGTGTCCTTTAATGACACAGAAGGCTTTGACCAGGCAGATGAACCGTTCCCATCATTATCACGATTCTGCGAGTTAAAAGATCTTTAATTACAGCAATATTATCAAAAATTAAACATAAGGGATAAGATAAGAAAGATTTCACCAAATCAGCGGAGTTCAAGCCTTCATGTTTCTGAAGAAACGTGTTGCGATTTGAACTCTAAGACCCATAAAACTCTGAGCTTTCAAACAGATAAGCAAAGAATCTCCATGGATATTCAATAGATAAGGTAGGAGATGAACAGGCTGGCCAAAATTTTGCGGATTGAAAGAGATTTGCAAAGGATTCAAAGGTGTGGTTTGAGAGAAAAATGGTAGAGCGTTTTAGGGTTATTGAAAACGGCGGATGAAAAGATGAAATGAAAATAGAAGACGTGTTTTCAGTGTTTGTGGTTTATATAGGTCGGGTAAGCGGGTCAAATGCGGGTTATAAGAATAGGCATGCCGGGTTACAGACTTTCTGGCAATTGGGCCAGGCTAGCAAGATGTTACGGGCTGGAAAATAAAAAAAATTAGGCTATTTAAGAGAACTGACATCAGATACTCTTAACTAATTTTTAAATACACATTTTCCTAGTTATAGAATCTCAATTCAAGATGAAACGCATCAGACTCTCTATTTTACATAATACGGTAGATATAAAGGGAAATTTACAAAATCTGGATGGATGCGGTAGATGTAAAGGAAATTTTATAGAATCTGTAGTTTACAATAAAAAAATATAGTATCTGCTGCAGTGTTATTTCTCATGTATGAATCTCTAAAATAGAGTTTTTAAAAGATTTACAGTATCTACTGCAAGTGCACTAACAAATGGTCCAGCAGGCTTTGATAATTAAAATCCAGCAACCAAAAATAAATAATTAATTATTAAATCAATAATTAACCACATAAATATGGTAGTTAACTAATTTAAATAAGTAATTAAATAATTAAAATTCATACAAAATTAAATAACACAAAAGTGCCATATGATGTAAACTTTGAAGTTTCAAGACTCATTAGTGACATGATAAAATAATATAACACATATTTGATATTATTTTGATAATTAATCAAAGTTAACAAGCAACTGGGGCATTATTACACGACATATCACTCCCCAAAAAAAATAATTTTCGTGATTTGTTTTTCTTTTATTCAGTAGATTCCTGATCTAGTATGCTTTAGTAATTAACATTTTCTTACATTAATAGAAAAATAATGAAGTGAATAACGTTTATTTAATTAGTATAAATAAGGGAGTTGGCAAAAGGGAGAATTTCCTGATTAGCTTATTTAATTTCTTCGTTGAACAATGTCAGGTAACAGATAGCGGATAAACTATAAAAATTGATCTAAACAACACTTGGGGTACCCACACATATACATATCGCTTCTTCAGAGTTGACTTGAAAAAGTGGTCAAAGTAACTTGCCTTTTTTTCTAAGTTGAAGATAAATTTATCAGATAAGAAAGATTCACACACGTTTCAAGAAAGGCTCGAACCCTGGTCTCTTACCAGGGTATAACCTAGAAAAATCACGAGACCGATGCCTCATTGGCAGCTAAATATATATTTTTTTTGATATAAGTCAGCTAAATATATTAATTAATGATATAAACTACTACAATTATGTACTCGATTAGATCTCAGTATGGGCAGGTTCCTTTGCTGGTAACATGTGTGGACTTCAAGTTGCGGTATTTGGAATTTTTAAGTTTCATTTTGTTTGCAAAATACTTGTAAAAATCTAGGCCCCAAACCCATATAAGAGGAGGGGGCCTCATCCCCAAAACCTAGGTTGTGAGGTAAGGGAAGTCTATCTCTTAATATGGTGGGTGAAACAACCACAAGCTCCCAATGTGGGACACTTTAACACGCCCCCTCAAGTGTGGGCCGGGCACACAAGGCCAACAAATAGTCCCAACACTTGCACAATAAAGGGTGGCTCTGATACCATGTAGAAATCTAGGCCCCAAACCCATATAAGAGGAGGGGGCCTCATCCCTAAAACCTAGGTTGTGAGGTGAGGGAAGTCTATCTCTTAATATGGTGGGTGAAACAACCACAAGTTCCCAATGTGGGACACTTTAACAATACTGCACGTTTTCAGCAACGATGTCAGAAATCGCCATGGATGCTCCATGGAAAAGAATCCGTTGGTAGATCCCCCTGTTTCATGGAAGCAGGTAGGAGTTGAAGCTGCACCTGGTGTGAGTGGTGTGGTTGAAGCTCCTGCAGTGGCGGAGGTGATAGATTCTGCTCCAAAGTGTGGCAATCCTATTGTGGTGGAGGCTATGAGGTTGAAATCTGGTAAACTTGTTACTCCTGCTATCAGCAAAACAAAAAAGAAGATCGTTGTGCGTGACTCTGAGTTGCCTACTCTCTCTGATTTACTTGAGATAGAAAAATTAGCTGATAATGCTCAAAATCTTGATTTAAATGAAGGCCTTGTGTTGGATAAGGCAAATGAGAGTGACAATGCACCTGCTGGACTTGCTCCTGTACCTGCTGAACTTGGTTCTTCAGGTGTAGGGCTTGTTTCTAATGGTGTTGTTGAAACTTTAGGACATGGTTGTGTAGTGGAGTAGGGGACTCAGTTAGTGGTGGATCCTGTCTCAACTACAAGCACTTTGGAGGCTGCTACTAATAAACTGGTTGTTGATGGTATTGGTGGTGTTGCTGTTGGGGATGTTTCTGTTAACCCTTAGTCTGCTGATTACTTAGGGAAGAATGCTACCAAAGCTGTGGATGAGGTTGCTTCTTGGGCACAACTGGTAAAGAATAATAGAGAACAATCAGATGATGTTGTTACTTTGACTGGTCATATTATTAGTGAAGAAACTGTGATGTTAGATGAGGAAGATGTGAATGATGATAGTTTGGAGAAATTGAGCCTTATTGGAATTTTCACTAGCAAATTTCCTGGAAGGGATGCAGTTCAAAAAATTATGAATTCTTGGCCTAGGAATTGTGGATACAATTATCACAACTCTGGTTGGATTGTGTTCTTGTTTGAGAAGGAGGATGATCTTTGTGAAGTGCTGCAAGCTGGCCCCTTCTATGCTTTTGGTAAGCCTATGATCCTGGAGAAGATGCCAATGCTGTTTAATTTCAGTAAGGAATCTAGCTCTATGGTGCCAGTTTGGATTCAGCTTCCTAATCTTCATTTAAGGCTCTTGAAGGCTAGGGCATTGAGTATGATTTTTTCCTTTGTGGGGTGTCCCCAGTACACTGATAAAGTAACGGCTTCTAGGAAAGTGCTGAGTTTTGCCAGATGCTTGGTAGATATTGATCTCAAGTTGGATTTGCCCTCTGAGATTCCTATTACTCTGCATGATGGGAAGGTCCTTATGCAACCTGTTTTGTATGAAGAAATGCCTAAGTTTTGCTCAAAGTGTAATAGACTAGGGCATAATGCTGCTGGATGTGATGATTCAAAGATAGAAGTTCATTCTCTGTATGTTGCTAGGTCTAAAAAACCTGGTGTTTCTAAGCTTAATCCCTCAAAGAAGAAGAAAGTGATTTTTCTTGATGAAAATACTGGCCCTGCTGATACTCAGATGAAGTCTACTAAGTCTCGCTGAGAAGTCTCATCGATGCCACTCAGAACTCTTGATATTGTTAATAAAATTTTCTCGATCTGCATTCTTGATAAAGGTAAGAGTAAGAATGTGGCTGGTTTAAAAGAGAAAGAGGTTGTAGTTGAGCAGGTTCCCACTCCTATTGCAAACATTTTTTATGTTTTAGGCTCTAATGTCAGTACTTCTTGGGCAAGTGATGCTGAGGCTGAGGATTTGGGGGATAAAAGAGATTTTATTGCTTCTGGTTCCAAGAAATCAAAGAAGAAAAAGAAGAATAAGAGGAATAACACTGCTGGTGTTTCTGGAAATGTTCACAAAACATCTGATGCTGTCTCTAGAGGTAAATCACCTCTAGGTAAACAAAAATGATAGGATTTTGGAATGTTAGAGGGTTCAATAAGGTTCCTAAACAATCTGCTATTGTCAAATATCTTAGACAACATAAGATTGCCTTATTTGGAATCCTTGATACTAAGTTGTCTCAGAACAGTACTGATCATTTTTTTAACAAGAAAATTCCTTCTTGGAAGTCTGTAAATAATTTTGGTTGCCATGTTAATAAGAGGATGCTGGTTATTTGGGACCCTATCTTTATTGATGTGGAGGTTTTTGAGGTGGATGCCCAGTGGATTCATTGTAGTGTCAAGGTTTTGGTCTCTGGTGTCTCCTTTTTGGCTACTTTCATCTATGGTCTTCACTCTGTGGGACATAGAAGGTGCATGTGGGACAGAATTAGGGAATTGAGTGTGTGTTCTTCTCTTCCTTGGTTGGTTTTGGGGGACTTCAATTCTGTCCTTTCAGTAGAGGATAAGTTGAATGGGAATATTCCCACAGATTATGAGATGCAGGATGGAGTGGATTGTTGTCTGGATGCTAATCTCTCTTATTTGAACTCTTCTGGTGAATTCTACACTTGGACTTCTGGGGGTGTTCTAACAAGAATTGATAGGTTTTTGGTTAATGCCTTTTGGTATGACTGGAATGTTAATGCTTTGGCTTTTTTTTGACCCTCCTGGTCTGCATTCTGATCATTCTCCCTACTGAATTTCTCCGAATACTGATTCTGGGATGAGAATGAAGCCTTTTAAGTTTTTAAATATGTGGATGCAGCATGATACTTATTTTGATGTTCTTGCTGATGTTTGGAATCAGGATATCCCTGGTACTTCCATGTACCAATTGTGTAAAAAGTTGAAAAGATTGAAGCAGCCTTTGAAGGAGATGAATAGGAAGCATTTTGCACATATCTCTGTCAAGTCTGAAAATGCTCAGCAGGCTCTTGGGGAGTTACAATCTCAGTACAATCTTGGGCCTACTGAGGACCTTGCTTCTCAAATTGTTGCTCAGAAAAAGGTTTGTTCTGGTTTGGAATGTGCTGAGGCCAGCTTCTTGTCTCAAAAGACCAAGGGGATGTATATGAAGCTCAGTGACAGGGGTTCTAGGTTTTTCCATTCTTTGGTTAAAAAGAACAATGTTAGGGATCATATCTCATATGTTAGGCTTCCAGATAACACTTTTACCACTTCCTATGATCAGATTGGAGATGCTTTTGTGGGTTTTTACTCTGACTTATTAGGTACTGAAGTCTCTGCGTCTCATGTTGATATGGATGTGATCAATGCTGGCCCTTCTGTTTCCAGTGATTTCTTGGATAATCTGACTTTGGATGTCACTGCCTTGGAGGTGAACGAACTTTATTCACATTAAATTATTGCAACACATTTGATACAAAAATGCAGAAAACAAGAGTAAAATGGAAAATTATTCGTTAGACTGAGGCGTGTAGAACGATGTCCTTAAGAGTTTATTGCCCCGATTAAATGCCCACGTTTATGGAAAGATGTCTCCCAAGATACAATAGTCTTTACCTTGTTCTGATTGTGGCATTTCAATGCAAACAAGCGGTCGAACTGATTAGGCCTTGAATATCTCTGTCTTGTGAAATGCACAAAAATGCAGTTTCTTATTTTGCTGAATTTTGTTGTGCATGAAAAATTTGTTGGGCAAAAAATCTTTGTTTTCATTCAAGGCAATGGGATTATATAGGCATTATGACAACCTTTGGTAGAGTAAGCAACTGTTCAGAAGTGGAAGTTATTAGTTGGAAATAACCAAATTTTGAACGGATGCCATTCTGCTCATGAACATAATACGAACAGATGCATTGTTTCAACAAGTTTGATCTGAACCGATGTTTGCTTTGGCTCACATAAATCACTCTACCTTTAGGCATTAATTTCTCATTCACCCGATATCGGAATCAAGTGATTCAAAAGCCTAACATCAACTACTATCTTAGTAGTTTCCAATACTGATTTTAGCTCCCGAAAATTCATTCCCTAACATATTTAAATCCGATCCTGAAGTTCACTCTTCATCACTTACATTTAAACCCATTTCTGAGCTAAAACACCATAAAGTTCCAACAATCCCTCACATGAATGAAAATTAATGCATATGTTATGCAGACTCTGTAGAGATATCAAACGGAGTTCTATTACAATGGGCGAGGTGGTTTGCTTCCTTGAACCTTCCTTAGTAGAATACCATCAGACATACTCGGCTAAGCAGTGAACTAGGTCTTGAACTACTTAGGCTTTGGTGCATGCCTAGACAATGATACCTACACAATAGACCCCATGGACTTCTCGAAGTTCTCATGGTTGTGTCCATTTTGGCCCTGGAACACCTTGGTTTCAGAAAGTGTGTTAGAGAATCAGGCCACAAATTCTCTCAGAAGCGGCCCCACCTCCAGATACATAGGTGACCTATAAAGAGTACTCTGTAATACCCCAATTGCTTAACCAAGATATAGGAATCGTTAAAAGCTTTATGCTTAACATGATCCCTTCGGCAGAAATCACTTTTGTTTTAATAGAATGGGTAAGTGCTAACTGTCCCTCATAACTTAGTTGTCCCTTTTGAACCATGATCTTGGGATCTCCAGCCACTATGGTTGGGTTGCCATTATAAGGGAACATTAATAAGCTTCAGTCCCATTCCGTTTGTCAAAAAATGACACTTGTTCTCTAGTTAGACCTTTTTATAAGCGGATCCGCAAGATTCTCCTTTGACTTTATTTAATCAAGGAAATCAAACCAGTAGAAATCAATTGTTAAATGGTATTGTGTCTACGATGTATGAATCGTAACTTACCATTTTCCATATTACTATGTGCTTGTTTTATCACTTACCGACTATTGCATGCTAATAGTGTTGGAAGTAGCGCCCGAAAGACAATTTTTGTAATTGTTTTTATTAAATGACAGATTTATTCTCATCTTATTATGTGCTTCGTGCTCATAAGTAATACACTGCTGAAAACCTCAAGTTGTATCATATGTAGCCATATAACTTAGTGTGTTGTCACAGGCGAGGATTAAGTTTATGGTGATACACTTGAACTGTTAGTCCGTGGAGAACTTAATCAAAGTATGGGGTCTATTGATTAAACCACCATTAATGCGCCCAAAACACTTTACGGTGTGAACATCTTTCCGGACCGTCGATATTGGTTATCTAAGTGGGGCATTTATATATGATGTAGTCATATAGGACTGGACCAATTTAATCTGCATTTCTCATATAATTCCGTGATTGATAAATCTTATTAAATCACAAGACGATCATATATGGATTAACCTTAATCCTAAAGTGATTGCAGACTCCTACTTGTTTCAAGATAGGGTTTGATGTGTTCGTTAAGGATTTCTAAAAGGCATGGTCCGAGTCACTTTTACGTTTGCACTATTCTGGAACGAGTGAGGAGTGTGTGTCTCATAGATACGGAATCCATTCCTTCTTGCGGGAAGTAGAACGACAATCCCTTTATTTGTTAATCCAACAAACTGATCGATCCGTGGAGTTCTTATTGGTTATGAACTAATTGATCACTAGTGGGTTATTGGTAAATAAGGATAAGATGTGATGAAGAAGGTTTACGGAAACATTCTCGCTTCATTACGGATTGTCTATGGAGGGTTAGTCTATATGTAATGATTATATCAATCGACACTTATTGACTCGACACATTGAGAATAAGTTATATCTATAATCGATGGAGTTCAGTTTCAAATTT
The DNA here is from genome assembly GCA_026214975.1 of Gentiana macrophylla. NCBI lineage: Eukaryota > Viridiplantae > Streptophyta > Magnoliopsida > Gentianales > Gentianaceae > Gentiana > Gentiana macrophylla. Next base: position 22,655,831 of record CM047815.1, on the reverse strand, counting down.
ATGGTGGCGTAATTATGAAATTAATAAATTGAATGGATATATTCTAGTTGATGAATATTTTATTCAATTTATTGTAGCTACTGGTTATAGGTCTATGGTTCCCGGGTTGGCTCTTAAGACGTGAGTGAATTCTCGTATTTTGGAACCTCGAGAATAAATTAAATAGTTGGTCTATTTAATGAATATGTAGATATTATTTATTTGGTAAATAATATGTAATATAGAAAAGACATTTTCTATTTTCCCAATTGGCATAAAAAATGGCGCCACTTTATTTGATTTTGGGAAAAGAAATTTTCTCCTAATTAATTATAATGTGGAAAATATAATTATTTATGTGTTAAATAATTATAAATAAGGAATTAGTTTTCTTATTGGATAAATAGGAAATTTGTTTTCGTATTGGATAAATGTTTTTATTTTCCTTAAAGGAAAAGATAAATATGTGTGTATAAGATAAACTCTCAAACTATTTGGTTACTAGCTTTTATAAAGAGAGTTTCTCCCAACACAAAAGAGATTGAATCCAACGCCATTTTGGATGAAAAAACCGACGCCAGTTTTTAAGAAAAATAGAAATTTTGTTTTCTTGTTTTAGCCATTAGGAAGAAGAAAAACTAGGTTTTTTTTGAAAGCATATTCGAGGAGGTTTGAATACAGGATCGACGTCCACCAGTCGTCGGTTGGACATACAATCCGGAAGATCACGGCATCTCAATTCGGTTGGGTAATCTCGTAACCTTTTCTTTAAGGTGTTAATTAATCGTTCATCTGTTAATTTGATCATAAAATTCATGGTTCCGCTATAGATCTTGATCTAATTAAGATATAGATGAATCTGTGTGGGTTCTAACTCGACTCGATTAATTTGAATTGGGTTTTTGGGTCGGATTCAGATTCCGGCAACTCCCACATATAGTATCAGAGACAGGTTAAAACTAAATTTTGACGATTAATTAATAATGAACGGATTAATTAATCAGGAGTGGAATAGTATTAGAATTGTATGTTGTATCTTTTTATATATTCGTTATATAAATATTGCGTGGTTGACGAGATGGATTGGGTTTGGTATTGTTTACCTGTTAGATCTGTTGTGAACCCGTTTTTTTGGGGATAGTAATTTGTTGATGACTTAATTTCTTATATAGATAGTTGTTTTTTCGGATCTGGTGCTATACATTCGAAGTTCGAGGCTTTCAACAATGGAGGACTTGGCGGCACAGCGGTTTAGCATTGCAACATCAATCGAGACGTCTAGGGTTTGAAACACTCAGGATGTTTTTTTATTCAATTTTTTTTTTCTAGAAAATGCGAATATTTATTTTAAGGAAAAAGGTGGAGGAAATATGTAGCAGCCGGGAATTGAACTGGAAAAAGGTGGAGGAAATATGTAGCAGCCGGGAATCGAATACAGGATCGACGTCCACCAGTCGTCGCTTGGAGATACAATCCGGAAGATCACGGCATCTCAATTCGGTTGGGTAATCTCATATCCTTTTCTTTAAGGTGTTAATTAATCGTTCATCTGTTAATTATGTTAGTAATACCATCCGCAACGGAAGCGATTTAAGGATCTAGATCTATAAATTACACGTAATAAAACAACTAGATCGATCTACATCTACAAGGGGATTGTAGAACATACCTCTTGGATCTCAAAATCCAAGTAGAAGAGCCGCAATGAAATAACAAACGAATATGTGAAAAGCACCACGATCTTCCGTACGTGTGATCCAAGCAACTCCCGGTGGAAGGAAATTCTCGTCTCGAATCCTCCCGATATGCTATCCGGAAAATCTCCAAGATTCTCCCTCTTATTCCCCTTGGCCGAAAAATTTTCTTCTCCTCTCTAAGAGGTAGAAGTCGAAATTTGTGTTGTGTAAGGCTTGGGAGAACTCTCTTTATATAGGAGAGTAAAACTTAACCTCCAAGGATTTTATTTTGCAAATAAATAAATCCAATAAATAAAAGATAATTTCATAATATTCTAGAATAAATCTAGAATAATATTTATCTTTATTTCTTACCATAAATATTTATCCAATAAATATTTTGTGCACATGTCTTATTAATACACAAGAAAACTAATTTCTTGTTCCATAAAACATGAGTGGGGGCGAAATTTGTAGCTTGTGACCTAGTCACAATAATTTCGACTAACACACTAAATTGGGCCAAGATTATGAAAAATATATTTTTCACATATTTAATTATTTAGCCCAACTAATTTAATAGTCCACTAAACAATTAATTCACATATCATTTTAATTAAATTCTAATAAGAACTAAATTAATATTATTAAGATTCGACGTCCGAGAATAGCTATGCTATATTGGAGGCACGTCGGGGACCATGGACTAATAATCAGCAGCTCCGATAAATCAAATAAATAATTATCTTACGAACAAAATAATTATATTCGATAAATCATTCACAGGAATATGCCACCATAATCCGGTGACTGCACTCCTCCGATTATAAGATTATATTTATCTCCTCATGAGAATGATAATAAGCGTCCATTGATATAATCATTACATATGGATTAATCCTCCATGTTATCGTTCATTCTAAATCGGGAAGTTACCGTTAACCCTTTTGAAACCTCTTATCCTTATTTACAATTAACCCCCTAGTGATCAATTAATTCATACAACTCACTGGTAGCTAATCAGCGCAATATGAACTCCACGGATCGATCAGTTTCTAGGGTTAACAAATAAGGGAACTATCTATCTACTTCCATAAATGGAAGGAATGGATTCCGCATCTGTGATAACACAGACTACTCACTCAATCCAGTACAATGCCAAGATGGGGTAATTCAGACCACAAACTCAGTGTAATCCTTAACCGTCAAGTCAAACCTCATACTGATTCAAGCAGCTGACTGTGATCACCTAAGGATTAAGATATATCCATAAATATGATCATCGATAGATTCGATAAGACTTCTCGATTACGGAATTATATCGTGAACTCTAATCAAATCGGTCCAGCCCTATATGATATATCTATCATATATAAATGCCCCACTAGGTTCTCTTAACCGAAAGTCCGGATAAGACAATCACACCTATTGTGTTAAGGCGCATTAATAGCGCGTTAAAGGAGAGACCCGATACTCTCGATTAACTTCACTACGGGCTAATTGTATTTTAAGTACATCTTCACTAACTCAATCCTCCCATGTATATCCCATACACTGAGTTAAGTGACTACATAAACGATATACTTTAGGGTTTTCTGTAGTGTAAATACTATTGTCACATCGGTGAATATGAGAATAATAAATATGAATAATAATATCATTTCATTTATTAAATAAAACAATTACAAAATTGTCTTTCGGGCATCACACCTAACAATCTCCCACTTGCACGAAAGCATGTGATTAATTGTTTTAGAGCACACCCTATTATTTAAAATACAACAAACTACATCTCCCACTTGCTCTAAAGCAATGGAGACCCATCCCGTATTCTAGTACCCATTAAGCATATCATAACCATTGTAGTTGACAAAATACACTCCGAGTGTGCCGTCGTAGGATAGGTCAGTGACTCAGGGAGTACCTACATCTAAATGTCATGGGTCTTAATGATTAGTCAGGTTGTCGGCTAGAGACGATCCATAGAATCGAAACGTTACCGGTCCTCTAATCATGTGGTACTTTCCCAATATGCTTTTGACCTCTAGTGATTTCGAAAATCATTATAAGCTACCCTTTCATCGTTTGCACATTGATGTGGTATCGGCTTCCAAATCTAGAATCACTCCCAGATCTGAAAAGGAAATCCTTAAGCTATATCGCCTCTCTAGCTACTACAAAAGCCGCTAATCACCCAACTAGTTAAAGTCGAGTTGGCGTTGCTGGATTCCTCCAGGCAATAGCTGCAACACAAGATTAAACACTGAGCCCGAGATCGACTTAACGATCATCCTCAATCTGACTTAAAGTCAAAATCAGTGTATCACACATATCCAAGTTCACACATGAATATGTCCGCATATTATTCCTCGTTCTCTTCAAGATACTAAAGGACATACTAAATTTGCTTTGTTAACCGCCGAATCTAAGATTTGATCAAAGTTGACGTTCAATAACCTGACCATCTCTTACTAGAAAGAGAATCTATCCCATTTCTCTTGATCCGAAGATTTAGAGTCATTCCTGAGGCAAAGGGTAGAACTTCCTCGTTGAATGTTTGTTCGGAGAATTTTGCATCACTAAACAAAAAAATAATTTATAAACCTATACCTAACATGCAAACTAACTCCTAACCGACCGAATATCGGGTAATTGCTAGCATAGTAGGGTAAGTACGGGTATCGATCCACAGGGAATTGGGATGTTGAACCTAATCTTATTAATTCCTTAAATTGTTACTACTATTTATTACTAAACCTAAACTAAAACGGAAAATAAACTGGACAGAGGATTGTCAATCCAAAGCCAGGAAGGATAAAAGCGAAAATTAATAAATAAAACTATAAACGAAAAAAACATAAACTAAAGATACATGGGATCAAACAAAATATAAACCAAGTGATTTCAATCCTAGTTCATCTCATGATTTTAAGTCAAATTGTGGTTTCAGCATTACACGAGATACAAACTCCTAATTCCTTAGTGAATCCGTTTCTCAAGCTATGAATTCCTAATTCCTTAGTGAATTCAATTATCGATCTCTCCTCTTCCGAATGTTGAGACCAATTTCCATACAAAACGAAGGTGTAGATTCAGGTTAACTCTCGTATTTTAGAATCTAACAACCTAGATACTTAATCCATTAATTTGTCACGAATTAATGATTAAAGATCCTATCTTTCTATGGTGATCTAGTTTACGCAACTTTCGTATGTTGTAACTATCAATCGCAAACCAATCTCTCGATAAAGTTCACACATAGCATCATAATCAAAGAAAGATACAAAATCAATTAAAGATCATAAAAAACAAATAAGGACTGAATAAATTAAATAAATAAACTCACGTAGTTTGGTACATGATTGAATCCATGAATCGAAAACGGAAGAAAAACGACATCCTAATCTAACCCGGATCACCCGAGCACAAGGCTCGGGTGACCGGCCTTGGAGCTCCCAGAAAATAGTTTCTTGCGGCTGCTATGTGTTTGTGTAGTATCAGAATAATAATAATGAATTAGGGTTTAATGCATGCACATATTTATAAGGAAGCTAAGGCGGCTGGAATAAAAAAAAAGATAACTAAGGCGGCGCTGCTTTTGTTTAAGTCGGTATTGCTGGAAGTCGGCCATGGACGCTAGTCTGAAATCCTGGACGCTGCTCGTTAAAGTGCTTGGACGGAGCTAGAACGCGCGTTTGCGCCAAGTCGAACTCTCAGTATTATACACTCGCTCCTTGGGCCTTGATCCTACCACCTTGAACGCCCGTGCAACAAACCTTCTTGAAGATCGAATCGAATTTGCTCTGCATGGAATATTTATTGGAATAAAACTTCTAAAATTCATATCTTGAGTTGTAGACCTCCAAAAATTATGATCCGAATGTCATAAAAAAGCTCTCGGAAAACTCTACAACTTTCATTAAGGACTCTTCTTCAGAAAACGCCTTTTGATTAGCCCGTCAGATATTAGTATATTTCGGGATTTTCCACTCGAATTCATCTCTTTAAAATCATCCTTTCCATCAACAATGTGTATCTACAATGTAGGAAAAACATACCAAAGCATAACATAATCCTAAAATAATATAAAATCATGATTTAAACACATAAATCGCTACGTTTTGCAATTTAACCTATTAGAAACACCATTTACTCAATTAATCGATTATAAGCTCGATTTCTATGAAAATCCTAAGAACATGGGGAATATTGACATAAAATATATCCTTATAAAACGTATAAAATCACCCTTAACAATGTTGCATACACAGATGCATCATCTTAACCAATAAGATGGATGGGAAACCAGTGACTGATTCTAATGAATTCAACCGAGTCAAACTCTTTAGAATGTTGTCCAAATCTCATTGCGAGAATTGTGGCATTGTCGATTCGACTTCGCTTAACACACCCATGTTGATTCCAATCAGTGCAAGTGTTATCCTTCACAAACACTAATATATGTATATATTCACTAATGTACTAAAATTGATATCCAGTCTACAAAAGACTTATCAATATTACAGTCAAATCCACATATTGTAGAAATATATGACTTCCAATGACCGAGAGGTTTCTTTTTATCCACAAAGGACATAAGCCTTGATAAATATCCTGTCATAAGTTCATAAGGCAATACCCTTTCGTTTCGAATGAATCCAGACTCCGTTTGTTTGGCAAAAAAATCTCAGGGAATCACCCATATTTTCTGCTTTTGAACGAAATCATGCAATACTAAGTGGTAATAGAGTCCAAGGTCTGATTAACTCTCTACTTATTAGGGAATTACCCCTAGACCACTCAATCTTTGCTCTGAAAGATAAACTTTCCTATTCATTCTACTCTTTTCCGTGTAGATCCAATTACTCCCACTGGGCCTGAGACGCTCAGGTGGTTCTATAAGAGCATGAACAGAACTGGAGTACCGAACTCCATTCATAGGGTTATGGCTATTAAACCAACCTCTATTATCAGAATCCTATACTTCTCACCACAGAGCCATAGGTCATCAATCGATCCTCAGACTACAAAGTCCGCAGAAACCGTAATGGGTAATGGATAAACCATACTCCCAATACTTACTGGGTGGATCGAAATTCTGATCTAGTTTAGTAGTATTTAGTGTTATCACCAATAACCGATGTTGGATGTGGTCTGATTTTAATCAGTTAGTAACTACCTTGAGTAAATGTACTTCAAGGTTCAAGGTTTTGCTGTTCATGGACTCTATCAGAAAGGATGCAACAGTATAACTGTCCCTTCCCGATTTCAAGAATCCTATAAAAAAAACCTTTTTCTCAATGCTACAAGATATATAACGATTGGTCACTGACCGAACGTGTGCGTGAAATTCACAGACCTACCTTCAAGCACCGTGTGCTAAATGCTTATATTTAAGGAAGTGGGGTGAACCGAATCCACACCTTATCCATAAATTCCAAAGCATATTCTAGGTAGACTTCTCGGTCTTACATTTCAATGTAAACCGTTATTTCGCTTCCAATATCTTTATTGAGTTAAGCAGTGTATTGTAGCACATCTACAACTATGTAAAGCAATTCAACGGTTTCTCCTTTAGTGAAAGCATTTCACTATGAGGCAAAGCCGAGCATCACCCCAGGACTATGTGATGGCCCATTTCTGAGTATAGAATACTCCATCTCAGACAAAATCAAAGACACCTCAGAATATTTTGGATAAACTTACCGGAGTGTTTGAATAGTTATCAGACAAGAAGTCACTACTCGGAAGCTCCTACTAGCTTGTATCTTTCATCAGACCCCAAAGGTCGTCATGAACAAGCTATGTTACTTCTTTATAACCATTATCCTTTCCCAATTGAAATGAAACTTAGTCATTGAACCTTTGAGACAATATAACAAGACTGGAGAAAGGAATCACCCCGAGCCGCCTTGAGTCTTGTCTTTTTTGGGATTATGCACTAACTATGGAATATGAAGAAGCGTTTATCTAAATATCGAAACCAATTGCTTTTAATGGTTCTTAAGATGTGTTTTATATACATATTTCAGCAGTTCTAAGTGGTTTTGACTTTGTCAAACAAAAGTCCGAGTCTTGGATTCGTACTACAAATGGTATATTCACTTTCTATACGACAAACAAATTATCGAATAGAAGGTAAATCCTTTCGTTTCAGCGAATCTTAAACCGAAAATAAATTTTCCGCGATATCCAAGGATTGAATCCGAGATTCATTTCCTTATATCACTCCCACTATTCTCGCTAAAATTAAATGCACGTTGTTTACTCTTTTAATCGTTAAATGCACTGCTACCTTGTTCTTCCAAAGAACTTAGCTCGAGAAAATCGCCAAGGATTCATAGGTTGGTGATCCAAAATCACTGTCCTCATCCTATGATTTTTAGTTAATTAATTTTCAGTTCAGCCTTAAAGTTTTCTCAATTTAGATGACTAACACTTTTAGACATCTTCTCTCATTCTTGACTTTCCGTGAATGGAAACAGTCTTGAACCAGCGGTTCGTTTGAGTAGACACTACTCTTGAACCGTGGGATGTCTGTTTCGAGTGTTACTGGTCGGGATTTCTCGGACTTTTTAATATACAAGAAAAAATAACAAATCATAACATTAAAGCCCCCACTAGTTTATCGGTTCCAAATACCGTCTAACGAGCAATGCTTTATGATTTTCCGATTTTTTCGATTAAAAAATCTTTCGTACATAGTTCCAATGTTTCCAGAAAAACAACAAATCATGGAACTCCCACTAGTTCATCGATTCCAAATATCGTCCAACTAGCGACATTTCATGACTTTCCGGTTTTTCAATTAGAACGGTTACGTGTGTAGTCAGTTACACTTTTCTAATGTTCTAGAAAAACAAAAAATCATAAAGCTCCCACTAGTTCATCGATTCCAAATATCGTCCAACTAGTAACACTTCATCATTTTCCGATTTTTCAATTAGAAAATTACTCGTGTAATTACTACACACTCAAAATTCACTAGAAGAATTTCAAAGTCCGAAATCACCTTTGATCAAACTAAGTTTGTCTTCCGTTTGACACGAATGATACTAGTGGCATACCTGTATGTCACTCTGGTTTTTTAAAAGGCTTAAGAGAAAATATCTCTTCCGAAAATTAATTGCATTATCGATTAACTAGTTCAACGTCCTAGTTACTTTCCACTTTTTAAAGAAGTCAATACTAGTCAATTATTAATTTTTAAGCAATTTAATAAGGGATATTATGCTGTAAATAAAATGACATATATTAATTCAAGTTTAACACTACTATATAAGTTTATTTTAGGAATTGTAAACTAAAATTAAGTCTACTCTACCATTCCAAGGTTTTAACCTCGCATCTCAGTGCCGCCGTAGGGTAGGTCAAAGAGATGGCGGTTAAATCGAGACAATCTCATCAATGAATAACTTGTGAGAATCGAACATCCCACGAGAATCGAACATCCCTTTATTCATTGACTACCTTCCTTTCTTAGCCTAGATATTATCAAGAATTCCCATGATGAGTGTGACCTACAATATCGGATCTCTTAGGTACGCCCCGAGTGTGCCGTCGTAGGATAGGTCAGTGACCCGACGAGTACCCGGAAATCCTATCCTTTCGGAGACCAAGCCATGAATGTTGATAGGGGTGAACACCATCCGTAGGGGGACGAAATCAAAGCGCCGTGAGGCGTCACCCTTCTCTCACTTACTTGTATCTATAGTAGAGGCCGTGGGGTTGGTTGTCACCTCCCCCGCTCCCACTCAATATTTTGGAAGTGGTGGTGGGTTAACTAACCACGTCTTTTTTATGTTAACATAAAAGCACATCAAATCAAGGATTCCGAATGGTGTCGGTAACGTAGGCAAGCCTACCCGTCCTATTCGTTGGAACATATGTGACAGTCGGACGAAATCGGGTCAAGAGAGCCCCATTGAGATAAGAAGGAATCACCCCTCCGCTCGCCGGTGTAGCTTAGTCTTGCCGGACCCCATGCATACATCACACTAGGAGGGTTAAGTCGGTCGAGCCCAGCTCGATTGACCACCCAACCTTTGTAAGCGAACCGTTTTTATCCAAGATTTATTGTTCTTTTACCATCATTCAATCTCGTAGACACTACGAATCGAAAACGTGATCTCATTTGGGCTTTTAAGGCGGTTCACCGAGAACACACACCGAAAAGGCTTAACGATTTCATAACCCATCCTCGGATCTTTAATTAGTTACTAAATTAATTAATTACCACGTATTAATTAAATTTCAACTAATTACACGAGTTTGTATACATGCCTATTTTAATTACCAAAATTAAAATTCTACATGTATGCATGGAGTGGATTTATGATATGATGCATGTCATGGCAATTCCGATTTTATATCTATTTTATGATCAAACACATAAAAAATAAATTGCGGAAAATTTAAACACCGAGATGGATCGTTGGTTCCCCCGTATCTAACCTATTTAAAAAAAAAAACACAAACAAACCCTAACTAGGGTTTACAATTTTCTGATCTGCTGCTGCTGCGTATTATCGATGATCGTACATCCAAAAGAACTTTGATCGTCACGAAACTTTGTGAACCTATTCTTCACTCCTCCTACTTGAATATGGACGGTTGGATCTGTGTTTTGACGGCCCAATTGATCCCAGTAAGCCGCCGATCCAACTGCTGCATCTGTTTATAACTGCGGTGCAGCAGTGTCTTCCCGGGGCCGATCGGGCATCGAGACAAAACCCGATCGACCTGAAATTTTTATGGCATGATTATAACTCCATGATAGTAAATCTGAAAGATCGGATCAATGTTTCAACGTTCCAAACTCTTCCAGAAATTCGACGAACTCACAGCTAGGGTTTTTATGGCTGCTGTGCTTTTCGGTTACAGCAACAACTTTATTGCACTGATCTGATATGGAGACGGACTCCGATCGACACCAAATTTTGAGGGATTGATCATCAACTTTTATTCTTCATTCTGACTGGAGAGATTGTCGTTTCAACTGCTCAATCTCCGGGAATAAATAAAAAAACGAACAGAGACAAAACAGATCTACTTCTAGGAAACTAAAATTACAAAATTTCCTATATTCATATAAACGAATTTATATGAGTTTACAATAGATCTAACGAGTAAACAATACCAACCTCAATCCATCTCTTCAACCACAACAATCGCAACATAAAAAAAATAAATAAATAAACATGCATTCGGCCGCTATAAAAAAAATTGGGACAAAAAATCTACTTGTTTACCACTCCTAGATCTAATATTTTATACGTATAAATATAGATCACCAGGCGACTGATACCACTGTTAGTAATACCATCCGCAACGGAAGCGATTTAAGGATCTAGATCTATAAATTACACGTAATAAAACAACTAGATCTACATCTACAAGGGGGTTGTAGAACATACCTCTTGGATCTTAAAATCCAAGTAGAAGAGCCGCAATGAAATAACAAACGAAGATGAGAGCACCACGATCTTCCGTACGTGTGATCCAAGCAACTCCCGGTGGAAGGAAATTCTCGTCTCGAATCCTCCCGATATGCTACCCGGAAAATCACCAAGATTCTCCCTCTTATTCCCCTTGGCCGAAAAATTTTCTTCTCCTCTCTAAGAGGTAGAAGTCGAAATTTGTGTTGTGTAAGGCTTGGGAGAACTCTCTTTATATAGGAGAGTAAAACTTAACCTCCAAGGATTTTATTTTGCAAATAAATAAATCCAATAAATAAAAGATAATTCCATAATATTCTAGAACAAATCTAGAATAATATTTATCTTTATTTCTTACCATAAATATTTATCCAATAAATATTTTGTGCACATGTCTTATTAATACACAAGAAAACTAATTTCTTGTTCCATAAAACATGAGGGGGGGAAAATTTGTAGCTTGTGACCTAGTCACAATAATTTCGACTAACACACTAAATTGGGCCAAGATTATGAAAAATGTCTTTTTCACATATTTAATTATTTAGTCCAACTAATTTAATAGTCCACTAAACAATTAATTCACATATCGTTTTAATTAAATTCTAATAAGAACTAAATTAATATTATTAGGATTCGACGTCCGAGAATAGCTATGCTATATTGGAGGCACGTTGGGGACCATGGACTAATAATCAGTGACTCCGATAAATCAAATAAATAATTATCTTACGAGCAATGTAATAATTATATTCGATAAATCAATCACGTGAATATGCCACCATAATCCCGTGATCGCACTCCTCCGATTATAAGATTATATTTATCTCCTCATGAGAATGATAATAAGCGTCCCATTGATATAATCATTACATATGGATTAATCCTCCATAGATCGCTCATTCTAAATCGGAAGTTACCGTTAACCCTTTTCGTAACCTCTTATCCTTATTTACCATTAACCCCTAGTGATCAATTAATTCATACAACTCACCGGTAGCTAATCGCATGATATGAACTCCATGGATCGATCGCTTAGGGGTTAACAAATAAGGAATCTGTCTATCTACTTCCATAAATGGAAGGAATGGATTCTCAGATCTGTGATAACACGTACTACTCACTCAATCTAGTACAATGCCAAGATGGGGTAATTCATACCACGCACTCGGTGTAATCCTTAACCGTCAAGTCAAACCTCATACCGATTCAAGCGCTTGATCGTGATCACCTCGTGATTGAGATATACCCATAAATATGATCATCAATTGATTCGATAAGAGTTCTCGATTACGGAATTATATCGTGAACTCTAATCAAATCGGTCCAGCCCTATATGATATATCTATCATATATAAATGCCCCACTAGGTTCTCTTAATCGAAAGTCCGGATAAGACAATCACACCTATTGTGTTCTGGGCGCATTAATAGCACGTTAAAGGAGAGACCCGATACTCTCGATTAACTTCACTACGGGCTAATTGTATTTTAAGTACATCTTCACTAACTCAATCCTCCCATGTATATCCCATACACTGAGTTAAGTGACTACATAAACGATATACTTTAGGGTTTTCTGTAGTGTAAATACTATTGTCACATCGGTGAATATGAGAATAATAAATATGAATAATAATATCATTTCATTTATTAAATAAAACAATTACAAAATTGTCTTTCGGGCATCACACCTAACAAATTAGATCATAAAATTCATGGTTCCGCTATAGATCTTGATCTAATTAAGATATAGATGAATCTGTGTGGGTTCTAACTCGACTTGATTAATTTGAATTGGGTTTTTGGGTCGGATTCAGATTCCGGCAACTCCCACATGTAGTATCAGAGACAGGTTAAAACTAAATTTTGACGATTAATTAATAATGAACGGATTAATTAATCAGGAGTGGAATTGTATTAGAATTGTATGTTGTATCTTTTTATATATTCGTTATATAAATATTGCGTGGTTGACGAGATGGATTGGGTTTGGTATTGTTTACCTGTTAGATCTGTTGTGAACCCGTTTTTTTGGGGATAGTAATTTGTTGATGACTTAATTTCTTAGATAGATAGTTGTTTTTTCGGATCTGGTGCTATACATTCGAAGTTCAAAGCTTTCAACAATGGAGGACTTGGCGGCGCAGCGGTTTAGCATTGCAACATCAATCGAGACGTCTAGGGTTTGAAACACTCAGGACGTGTTTTTATTCATTTTTTTTTCTAGAAAATGCGAATATTTATTTTAAGGAAAAAGGTTGAGGAAATATGTAGAAGTTCAAAGCTTTCAACAATGGAGGACTTGGCGGCGCAGCGGTTTAGCATTGCAACATCAATCGAGACGTCTAGGGTTTGAAACACTCAGGACGTGTTTTTATTCATTTTTTTTCTAGAAAATGCGAATATTTATTTTAAGGAAAAAGGTGGAGGAAATATGTAGCAGCCGGGAATCAAACTGGAGACCTACAGGTGGACAATACTTGCCCTCAACCAGATGAGCTTCACGCGTTTTTTGTTCATATTCGGCTGGGCCGGATTATATACAAATCCACATCTGCTTCTCTTTTATTAGAAATTAGTAGATCCATTAACTTGGGTTTAGGTTTCTTTCTATTTAATAGATTAGATATGGGGTACCAACGATCCATCTCAGTGGTCTATTTTACGCATTTACTTTCTTAGGTGATTGATTATGTGATATAACCATGTCATGGCATGCATCATATTCATGAATCCACTCCTAGCACATGCATATATGTAGATAATTAATTTTGGCATTAATTAGGCATGTATGAACATGTAATTAATTTAGATTAATTTAGGTAATTAATTAAATTAATTGAGGAAACGGAATTTTATCTGGATATAAAATTCATATGATAAAATTAAAATTTACTGGGTAAATTTGATTTCAGGATCTTAAAATCCTTCGGGGATTTAATTGTGTAGTGACTACATAAATGGGATTTTGATGATTGAAAATTTGGAAAATCGTGAAAAGATAGGACACTAACTAGACGGTATTTGAAACCGATAAGTTGGTGATTGCTTTTCAAGATTTATTGTTTTCTATTATTGGAAAATTCTTAGATCATAAATTTTTATCATGACAAAATTAGGAATATAAAATTCATTATTGAATTTTTTATTTTGTAGTGTCTACACAAAAGATTTCTAAATAATCGGAAAATTTGGAAAATCATGAATATATATAGTGTCACTAGTTAGATGATATTTGAAACTGATAAACTTGTGGGAGCTTTAAATTTCATGATTTATTGTTTTCCGAAATATTAGAAAAATCATAAATCCTAATGTATTAGGATTATAAAATTCTTGGTGAATTTTGATTGTGTAGTGTCTACACAAAGAATTTATAAATTTGAGAAATTGGAAAATCGTGAATAAATGACACTAGTTAGAAGGTATTTGGAACCGATGAACTAGTGGGAGGATTAATTAAATATTCATGATTTATTGTTTTTGGATTGTGAAGGAATTCTGAAAAATCCTAATGAGACTACCTAATTTTCAAAATAACGAGTGGGGGCGGGGAAGGTGACAACCGACCCCACGGCCTCTACTGTTGACACAAGCAAGTGAGAGAAGGGTAACGCCTTGTGATGCTTTGATTTCGGCCCCCTGAGGGTGGATTTCACCCCTATCAAAATTCAAGGCTTGGTCTCCGAAAGGATAGGATTTTGGGTACTCGTCGAGTCACTAACCGACCCTGAGGCGGCATACTCGGGGCGTACTTTGAGATTTGAAATAGTAGGTAGCACTCTAAAGGATATTTTAGGACATATCTTGGCTGAGAAACGAAGGTAATCATCAATTAAATAGAGATGTCTGATTCTCAGTTAGTTGTTGATAGAGATTGTCTCAATTTAATCGTCACCTCTTTGACCTACCTTGAGGCGGCACCGTAGGTGTGAGTTTAAATCCTTGGAATGATAGGATAAACTGCATGCATGACATCACGTTTATAATTCCTAAAATTATTATATGTTGTGGTGTATGATTTGATTTATATTTCTGTCATAATTTATTTTACAACTGCATATCATCTCAAGAGGACTAGACTGCTTAAATGATTAGAAAAATTGACTGATGAGGACTTCGTGTAAGTGGAAAAGTAACAAGAACGTTGAACTCATTGATCAAGAATGCAAGTAATTTTTCAGTAGAGGATTCTCCTCTTAAGCCTTCAATCTTAAGTGACATTAATAAGTATGTCAATGCTGTCACTGGTGTTGAACAAGAGACAAAACGAAATTAGTTCACAGATGACGAGAATGATTTTGTATCAATCTCACTAGACATCCCACGTTCACGAGTAGTGTCTAATCAAATGAACTGCAAGTTCATGGCCATTTCCTTTAAAGAAAGCCAAGAATGGGAAGGTAAATGTCTACAAGTGTAAGTCATCTAAATTAAATAAGTTAAAGGCTAAACCAAAATATTAATAAAAGAAAGTTTAGGATAAGGAAAGTGATTTTAGATTACTAACCTATGAATCCTTAGAGACTTTCTTGATCGGGTAATTGACTCAAAAGCTAAAGTTCTTTTGCAAGAACAAGGTAGCTGGGCATTCATGACAAAAGAGTACACAACAGGCGGTTATTTCAGCTAAGATAGTGGGAGTGATATAAGGAAATGAATTTTGGATTTTAATCCTTGAATATCACAGAAACTTAATTTTTGTTGTCCGATTTGTTGGAACAAATGGATTCACTTTGACATCAATGATATATTTGCCTTAAAGAAAGTGAATATGACATTTGTAGTACGGATCCGAGACTCGGACTTTTGTCTGATAAAGTTAGAACCACAGATTAATGCTGAAAATGTATATGTAACACAACATAAACTATTAAGACAAATGGTTTCCATATTTAGATAAACGATTCTTTAGCACCTATTGATTAGTGCATATATCCTAAAGATAAGATCTGAAGACTGGCTAAGGGTGATTCCTATCTCAAAGGAAAAATGACTAAATAACCTTTCAATTAGGAATGTGTAATAGAGCTAAAGAAGTATCATAGCTTGTTCATATTGACCTTCGGGGTCTTATGAAGATACGAGCTAGTGGAAGCTTTTTAGTAGTGGACAATTTGTCTGATAGCTGCTCGAAACACCAATTAGTTTATCTGAATATCTTGAGGAATCTTTGATATTACCAGAGAAGAGAGTATTCCATGCTCAGATATAGGCTATAGCATAGTATTTGGAACTGATGCTTGGCCTACCTCCGAGTGAAACGATTTCACTGAAAGGATAAACCATGTATTGCCTTGTGTGGTTATTGATATGCTACATTACACTGCTTAACTCAATTAAGATATTGGTTGCAAAATAACGGTTTACATTATTATGTAATACCGAGAAGTCTACCTAGAACATGCTTATGAATTTGTCGATAAAGAGTGAAGTACATTTACTCCACTTCTGCAAATAGAGGCATTTAGCACTAGTTCTTGAAGGTAGGACTCGAGATTTTGCATACACGTTTAGATGGTGATTGTTCATGAAATATCTTAATGCAATGAGTAAAGGTTGGTTATAATATTCTTAAGATCGGATAGTGACAGTTGTACTATCATAGCCTTTCTAATAGTATGTTTGAATAACCACCTTGGACCTTGAAGTAAAATTACTCAAGGAGTTACTATCTGATTCAATCAAACCACATCCAACATTGGTTGTTGGGGATAACACTGATAAATACTACTATACCAGATCAGAATATCAATCCACCCAACTACAATGGGAGTGTGGTTTAAGCATTGACCCGCTGTGATTATGCAGAATTTACTGTCTGCTGGGGGTGATTGATAACCTATTGTCTTCTTTGGAGGGCTGTACAAGATTCTGATAATAAGAGGTTGACTTAAAGCCATAAACCTATAAGTGGAGTTTTGGTACTCCATGTCTGTTCACACTCTTATAGAACCACCTGAGTGTCTCAAGCCCAGTGGGAGAAATTGGATCTACGTGAAAAGACTCAAATGAATGAGAAAGTTTAACTTTCATGGCAAAGCCAAGTGGTCTAGGGGTAATTCCCTGAGAAGTAGTTAGTTCAACAGGGATGATGCCCTGAAACTCTCTCACCATTTAGCCTTGCTTGACTCCCTAGAAAGCAGAAAGATTACCAGGGGTGATGCACTGAAACTTTCGTGTGGTACAACGGAGCTTGAATTCATTCGGAACATAAGGGTTTTAGCTTAAAGCCAGTAGCAGATTGACTGCATATGCTTATATCCATTGATGGATTAAAGCAAACCTCTTGGTAGTTAAAGGCCACATATTTGAAATGTGTGAGCTTGACCAAAAATATTGATGATTCTTTTGTAGGCTAGAGAATCAATATTGGTATAGTAAATATTAGAGTTCATAAAGGTAACACTACAACAGTTGTGAACAACATGAGTGTGTTATCTGAAGTCAGGAACTGATAGGCCAAGCTTCTATGAATTGGAGAAATGGACTATATTCTTAGAATTTGATTCGGTCGAATTCATGAGAACAAGTTATTGGTAATATCCCGTGCATCTTATTGTTTAAGATGATAATTCATTTTCGTATGCAATATTCAATGAGAGGTTTCCTACCCAACCCCTCACGGAATACTTCTCACAATCTTCGGATATAGAGAAAATGGGATAGATTCTCTTTTGGATAGAGAAGGTCAGATTATTAATGTCAGTTAAAGTCAAATATTGGATTCAAGGTTTGAATAGTAGTATAGTGCTTCCTCAAGTAACTTCAAAGAATGAGGACTTATGTGCATTTATATTCAGGTGTAAACTTGGATATTGTTGACTACACTGAATCCGACTTTCAGTCGGATTAAGGATGATCGTAAGTCGATCCCGGGCCCAGTGTTTACTCATTGTGATGGAGATATATTTTGGAGCAATCCAGCACTGCCAATTTGACTTTGTTAGTCGAATACATAGCAGCTTTCGGACCACCTGATCAGACAGACTGTGCAAAGAGGCGACGCTTCGGTCCTAAAGATTGCCTCAAACCAACAACCTAGGCGATCAGTTTACCAAGCGGCGTGGCATCTAAAGTCACTAATAAGCGCTTGGCGGGTATCAGATTGAGAGATATGTCTCATATGCTTTAGAGCAAGTGAGAGAATGTTGTGAATAGAATAAAGGTGTGGTGTGCTCTAAACACAATTGTTGCTTGTCTTTACGGGCAAGTGGGAGATTGTTGGATGTAGTGCCTGAAAGGCAATTGTTGCTTGTCCTTATGGGAAAGTGGGAGATTGTTGGAAGTAGCGCCCGAAAGACAATTTTTGTAATTGTTTTTTATTAAATGACAGATTTATTCTCTCATCTTATTATGTATTTCGTGCTCATAAGTAATACACTGCTGAAAACCCCAAGATGTATCATATGTAGCCATATAACTTAAAGTGCTGTCACACGTGAGGATTAAGTTTATGGTGATACACTTGACCTGTTAGTCCATGGTGAACTTAATCAAAGTATGGGGTCTATTGATTAAACCACCATTAATGAGCCCAGAACACTTTACGGTGTGGCCGTCTTATCCGGACCGTCAATATTGGTTATCTAAGTGGGGCATATATATATGATGTAGTCATATAGGACTCGATCGATTTAATCTGCATTTCTCATATAATTCCATGATTGAGAAATCTTATTAAATCACAAGATGATCATAAATGGATTAACCTTAATCCTGAAGTGATTGCAGACTCCTGCTTGTTTCAAGATAGGGTTTGATGTGTTCGTTAAGGATTGCTAAGTGGCGCGGTCTGAATCCCTTTCATGATGGCACTATTTTGGAATGAGTGGGGAGTGTATGTCTCACAAATACGGAATCCATTCCTTCCTGCAGGAAGTAGAAAGTCAATCCCCTTATTTGTTAATCCTAGAAACTGATCGATCCGCGGAGTCTTATTGGTTATGAACTAATTGATCACTAGTGGGTTAATGGTAAATAAGGAAAGTTGTGATGAAGAAGGTTTACGGAAACATTCCCGCTTCATTATGGATAGTCTATGGAGGGTTAGTCTATATGTAATGATTACATCAATGGACACTTATTGACTTGACACATTGAGAATAAGTTATATCTATAATCGCTAGAGTTCAGTTTCAGATTTATTGTGGCGTAGTTCTGAAATTAATAAGTTGAATGGAAATATTCTGTTTGATGAAAATTTTATTCAATTTATTGTAGATACTGGTTATAGGTCCACGGTCCCCGGGTTGGCTCCTAACACGTGAGTGAATTCTTGTATTTTGGAATCTCGTGAATAAATGAAATAGTTGGTCTATTTAATTAATATAGAGAAATTATTTATTCGGTAAATTATATGTAATATATAAAAGACATTTTCTATTATCCTAATTGGCATAAAAAAATGGCGCCAATTTATTTGATTTTGGGAAAAGAAATTTTCTCCTAATATATTATAATGTGGAAAATATAATTATTTATGTGTTAAATAATTATAAATAAGAAATTATTTTTCTTATTGGATAAATAGGAAATTTGTGTACTTATTGAATAAAGGTTTTATTTTCCTAAAAGGAAAAGATAAATATGTGTGTATATGATAAACTCTCAAACTATTTGGTTATTAGCCTATATAAAGAGAGTTTCTCCCAACACAACAGAGATTGAATCCAATGCCATTTTGGATGAAAAAACGGACGCCAGTTTTCAAGAAAAAGACATAAATTTTGTTTTTTCTGGTCTTAGCTATTGGGAAGAAGAAAAACTAGGTTTTCTTGAAAGCATATTCGAGGAGGTTCGAATACGTGATCGATGTCCACTAGTCGTCGCTTGGAGATACAATCCGGAAGATGACGGCATCTTGATCTGGTTGGGTAATCTTGTAACCTTTTCTTTAAGGTGTTAATTAATAGTTCATCAGTTAATTAGATCGTAAAATTCATGCTTCCGCTATAGATCTTGATCAAATCAAGATCCTGATGAATCTGTGTGGGTTCTGACTCGACTCGATTCATCCGATTCGGGTTTTCAGGTCTGATTCAGATTCCGGCAACTCCAACAAATAGTAGTTATAGATTTTGAGCCGCACGTAATATATTTCCAAGGAATTCATTAATTCAACTCATTTTCATTTCAATGCTTTCGTTACATCATTTTACTTAGGTAAATTTCCTTTTACCAATCACCCCCACATTTCCAAGATTCTGATGAATTTTTAGTCAAGAAGATATTCTTCCCTCACAGGTTTTGGGTAAACCTGAAGTTAATCATAATTTCGCAACATTAATTGATTAAGGTATGTATCTTTCAACGATTTGATGAATTTTGGTGGTACCAAAACAAAATTGATTAAACCTTGAGTCACACTTTTCGACCTTGATCACCACAAATCGATTATCCTTTTTTATTATGTCAATTTAAACGTATCAACAAATGCATAAACAACTTCATCTTTACAGTTTGAAATATACATAATAAAAACGAAAGCAAGTATGTAATTAATTTGAATATAACAACAAATGTCTACATATATTCATAATAATTGTCATCACAACCATTAAAGTGTTTACATAAACACCTACCTACTAATTTATACAAATTATTACCCATATAATAATGTATAAATTAAATTGTTTATTACAACCCGTGAATTTAAATTCAAAGTTTAAATAAAGATGTTCAACCATCAAGTTCCCACAATCACTACGCGGACAAATTCAATTCATCCATAGTCTCGGTGACTATTTTTGCCACGTTTGAATGTTCAATCTTTCGAGGCTTTCAACATTCATTCCTAAGGGATCCTTGTTTCTCGCAGTTAAAGCACATACCATTAAATGGCTTAGCCTCTTGATTGTCTTGGGAACTTTCACCCTTGAACATTCTTTTCTGACCCTTGCCATAGTTTGCACCGGAACTAGACTCCACCAAACCTGCCTTGGATTGTCCAAAGTGTCCTCCTCTGTTAAGCTATCGGTTTTTCTCCTCAACAAGCAACTTTACCACCAACTTGTTCATCGTTATCTCCTTGTTTTTATGCTTCAAATAATTTTTTAAATCTCTCCACGAAGGTGGAAGTTTACCAATTATTGCAGCAACTTGAAATGGTTCAATAATAACCAAACCTTCCACGAGACACTCGGAGATAATTATCTGCAACTCTTCCATTTGGCTAACAACGGTTTTGGACTCCATCATCTTGTATTCTATAAACTGGTCAACAATATATTTCTCTTGCCAGCATCTTCCATCTTATACTTCATCTCAAGTGCCTGCCATAATTCTTTAGCACTTTTACACATACAGTAAACTGTATATAAAGTATTATCAAGACAATTAAGAACATAATATTTACATAAGAAATCTGAGTATTTCCATGCATCCCATGCTGTCACAAAGGCTTTATGATTTTCACCCTCTTGCTCCACAAGAGGATCCTCAGTTAGCCATTTTGCCAAACACAACGTTTTCAGATAGAATGGCATTTTCTGACGCCATCTCTTGAAGTTGTGCCCGTTGAACTTTTCCGGTTTTTCGTGGTGAGACGAACTTGTTCCTTGCACAACAGCAGGTTGCACAAATGACAAAGGAGTTGTTAAATCCAATGTTCCATCCATTTCTGTTCATACACAGAAGATCAACAATCAAAGTTGCAAAACAGACTCTATTATGCACACTTTTCCCGATATTGGTATATCGTAATTTTAAAAATTCTAGAAAATTTTAAAAACATAACATGAACATTTTTGTAATCCACAGCACCAAATAAACAACTTTCGTTCTTTAACTTTTCAGAAACGAGAAAGTAATTACAAATTATTTTGGACTACAACACAATATTGACAATTTTTCCAAATTTTCAGAAAGTTGTGACTATTTTTATATTTTTCGGCAGAACAATTTTTTCAACCAAATTGCAGATTTTTTTTATAGGTAAACTATACTCACATACTTGTAGAATCATATTTACACATAATGATGTTGTTGACATAAATTTTTAAAAATTATACAAAGCAACAAGTTGTATTTTTACACAAAAAAATGTTGTTTTTCTACAATGTTATGTTGTAGATTTTTAATAGTAACTTCATATCTCCCGAATTGATACCAACACAATAAGGAAGATGTTTCAGATCGCACATATCATGTAAAATTAATTTACAGAAAGATTCGCACATAAAAATGCTGTTGTATTTCGTTCAAAACAAATTTTCTGCTTCAACTTATCCAAAATTTATTTTCTGATACTTATTCATAAAAAATAACCAGTACCGAGTTGAACATGTTTTAGAATTCAAAGTAAATGTAAAAAATGTTTGACAAACAATTTATACAAAACAATTTGCATATGCATGTTCATATTTTAACATGGTCAAATAAAGTCTTAAGATTGTTGGGAAAAATAGTAGTGTAGTACCGGTTTGCTAATTTTTCTAAAATAGAATAACATAAACTTGTAGAAATAGATTGTCAATCAAGATGAACACATAAGAAGAATGAATTTTATTGACATAAATTAGTGAAACACATTTGATACAAAAATGCAGAAAACAAGAGTAAAACGGAAACTTATTCATTAGACTGAGGCGCGTAGAACGATGTTCTTAAGGCTTTATTGCCCCGATTAAATGCCCACGGTTATGGCAAGAAGTCTCCCAAGATACAACAGCCTTTACATTGTTCTGATTGCGGCATTTCAAAGCAAACAAGCGGTCGAACTGATTAGGCCTTGAATATCTCTGACTTGTGAAACACAAAAATATGCAGTTTCTTATTTTGCAGAATTTTGTTGTGCAGGAAAATATTGTTGTGCAGAAAATATTTGTTTTCATTCAAGGCAATGAGATTATATAGGCATTATGACAACCTTTGGTAGAGGAAGCAACTGTTCAGAAGTGGAAGTTATTAGTTGGAAATAACCGAATTTTGAACGGATGCCATTATTTTCATGAACATAATCCGAACAGATGCATTGTTTCAACAAGTTCGATTTGAACTGATGTCTGTTTTGTCTCACATAAATCACTCTTCCCTTAGGCAGTAATTTCTCATTCACCCAATACCGGAATTGAGTGATTCAAAAGCCTAACATCAACTACTATCTTGTTAGTGTCCAAAACTATTTTTAGCTCCCGGAAATTCATTCCGTAACGCATTCAAATCCGAGCTTGAAGTTGACAGTTCGTCACTTACACTTAAACCCATTTCGGAGCTAAAACACCATAAAGTTCCAACAATCGGATCTTTATGGGGATACTTGGATTTCATGAGGATAATCCAACTACTTAACAAGGGAATTATAGCTGAGTCAATGTTGAAAGACTGTCTACGTATGCAGGGTTTTAGGATCAAGATAGTAACGTAGTTCTGAATTGTGATGAAAATGATCATTTTATAAACATTCCTCACGGAGGAGTTGATTGTGTTGTCATTGACGTCATGGTCAATTACCTGATGGAGTTATGAGGGCAACCATGGTGTAATCATCACCCTATATGCGTGAATATCTTGATCCCAACAAAACCAAAGTTGTTCTTTGTAATCAGATTCATCTCCATAGACATCTTTCATGGATGAAAATTATTGTCATGCATCAATGGATGAACTAATACTGATCAAGTATTCTCACTGAGATGAACGTAAAATGGACTAGAAGGACTCATTTCCTGCTTCTTGACAACCATGGCTATTAAGAACAACCTCTAATAACGCAAACTTACATAAAATATAATAATTCGATCAAGAATTGATCAAGAACTCGATTCTAATTACAGAACAAAGAAAAAGATTATAGAAATCTCTCAAGAATCAATGATCACAAGAACAATCTTAAACAAAACTCTCAAATTCATTCTGCGAAACATAAGATTTAGCATAATTTGAGCAAAAACACTTTGATACCATGTTGAAATTGATGGAATTGAAAGAAAATAAAATGCAAAATATTATTGATCAAAGAATAATGAATAAGTTAAGTTACAATGTGTAGATAATGAAGTATTTATAGTGTATACTTTACTACAACGGTTTCATGCACAAGTTACATTCAGTTATAACAGAATGGAAGTTACAACATGATATAGTCTATTGAGTCCATGTCAGCTATGCTGAGCTTTGCAATCAGCTGAGCTGAGTTAGTAAGCCGATCTTTCAAGACATCTGAGATGAGTAGTTGAGCTGGGTGCATGCACATCCTCTTCCATCTGATGGAAATAAAATTTATATTTTGATGATGATTCATCGCTTATTCAGTTATTGTTTTTAGACCTGATTGATGAAGTGTCATAACTAACTGTTATAGTGCAAAGCAAAAAGATGTCTAGAAATCAATGTATAGGATTTAATAGAGTCTGATACTTGCATAAGTTAATCAGACAAGAACTGTAATAGTTCTACGTTCAGGACTGAGAAAATAAAATCTAGCTTATTGAACTGAGTTCCCAACTGAAACTGACCAAGAGTACTTCAACTAAAACTGAGGGATCAGACTCAGTCATGAAAGAACTGAAGATTGTAAGTTTGCTGAGGGACACAGACTCAGTTGACTTATCTAGAAGATAGAAGAACTGATGGTTCAAACTCAGTTTATGGAGACTAAGTCGAGACTATAAAGTTAGACTTCAGGCAAGTCTATGATGACCTGAACTGACTTTATGGATCTTGTATGAAGACCTAAGAATCATAAGGACAATGATATCTTAGATGATTAATTGAAATAGGTGTACTCTGATTAAGTCAATAATAATCAGATAAAGGATAGAGTACTTATATTGAAGAAGAGTAAAAACTCAGTTTAATGCTCTTGAAAACCGAAACTGACCAAGTCTTATTAGATCAGTTTTGGAACTGGATTTGAGTAAAACTTATGAAGAATCGTACCGTTATGAATCAAGTAATTTGGTTGGATTGTAAAAGTGTCCTTTCTGACACTGACATACAAACAGAAAAGCAGGACCACTAACGGCTATAAAGATTCAAATTCAAATGAACTAACCATTAGAGAAACACCTATAAATAGATCAAAACTACTATAAGAAGGTGTGTGGAATTCTAAGAATCTATCTAGTCAAGAAAGATCAAATTAATGGGGAAAGCAAATCAAAAGAATTCCTGCTATATATTTTATTGCAAGATCAAGAAATTTCTTCAAGTGTTCATAAGCATTCAAAGAAAGATCAAGATCAATCATTTGAAGGAAAACAGAGCGGTGCAAAATTTATACATCTACAAGAAGAAGCTCAAAACACAATTGAATCATAGTTATTGACTCAAGTCTCAACTTTGATTTATTCAAAGGTTTAGACTGTGAAACACCAAGAAGGTGTGAAGGAGTTGAGTGCAGTCAGGAAGACTGTGTTTGTTTTGAGCTGGTGAAGAGGCAATTCAACCCTCTAAGGACCAGTGTTGCAAGCTTAGTTCAAATAGCAATCCTACCTATTGAAGACTGAAGCTGGAAGATTGTGAAACTAGGGATTAGTGAAGGACAATCAAGTGTTTAGAATTTACTTTGTGTTTTGTAACTGTAAACCTCAAGAACATAGTGAATTTGGCCTCATACATCACAGGGGAAGAGAGGACTGACAAGATTACACCACCTGGAACCTCTATAATTCTTGTTTATTTACTTTAAGCATTTACTTACTGCATTATAGTTATTCATCTAATTCTCATGCTCAGCATATACCAGAAATTGAATCAGCACATTTACTGATAATTCATATATTACAAAGGCTTAATTAATCCGCTGCCGGTTAACTCAGTTTGTGTCAGCCTTTTCAAGGGGACCAACACCATCTATCACTCCTTTATCCATATATTGTAATAGAAATAGTGTTCGAAAACGATAATAATCTATTTTTAAATTAACAAAATTAATATTTCTTAGTAATCATTTTTTCCCGCTTATAGTATGCATCTAAATGAACACTGCAGGAAAATCCCTAGGAGTTCATAATGTAACCATAAGACTCAGTGCATATGAGTTATGCACTGGAAGATTGAATATACGGTGAACTACCTTAAATATAAAAGCCCATGGTCAAATTTCCCGAATTTCGAGATCGTATAGTAAAACCACCACTAGTGCCTTAGAACGCTTGATCCGGGTCGTCGGTGTTGGACACCTTAGTGGCTGCATTTATATGTGAAAGAGTTCGTATATGACTAGACCGATTTGATATGAAGATCTTGTACTATACCCTTAAGGATAAAATCTAATTGAATCACAAGATGACCATATATGGAATTAATCTTAATCCTGATGCTTTTTCTAGCATCTTGCTAGATTTCCCTAATAAAAACTCTACTTGACGTTCAAAAAAAAATCTTAATCCTGATGTTACTATAGACTCATGTATTTTTAGGGGGGGCGTTTGATTCGGCAGTATGATTGTTCAATGAAGCTTTCCAAATCTTGACAATCTTGGCATCACTCAAGGATCGGTAGCCAAGAATATAAGTCATAAAGATGAAGCCACTCATTCATCTAAAGGGAATGTAGAAAGATGGTTCCTTGTTTGTTAATTCAAGAATGGATTGATCATATGAACCTAAAATAAGATCAAGGATATCGATCACCAGTGATTTTATGGTATTCGAGAATAAGATGTTGTGGAGAGGCCTTATGGACAATCTCTTGCTCAATATATGTCTCGTCTCTAGAAGATTATCAATAGGTAATGATTATATCAGTGTGCGCTCAGTAACTGCATAGTTAGTAGAGTAAGATGTTTTATATTCTAGAATATGCAGTCTCTATGGTGACATGACATCAAGATTAATGAGGTGAGTGATTCGACTAAAAAGTTTGATTGGTCATTCGAATCATTGGACTTTCTAGATATAGGTTCATGGTGTTTGGATTGTCTACTCGTAAAACACATAATAAGGACTTGTAGATAAATAGAAAAATGGGTTTTCCCGGGATTTAGCAAACAAACATTTATGTGATAATTGACAATCCAGGAAAAAGTGTTTTTCCTAAATCTATGTAGTTAAGTATAATAAGTGGAAAACAGTTTTTCACGTGATATAATAGTCATGAATTATTTATATGATAAATTATGGGTAAGATAAAGTAAATTAGATTTACTTGTTTTTGTGACATTTAAAGTGAGAAATTTGAATAAATGATAAAAACACATGGGCTATTTATTTTGACATGATTAAGTAAATCCGTATTTGTTTTGATATGATCCTTCTACTAATGCCATAATTGTGCGTATACAAGGATTTCTTACATCAAAGCAAGATCCTAATCATTCATACATATTGGGTGTTACAGTATAAAAACTGATGGGAATGCTGAGGGCACTCTGCTGATCACATGAAGATATCAGCAGCTTGCTGACCTCATGAACACTAGCAGCCTGCTGACAGCATTAACACCGGCAGCCTGCTGATTAGTTTATTTAGTTCAATATAGAAAATGGTTATTCTATTGTAATCTGTTATAACCGTTTGTAACTTACTTGTAACTGATTCATGAGGTGTATGATGTTATATATGTTAGATGTAATATCACCGGATGGATCAAGATCCACCCGATTACGCAGCGGAATAGTATAGATCTAGATCTAATCAACCAAAATACATAAAATAATAGATCTAAACCTACAAGAGGGTTTAGATTGCTTACCAGTTTATGGTGTATAAACGTCAAGAACAATCTCTAATCCAAGCTACTCGATCCAATGAGATGCCACCGTCTACCAACGTGTATCTCCAAGCAACACCAAGTGGATGATGTTTCAAGCCGCCGGACCTCCTTGATATGCTACCTTAGAAAACCCGAAGTTTTCTAAAAACTCGAACCCTTAGTAAATAGCCGAAAAATCTAAGCTAATTTACTCCCAATTTTCGAAAATTAAAGTGTGTCATAAGGCTTGGGAGAACTCTCTTTATATAGGAGAGTAATCCTTGTCCTCCAAGGATTTAATAATTAAGAGATAATTATTAGATTAATCCTTATTCCAAATAAAAGATAAATAAAATAATTATCCCAAACAAATTAGGAAAATAATATTATTATCTAATATTCCATGAATTATCATTTAACAAATAAAAGATAAATCACATGTCAAATAATTATCCAAGAAAACTAATCCCTTAATAATTATTTAACCAATTTTCGGCCACCCTAATAAAATTATTAGGTCACACGAAATTTTGACACATTGGGCCGATTCCACGAAAAAAATTTCTTTTCCATGTATTTAATTATCTAGTCCAACTAAACAATTAATCCACATATCAATTAAATAGTCCAATCCAACTATTTAATTATAATTGAGGTGAAACGAAGAGAAAACATATGTAATGTTAGGAGCCACGTCGGGGACCATGGACCCATATTTAGTAGCTACAATAAATTAAATAAAATTATTCATCAAACCAAACAATTATATTCAATCTATTAATTCCGGGATTACACCACCATAAACCCGAAACTGAACTCTGCTGAATATAGATATAAACTTACACTCAACTATGAGTTATAAGGTGTCCACTGATATAATCATTACATACGAATAAATCCTCCATAGACTGTTCATTTCGATTCGGGATATTTCCATAAACCCTTCTCGAAACATATTATCCTTATTAACCATTAAACCCCTAGTGATCAATTAGTTCATGACTAATATAGTATGAACTGGGCCCATCGATCAGTTTCTAGGGTTAACAAATAAGGGAACTGTCTGTCTACTTTCCGAGGGAAGGAATGGATTCCATATCTGTGATAGCACAGACTACTCACTCATCCTAGAATAGAGCCAACGAGAAGTGTTGGACCACATACTAAGAAGTGATCCTTACTAACACATCAAACCCTACCCCAGTCTAAGCGGTTGTCTGCAGATCACCTCAGATTGAGATTAATCCATATATGATCATCTTGTGATTCGATAAGACTTCTCGATTACGGAATTATATCGAGAACTTAAATCAAATCGATCCAACCCTATATGATTATCATCATATATAAATGCCCCATTAGGTACCCTATTACCGACAGCCCGGAAAAGACTGTCACACCTAAAGTGTTCTGGGCGCATTATTAGCAAATTAATCTTGAGACCCGTACTCATATTAATAAATGCTATGGACTAAGTTAATTTTAAGTACATCTCTCTAACTCAATCCTCTTGTGTATAGCCATACACTGAGTTATGTGATTACATAAACGATGTACTAAGGGTTTTCTGTAGTGTATTAATATTGGCAAGAAATGCGAATAAATAAGATGAAATAAATTATATCATTTATTTAAATAAAACAATTACAAATTGTCTTTCGGGCATAAAACCTAACAATATATACCCCCACGATCAACCACATTGAAAACGCATTGTAACTTTTACTTGATCAATAATAATTCCGCACTTTATTTTGTTTGTTTGTAATTCTACAAACTTCATCATGGTATCAGAGCAGAAATTTGAGAATTTCTAAAAGCTTCATGCGTTTTTTGAAGAAACATGAGAGTGTTCTTCATCTTTTTTTCAGTTTTCAGTTTCTTGAGCTTAAACTGTTATCCTTTTTCCTGTTTTTGATCAGTTCTTGATCGTTTTTCCACTATCATCGTTGATTTGAGAATCAATACTAGACTTCTTAATAGCCTTGGCAGCTAAGAAAAAAGAAATAAGTCCCTCCAGTCCATTCTATGTCCATCCTAATGAGAATCCTTCTTTGGTTCTTGTTCATCCATTGATGAATGGAAATAACTACAATCCCTGGAAAATATCCATGGAGATGGTGTTGATCACCAAGAATTACCTACTACGGTACCAGAGTGGATATGATCTCCACCAGACATACGTAACGCTTTAGCTAGTACGCGGAAGTGGATACCATGATTCTTCTGTCTATCAATAACTGCATGCATTGCACGGTTGATGTGAAGAAGTAGGCCATTATCCTGGCAAAGCAACAAGGGCTATAGCTCAGTTGGTAGAGCGCCTCGTTTACACGTACGCCAATGTTTTTCAGGGGAATTTATCATACAATCAGATCAAAAAATTGTGATTTAAATTGATGTCTTACCCTATAACTTTAACTTTGAGGGAACAATAGCCTGACTTAAAGGGTTCGGTCTGATTGTAGTTCCGTTTAGGCACCAACTAGACCCTATCATAAATTGGAGATCTTGATAAGGTGAATATCTAGTCTATTCAATGTTGGCTTCATAGATGGCATAATTAAAAGGCCTGAAGCAGATTCAGTCGACTTCCATGCATGGAGGCAATGTGATACAATGGTCAGATCATGGATCTTAAATTCTATGGAGAACACCATTGCTCAAAGTTTGATGTAATCAAAAATGCACATGCAGTTTGGAAGAATCTTGTAGCAATATTTTCAAATGTTGGCCTTAAGACTTTCAGATCTTCTTGAAGAAATGCATCTACTGAAACAGGGCATAGATTCTATCAATCAATATTTCACAAAATTGATCATTCTTTGGGAAGAAATCAAGACCATCAGGCCTATAACAATTTGTTTCTGTGATCCTCAATGTCACTGCAATGCAATCAGCAATCTGATGGATCACATGGAGGCTAAACATGTCATGAAATTTCTTAAAGGTTTAAGGGATGAATTTGAACCAATGGTCTCACAGGCAATGCTGATGGTGCCCTTTCCAGAAATTCATGATGCCTTTGCAATGGAAATCAAGTTTGAGAGACAGAAGTTGTATGTGGCTAACAAGGCCAAGAATGAAGATTCCATGGTTCTATTTCCATAAAATAATGGACAGAGACAAAATCAGACTGTCAGCAGACCTAACTCTGCTGCAAATCCCAGGCCCAAAAATTTCAAAAAGATGCAATGTAGTTTTTGTGGATTCAATGGTCATACTGAGGAGACCTGCTACAAGAAGCATGGTTTTCCCACTGGTTTTAAATCAAAAAGGTCAAATATGGTATAATGAGAAGCAATCAGCAGACGATGATCAGGCACCAAGCAGGTCTGATGGACCAGTGTTTCCAAATCTTACTGCACAACAACTTGACAAGTTGATGGCTCTGCTGAATGACCCTCCTGTACATGCGAGATTTCTTTGTTGGCCAACTCTCTTTGAGATTGTCACACATTACTCACCTGCCACAGGAACGTGTGACCTAAATTTAGGAAGATCAATACAATAGATCTTGGACTCTGGTGCCACAGATCACATTGTAGGATCATTAGATCTATTAAGTAGTCCTAAACCTTCATCTGGTATAAAAAAAATAGGATTACTTAATGGAAATAATGTCTATGTCACACATATAGGCCAAGTGAGGATCAATACTCAAATGGTCCTACATGATGTGTTTTGTATTCATGGTTTTAAGTATAACCTTTTATCTTTACCTTCTTTTATTAATCATACAAAAGGTGCAGCTATTTTTTCTGCTAACAAGTGTGTTTTGCAGGACAAGAACAAGAACCTAATTGGTTCAACTTGAGTTCTAAGAGAGGACTTTATGTCATGATCCACCAATAAGACTTTTTGTTACCAATGCTGTAGAGAATCACACTTTATCTGATAGATTAGATGATGCACCTTTATGGCACTACAGACTTGGACACTTGCCTGATAAGAGACTGCAAGTCATCAGTTCACAGTCTGCTGATGTCAAATTTTGTAATCATGATCTTTGTTAGGTCTGTCTTATGGCTAAAATGAAGAAAAATCCTTTTCTTTTAAGTACCACTGTTGTAAATACTATGTTTGATCTTGTTCACATGGATATTTGGGTCATTTGAGACAGCATACTGTGAATGGACAACAGTATTTTCTTATTGTTGTAGATGATTTTTCTAGATTTACTTGGGTTTTTCTTATGAGCATAAATATGAAGCTTCTGACCTTGTTAAATCTTTTGTTAAATATGTTTCTACTCAGTTTCATAAAATTATTAAACTAATTAGAACTGACAATAGTGCAAAGTTTCAACTTACTGAATTTTATGCTCAGCATGGTATCATACATCAAACATCCTGTGTAAGTACACCCGAACAAAATGGTATTGTTGAAAGAAAACATCAGCATCTGCTTAATATTGCAAAAGGTTTGAGGTTCCAAAGTAATCTGCCCATTGAATAGTGGGGTTTTTGTCTTTTACATGCTGTAAAGTTAAATAATGCCACACCTACACCTCTGCTAAAGGAAAGCACTCCACATGAAGTTCTTTATGGCACCAAACCAGACTATTCTGTATTTAAAGTTTTTGGTTGCTTAGTTTTTTCATGCACACTTCAACAGTATAGGACAAAATTTGACTCAAGATGTAGGACTTGTGTCTATCTAAGGAATTCAACCACCTCCGAGTGTGCTATTCTCTTAGATATTACCAACAAAGACATCTTTGTTGCTAGAAATACTCAATTCCATGAAACTCATTTTCCTCGTTTTCAACAGGTCTTGGGAAAGCCTGGATATCTTGCTGACATGCATGTTCCTTTGCCAGTGATTGACAGTTTTGATAACATGCTGAATGAGTCAGCAGACCAACCAGCAATGGAATTAGCAGCTGCTGATTAATCCAATGCAAGGCATGCACCAGTACATCAGGCACCTGAGCCCAGACAACTAAGAAGGTCCACGAGAATAAGGAAATCACCAACCTTTTATCAAAGGGGTGCTCATAATGTTTAGCAAACTCCACATCTGCTGAGTGAAGTAATGAGTCTGGGTAATCTCTCCGCAAACTATGCCAGATTCATTAATGCTATTGATGCAGTTAAAGAGCCTAAATCCTACAATCAAGCTATCAAGCATGATAAATGGAAGGAGGCCATGAACAAAGAACTAGAAGCTTTACAGAAGACTCACACTTGGGAGATAGTTGATTTGCCCCCAGGCAAGAAACCAATAGAGTGCAAATGGCTATACAGAATCAAAGATGATCCTGATAGATCAATAGAGAGATACAAAGAAAGATTAGTAGCAAAAGGCTACACTCAGACATATGGGATTGACTTTTGTTAAGGGTGATTTTATACGTTTTATAAGGATATATTTTATATCAATTTCCCCCAGATGTGGATGTTTTTCATAGAAATCGAGCTTTATATTGAAATATTGAGCAAGTGATGTTTTTAATGGGTTAGTTGCAAAATCGTATGAATTAGGTGTAAAATTGATGGTTTTATATTTATTTCGAAGATACTACATTTTGCAATGTGTTTGGTGTATTGTAGATACACAATTTCGACCAAAAAGAGGATTAAAAGATGATCAAGTTGGATTTAATTGATGAGAAAGAGATAAGGATGGAATTGGCTAGAAGAAAAGAGATAAAATTGAAGATTTCGAATTTGGATCACATTGGACTAGCGTCCATGTCCCGTCGAGGTGGATCAAGTCAAAAAGTGGATCAAGGCGTCCAGAGAAGAAATCGAATGCATGCTGGACGTTGTATGGACGACGTCTGCCCTATCGTCCAAAGCAGCTGAACTAGCGTCCAGAAGGAATGGACGGGCGTCCAACACCGACTTCAGCAGCAGCCGACCTAGTTTTCTATAAATAGCAGCGTGGATTCCAACCCTAATCACACATTATTGAGACCTATTGATACACAATCAATAGGAGAAAACCCTAGGCGGCCCCAGCCCCCTTAGGGGAGGCTGGGGTTGCGATTTTTCTTGTTTCTTCTCCGTTTTTACTTTCGTTTTGCTGTTTTATGCTGAATGCTTGGAGGCTGAGCAATTGTTCAAACTATGTGAATCCATTTCAGCAGGTTCTTTCTTTTCAATCTAGATTTGTTTGTGAATTTGATTAAAGTTGTATCTTTTCCATGATTATTTGTTATGCAATCCATATCGAAAGATGTATTGCTATTTGATGTTTACCGTATGACGAGAGTCGGTGTAAACCTTAGATCACCATAGGAAAGATGGGATTTTTAACCTTGACATAACGAGAGTTGATAGGTTAGATTTCTAGGTTGCTAGATTGAGAGATCTTACACCTTGTTTTGATAGCATTAATCTTATAGATCGAGAGATGAGAGATTGATAGGCGAATTATCTACGAGAGTAGGAATTCATACCTCCGTTAGGTGGACCACATCTTTAATTAAATCATCACAAGATAACTTTAGAGAGGAAATTAAGGGTTGCGGGATCGGTGGATAATTACTTGTTCAATTGTTTAATCACCATGATCATCGTTTTTATTGTTTTTTCTCGTTTATAGTTTTAGTTATTTATTATCGCTTTTATCCTTCCTGGCTTTGGACTGACAATCCTCTGTCCAGTTTATCTTTTCGTTTTGTTAGTTTAGGTTTCAATAATAATAGTAACAATCTTAGGAAAATTAATGAACTAGATACCCGATTCCTGTGATCGACTCGGTATTAATCGCTATACTACGATCCCTACAATTGGGAATACCGGTTTATAAATTTTATTACTTGTTTGTTTTGTTAGATAAAATCCGTGACAAGTTTTTGGCGCCGTTGCCGGGGAATCGGTGCGGTTGTCCAGTTCATTATTAATTTTTCTAAGGTAGTATAGTGGTGAGTATTCCCGCCAACGGAACCAAAAACAAGTTTTTGGCGCCGTTGCCGGGGAATCGGTACGGTCGTCTAGTTTCTTATTAATTTTTTCTAAAGTTGTTCTGTTTTGTTTTTTTTCGTAGGTAGTTTGTGTTATCTAGTGATTATTAATTTTTCATAGGTTTGTGTTTAGGTTCCAATTAGGGTTTTGTTTAGTTTTCGTGTTTAGCAGCGTTTATGTGCTTCAGTTTGAACGTAAACGGGCGTCCTGAGCTATTGGACGTCCGTCCGTCCAAATCTGATCGTCTCTGTTTGTGTTTTGCCCGAGTGCATTTGAAAGCGTCCAATAACTTGGGCGCCCGTCCTGTTCTTTCTCCAGGAAGACGTCCGGCCAGTAACTTGGACGCCCGTCTGGCCTGTCTGTCACCAGTTTTTTTATTTATTTTTGTTTTAGGTAGATATCTTGGTTTGTCTTTCTTTTGCTATTAAATAAATGTACTAGGGTTTTTGTTTTTCGTAGGTAGGGTTCTGAGGTTGAATCATCTGACTCCACGTTTTTCGCGGTCAAATTTTTGGATAAAAGGGATCGTTTTAGCACTTGTTAGTATTTTGGTCATAACTTTCGGCTCGAGTGTCCGTTTGGAACGCAGGACCCCAATTCGGAAAGCTCGTTCCGACGCCGACGAAGTGGTGAACGCCTACGGCCGTTCAGTGCCATTTTCAAGGTCAAAATCCACTATTTTCCCTTCCATTTTGGGCTCAGAAGATTTCAACACGTTTTTCCCACTTTCATTGTTTTCTGTTTTCTGTTTTAAATAAATAAATAAAGGATTTCTAGGGTTTCTTAAGTATCTAGGGTTTTTGATGTTGTATCTAGGGTTTCTGAGGTTGCTCAGGTGTCTCGTTTTGTACTTTATGCTAAGACCAGACGGGAGTCTACTCTCTGTGAACGCCCGGCCACTCTTTGTGGTTTCCAGACGTGCGTCCATAGTGAGTGGACGGCCGTCCATCCAACATGCACCTATTCTGTTAAGTCTTAGGGAAACTAGACGAGCGTCCGGTTTAATCCAGACGCCCGTCCAGTTCATAAACTCCAGGCGAACGCCCGTTTGGTATGTTGAACGCACGTTCAGGTTCCCAAATTTTCTTGATTTGATTTTTAATGCTTTATTTGACGTGGATACTTCCATATGAGCTTCTGTGGCTAGTTATTTTTACGTAGGTGTTCTGAACTTGCATGTTTACATCTTTCCATCTACCGATCCATGTTAAATAATTGATTAATTTTTATTTACATGATTCATCCATGCATGTTATAGTTAATGTCGGTTCTCGTATGCTATAACTGTTCTTATTGTTATTTAGTAGTTAATGTCGGTTTCCGTATGCTACATATCGTTGTGATGAATCCTGTGAGCTTTGAGACTTATGTGTTTTCTTGTTATTTTTGTAACTCATATGGGTAGCTACCGCCGGTTTTCCGTTGCTACTATCTTTGGCTTATGAGTTATATCCATTTAGTATAGCTAATCGTTGGTTTTCCATAATGCTATCACCTTTGATGAGTCTTAAGGCGCGTCTGCACCGCATATAATGAATAGTCTCGTCGTTTATCGTAAACTATCATTATTTGGTAGACGCTATGATATACATGCCGTGTTGCAAATGAGTGGGCTAGTTTTCTTTCTTTTATTTTCTTTTATTTTTGCATATCATTTAGTTGCATGTCATCTAGTTGCATTGTTTTTCTATTTTTCTTTTATTTTTCTTGAGGGTAGTTACCGTCGGGCTTGCCGTGACGCTACCACTTTTATTTTATGTCCTTCATTTTCCCGATTCGCACGGGCCGTAGTCACTTTAGAGTTGCCCTCCCAACTTGCTCGGCTGAGCACATCGAGATTTTTTATATAATTGCATATCATGTAGATTGCATTGTAATATATTTTCGTATAGTGCACGTAGCCCTGCAATTTTGTAATGTTCCATGTATATGTTCCATCTTTACATGAGCTTAATCTGAAAAAAAAAAATCTCTCTAACTTCTTTTCCATGTGTTTTACATGTACAATCCTGCTATTTTGTAGTGTCCTTAATCTCTATCCTTATTTCTGTATGCACATGTTGGGCTTATTTGTATTGTAAAGCTTATGTGGCTTAATTGACGCTTAGGTGTCCTGTGTTTTCCCTGTGTGGTGATTTTTCCATCTGAGCAATTATATCATGTGCTTATGTCTTGTCTATCATTATTGTTGCGTGTTATATTCCCTATGTTCCCGAGATGTTGCCATGTTTGTTCAAGTATGCAGGATATTTTCGATAGCAATTGTAAGTTTTAGATGAAGCCAGTCTTCCGGTGGATGGTCCACAGTCTACTGCTTTCATCAGGCATTTCTGGATCATGGCCACTTCCAGAATTGCCATCTTCAAGTATCTGTTAAAAATCAGCTAAGTTCTTTCTCTATTTACTTTCTGCACAACCTGAGGACATGTTGTAATTTAAGTGTGGGGGAGGGAAATGGTTTTTTGTATCTACATTCATTTGCCATACTATTATATTTCTATGAAAAGTGCTAAATTTTAAAAAATTTGTTTGTTTTGTCCCGAGTAGGCAATTCAATTCAATGTTCGTTATTTTTATAGTCATCCAAGCTATATATCATATGTTTGATAAGTTAGTTGTTTCACCCGATACATATATCACGAGCCATAGTGAATGATGAGCTAATTTACAAAGTTATACCCCTTTTCGACGAGTGATTTCTGATTATCTTATAAGTCATGTGCTTAGTGCTACGTATGTATCTTGAGATTTATGATAGTTTGTATTTAGATCCGAAGTATGATATACTGTGAATATCTAAGGTTTGAATGTGATAAGTAACACGTAACTTAATGTCAAATGAAAAAGTTGAGTAAATATATGAATAAATTGGGTGTGTCGGAAGCTAGTCGATGATTTGAGTGCGATAGGGTATACCACGTATGTCCTATACCACTATGATGACTAAAAGCTTACGACGATCGAAGAAGTCGCCCTTATGATTGGAGTAAGGTAGGGTATATCTCGAATATCCTATTCTCGCTATGACAGGGCAACAGCTCATTCTGATGTGCGTTTAAAATTGAAATAATTAAATCAACTTATAAAAGAAGTGGTATAAAATAGATTAAGACTAAGTTATCGTCTATCTTATCCCCAGTAGAAATTTATAGATATGCTGTAGGGATTATCCTCTGAGTATTTCAGAAAGGCCCTAGATATATTCGATCATTCTTTTCGGGATAATTTACGTTTTGTTGGGTACATCTTATAAGTATCCGTTATCTCTAGTTTAGGGGGGGTGTTAGCTAGTTTTGCTTTGAGTTTCTCAAGTTTGGACTTAGTGGAAGTTTTCTATGGCTTTGCACACACACAGTGGTGAACTTCTGATTTATTGGATCTATGCTATATTGTCTGGGATGTCTGTTTTCGTTTCGAGCCCTAATTTTCGTTTTGTTTTGCTCGGGACGAGCAAAAGCTAAGTGTGGGGGAGTTGTTTACGATGATTTTTACGGTTTATATTACTTTATTTCGTAACGAATTCATTTGTATTTTATTAATTTTTATAGAAAATTAAGTGTTTAATGGAATTATCGAAAGAATGAAGCTGGAAATTATTGAAGTGCAAAGTCGGGTTATTTATGTGATTTTATTAGCAATTATCTATTTATATATGTGATGTTACACTTTGCACGTTTTTATGGTTGAAGGTACACAAATATATCATGGGTCGAGTAAGAGCCGAAATGGAGGAGTTTAAAGCGACAATTTATTTAAAGATTGAAGAGAAGGCAAATTAGGGATTATTATTATTTTTAGGGTTTAGGTTTTCTCTTATTTAAAAAAGAAAAGAAAAAAAGGTAATAATTACCCTAAGTCGGCTAAAAGGTTATAAAAGGACGGATTCAGCGGCAGCACGGAACACGAAAAAAATCATCTGGGAACAGAGCCGAGACAGAAAATCAAAAAAGGAGAAGCACTCGGTCGACCGAGTGCACACCTTCGGTCGACCGAGCAACTTTTTTATTTTTTTATTTTTTTCGTTCGTACGGATATGAGAAGAGGCTAGGCACTTCTGGAACAAGCGTGTGAAACCGTCTCAACAACGTTTTGATTTCAACTCTTGGATTGTTTGTGAGTTTA
Source organism: Gentiana macrophylla (assembly GCA_026214975.1). NCBI lineage: Eukaryota > Viridiplantae > Streptophyta > Magnoliopsida > Gentianales > Gentianaceae > Gentiana > Gentiana macrophylla. Next base: position 22,617,062 of record CM047815.1, on the reverse strand, counting down.
ATTAAAGATTGTATCTTTATTATGTTTTATTGTTCTTATGCAATTTCATTGATAAATGTATTGCTGTTTGATGTTTAATGTGTGATGAGAATCATTATTAAATCCTATATCACCATAGTAAAGATTAGATTTTTAACCTAAAAATAACGAGAGTTGCTAGGTTAAATTTCTAGGTTGCTAGATTGAGAAATCTTACACCTTTGTTATGGAAGCGTTGATCTTTAAGATCGAAAGATAGAAGATTAATAGGCGAATTTTCTACGAGAGTAGAAATTCATATCTTTGATAGGTGAACCACATCTTTATTAAATCTTCACTAAACGATCTAGGGTAGAAATTAAGAGTTGCGAGACAGGTGGGTCATTTCTTGTTCCTCGTTAACTTAATTGAAAGAATCATTGTGCCTTGTTCTTCGTTGCTAGCTTAGAATTTTATTTTCGTTTTAGTTTATAGAATAGAATTAGTTATTTTAGGCTCGTAACTATATTTCCTGGCTTTGTATTGACAACCCTCTGTCCAGTTTATTGTTTTTCGTTTTCGTTTTTAGTTATTTCTCGTGACAATTTAGAAGAATTAAGAACTAGACCAACCTCGATTCCCTGTGATTCGACTCCGGTTGTAACTGCTATACTACGATCCCTGCACTTGGGGTAAACCAGATTATTTTTATTACTTGTTTATTTTTCATTAGATAAAATCCGAGACAATTTTCAAGAAACCTTTTCCCCTGTTGTCAAGATTACCACAGTCAGAACCTTACTTGCAGTAGAAACAACTAATAACTGGCATTTACATCAAATGGATGTCAACACTGCCTTTCTAGATAGAGATCTACATGAAGAAGTATACATGCAATTACCACCAGGCTGTGCAGCAACTAAACCAAACCAAGTTTGCAAACTTACCAAATCACTATATGGTCTTAAACAAGCCAACAGACAGTGGAATTGCAAGTTAACTGAATCATTGGAGGATCAAGGATTCATTCAATCCAAACATGACCATAGTTTAATCACAAAAGGGTCAGGACAGTCATTTATTGCCTTACTGGTATATGTGGATGACATTATAGTTTTTAGCCCTAGTGAAATGTTGATTCAGCAAGTTAAGGATGCCTTACATCAGCAGTTCACCATCAAAGATCGTGGAAAATTGAGATAGTTCTTAGGGATTGAGGCTGCCAGATGTCCAAATGGCATATCTATTTCACAAAGAAAATACAAACTTAACCTCCTATTGTGATACCCTCAAAGTGAACAACATCACTTCAGATCAGATCAGAACCATGTTGTTCAAGTTTTCCCTGAGAGATAAGGCAAGAGCCTGGTACCACTCCATACCACCAGGCACAGTGACTACTTGGGATCAACTCTCTCAAGCGTTTTTAGCCAAGTATTTCCCTCCCTCTAAGACAGATTCGATTCTTGGAATCAGTTACAAGTTTCACACAATCAAATGAATCCCTTTATGAAGCTTGGGAGAGGTTTAAAGAAATCTTTGAAACCTGTCCTCACCACGGGTTGGAGAAATGGCAATTAGTGCGGACCTTCTACAATGGGTTGGATTATAGAGATCGAATGGATATAGATCTTTGCGGCAGGAGGTGCGCTTCATAACAAATATCCTGATGATGCATACAATCGATTGAAGATATGGCAACAAGCGACTCCATGTGGTGCAGGAAACAAAATGCCCAACACTTCAAAAAAGAGCGAGTAAGTATGAGGTAGACACTTTGACCCTTCTTTACTGCTAAAGTAGATGCTCTTAGCTCTAAATTTGATAAAATGAATGTGAGTGCTTTGAGCTATGCGAAGTACCTGTGAAGTTTGTGGTGTGATTGGACATACCGCTCTCGAATGTCAACTACTTACCCAATCCCATGAAGCGAGTTAATCGCGCATACAACACTTTCAACCAAAGGCACATCAATGATCCTTCTCTCGAATACCTACAACCCTGGTTGGAGAAATCACCCAAACCTCGCATATAGAAACAACCAGAATGCAACATCGCAATACCCTCCGGGCTTCCAACCTAAGGCACCCAACCCATCTCCTCAAAAATCTAATCTTGAAATCTTGATTGAAACCCTCATGGCAAACCAAACCAAGCAAAATGAGGAGAACCAATTGATGATTAAGGCTCTAACAACTAAGGTGGATAGCTTGGCTGCACACAATAAGATGCTAGAGAACCAAATTGCTCAACAAGCAGCTGCTTCCTCTAGTGCTCCCGAATACTGCCAGGAAAACCCGAACTTAATCCTAGGGAGCATTGTCAGGCCGTCAAGTTGAGGAGTGGAAAAGAGTTGGAAGACCCTAAGGTGATGAATAGTGAGAGCAAGGAGGAGAGGTAGAGAAGGTGGGACAGAGGCAGGCCTATGGTAGAGGCCACCAAAGACAAGGAGCCGAGAATCGGTGCCTAAATATATTCCCCATACACCTTATCACCACCAAAGGCCTTTCCCACAAAGATTGGCCAAATCAAAGCTTGATAAGCAATTTGGGAAATTCTTGGAGGTTCTAAAGAAGCTTTATATTAATGTCCCATTCACAGGCATACCTTACACAAATGCCCACATATGCTAAGTTTCAAGGAGATTCTATCCAATAAAAGGAAGCTAGAAGACCATGAGATCGTAGCTTTGACCCAGAGTGTAGTGCTATCATCCAAAATAAACTACCTCCAAAGCTTAAGGATCCGGGTAGTTTCTCCATCCCATGTGTAATTGGCAATATGGCTATAGATAAGGCTCTGTGTGACCTTGGAGCTAGTGTAAGTTTGATGCCCCACTCTATGTATAAGAAACATGATCTTGGTGAGTTGAAGCCCACAAATATCTCTTTGCAATTGGCTGATCGCTCCGTCAAATATCCGGTGGGTATCTTAGAAGATGTTCCGTTAAAGTTGGCAAGTTTTATATACCAAAGGATTTCGTAGTTCTTGAAATGGAGGAGGATATCCATATCCCCATTATTCTTGGTAGACTGCCTTTCCTTGCCCTTCTGGGGCTACTATTGATGTCAAGAATGGAAAGCTTACTTTGAGCGTAGGAGATGATAACGTTGAATTTAGTTTGCCGAATGCTCTCACTTGCTTTTCTGTTGAGAATGTTTGCTTTGCGGATCGATTCTGAGGAACAATTATTGGAAAATGCCATTAAAGAGGGTTCAACTGACCCCGTGGAAGAGGAGATACCAAGTGAGGATGAGCGAGAGGGCGGAGAAATTGATGATAAGGCCACTGAGGGCCAAGATGAGAGGAACAATGTTCTTCCACCTTTTGACCATGAGAGAGAAAACTGATGCTCAAGTTGATGCACAATCTTGGGATGAGGATAAGGCCCCAAAGGTAGAATTAAAACCACTCCCGCCGAACTTAAGGTATGAGTTTCTTGGAACAAATTCTACATATCCAGTCATTGTAAGTGCTAGTCTAAATGAGGAAGAAACTAAACAGTTACTTTCTTTACTTAGACGGTACCGCAAAGTGATAGGATATACCATCGATGACATCAAAGGAATCCACCCCTCCATATGCATGCATAGAATTTTGCTTGAGGATGATTATAAGCCTTCTATTGAAGGTCAAAGACGCTTGAATCCTACTTTGAAGGAGGTGGTGAAGAAAGAAGTACTGAAGCTTCTAGCTACGGGTATAATATACCCTATCTCTGACAGTGAATGGGTTAGCCCCACTCAGGTTGTACCTAAGAAGGGAGGGTTCACGGTAATAAAGAATGATAATGATGAATTAATCCCTTCAAGGTTGGTGACGGGTTGGCGCATGTGTATTGATTATAGAAAACTAAATAAGGCGACCCGTAAGGATCATTTCCCGCTCCCATTCATCGATCAAATGCTAGAGAGGTTAGCAAAGCACTCATTCTTCAGTTACTTGGACGGCTATTCGGGTTTCTTTCGATTCCCATACATCCAAGCGACCAAGAGAAAACGACCTTTACATGCCCTTATGGCACTTTTGCCTAGGCGACGCATGCCTTTTGGTCTTTGCAATGCCCCACTACCTTTCAACGTGCTATGATGTCTATATTTTCCGATTACATTGAGAATATCATGGAAGTTTTATGGATGACTTCTCTGTGTATGGCACTTCATATGATTCATGTTTGAATAATTTATCTAAAGTACTACAAAGGTGTGCTGATGTTGATCTGGTCTTGAATTGGGAGAAGTGCCATTTTATGGTGCGAGAGGGAATTGTTTTGGGACATTTAGTGTCCGAAAGAGGTATTGAGGTAGACAAGGCTAAGATAGAAGTGATTGAGAAGTTGCCGCCACCTAACTCGGTTAAGGGAGTGTGCGATTTCCTAGGTCATGCAGGCTTTTACCGTCGTTTCATTAAAGATTTTTCTAAAATATCTAAGCCTTTGACTAACCTTTTGCAAAAAGATGTGGCTTTTAACTTTGATGCAGATTGTCTTGAGGCTTTTAACAGGTTAAAGGAGGCATTAATTTCAGCCCCAATCATGCAAGCACCGGATTGGAACCTACCATTTGAAATCATGTGCGATGCTAGTGATTATGCGGTTGGGGCGGTTTTGGGTCAGCGAAAAGACAATAAAGCTTATGCCATATACTATGCAAGTAGAACCTTAGACGATGCACAGGTCAACTATGCTACGACAGAAAAAGAGCTATTAGCAGTTGTCTTTGCATTTGAGAAATTCAGATCATATCTCGTGGGTTCCAAGGTAATTGTTTATACCGATCACGCTGCTATTCGGTATTTATTGAGCAAGAAAGACGCGAAGCCTAGATTGATTAGATGGATTTTGTTACTTCAAGAGTTTGACCTTGAGATCCGAGATAAGAAAGGTACTGAGAACGTCGTGGCGGATCACCTGTCAAGGTTGAGACAAGAAGGTGAGCAAGACGGCAAAGATGAGTTGGCCATAGACGATTCGTTCCCAGATGAACATCTTTTAGCCGCTTCTATACAAGACGCACCGTGGTATGCAGATTACGTGAACTACTTGGTTAGTGGAATTCTACCACCGGAATTGAGTCATCAACAAAAGAAGAAATTCTTTGCAGACTTGAAGTATTTCTATTGGGATGAACCGATGCTCTACAGAAAGTGTGTAGATGGCATATTCAGAAGATGTGTACCACAAGAGGAGGTTGTAGATATTCTACACCATTGTCATTCGTCATCATATGGCGGACATGCTAGCACCTCCAAAACAGCAGCTAAGGTTCTTCAATGCGGATTCTATTGGCCCAGTTTGTTTAAAGATACCCGGAAGTTTGTCTTGAGTTGTGATAGATGCCAAAGAACGGGAAATATATCACGAAGGAATGAAATGCCCCTCAACAACATATTGGAGGTTGAGATCTTCGATGTGTGGGTGTAGACTTTATGGGCCCGTTTACTTCATCATTCGGGAACAAATACATTCTTCTTATGGTTGATTATGTATCTAAGTGGGTTGAGGCTATTGCAACACCCACCAACGATCTGAGGTAGTGGCCAAATTCTTTAAAAGGTAATTTTCCGCGATTTGGAGTACCACGTGTACTTATCGGTGACAAAGGTACGCATTTTATAGAGCATAAGTTTGAGAGCCTTATGAAAAGTATGGAGTGAACCATAAGCTTAGCACGGGTTACCATCCACAAACTAGTGGACAAGTCGAAGTTTGAACAGGAGATTAAGACAATTCTTGAGAAAACGGTAAATCCATCAAGAAAGGATTGGTCTTTACGGTTGGATGAAGCATTGTGGGCCTCTGAGCGGCCTACAAAACCCCTATTGGTATGTCACCGTTTCGTTTGGTGTATGGGAAGCCGTGCCACCTTCCAGTTAAGCTTGAGCACAAAGCACATTGGGCTATAAAAGCATTTAACTATGATTTCAAGGAGGCAAGTGAAAAGAGGCTACTTCAATTGAATGAGTTGGACGAGGTCAGGCAAGATGCATACGATAGTGCTCGCATCTACAAGGAGAAGACAAAGCTATGGCATGATAAACACATCTTGAGGAGAGAATTCCATGAAGGTGATAAGGTTTTGTTGTTCAACTCAAGGTTAAAACTCTTTCCTGGGAAGTTAAGGACAAGATGGTCCGGTCCCTTCACCGTGATAAAAGTCTTTCCCTACGGCTCGGTGGAAGTTCGTAGCGATTCCGGTGACGTTTTCAAGGTCAATGGTCAGAGATTAAAGCATTACATTGCAGGGGAGCCCACTGAGAAGAGAGTCATGTACCTGGACTCTCCACCCTCCACCACGGGATGAATTAAACAGGGGTCGAGCTTGTGACCTTAAACAAGCGCTTCTTGGGAGGCAACCCAAGTCTTTCTACCCTTTTCTAGGTTTCTTCATTTATTTCGTGTTGTGTCGTCCTGTTTTTCGGTGTCGGTTTTGCAGCCAGGTAAACTGTACAAGAGGAACTCGCGGAATTTGAGGCCATGGAACACTTGACATGGAGAAAGCCACGATCGAGGTGAATTGAAATTTCGCGGTGCGATTTGAGTCCGACTTTTGAAGCGAACGGGGGTGTGATTTGTACCACACCAAAAAAAAAAAAAAAAAAAAAAAAAGGTGAAATTGACGAGGGCTTCACACCTGGGTGTGATTTTTATCACACCCGTGATTCTCTTATCAAAAAAAAAAAAAAAAAAAAAAAAAAAAAAAAAAAGGGGTGTATTTGACGCAAACATCACACCCGGGTGTGGTATAATTCACACCTTGGTACTATATCCCCTCTTATATTTCAAAAAAAAAAAAAAAAAAAAAAAAAAAGCGTACAGGAATCAACTCCATTTTTTTACTATTTATTTTATTATAATATGTTTCCCACACTTTTTACCCCAAATAATCAATCTCGTCCCCATCTCCCCAAACCTCTTTCAGCGTTCCCCCCCCCCCCTCCTCTGACCACCTCCATTGCTGCCCTCAAGGGCCTTCTTTCCGGCGCCATTCACCGCCGGACGGCCGGCCGCCACCCCCACTCCACTCCTTTTCCTACCCTCTCTTTCTTCCCTTCAACAATGAGATCAACTACCTTCAAATCCCCACCCAAAAAGCAACCTTCTTCCCGTCACCGGTCCAACCCCATGGTCGCCGGTGAACTTCCGACTACCATCCAGGTTCCTTTCGAGCCACCACAACCCATTCCCACACCCAACAGCCCCAATTCCGCCCTTCCTCTTCTCAAACCCGCCTCACCAACCACCATGCCGGAATCCGGCCAGCCATCCTCTTTGGCGGATTCCGGCCAAACTGAACCCCTTGCCACTCATTCAGTTCCTCTTCCACCACCACAAACCGAACCACAACCGCGAAGAAACCCATCCCGAAATACCACACAAAAAATGCCACCTAAGCTTTCACGTCCTCCCGCCCCCGTTTCTGCAGGTTCAAAAAAGCGTAAGGCAGTGGTCGAGGCCTCCACCTCTAAATCCAACGGGAAGAAGACCCGAATCACCGCCACATCCAAAGGGAAAAAGCAAATAGTTCGAGCCACTGTTATTAATAGCACGGTTCGTCACACGCGGTATGTTGATCCTACAGTTTTGAGCACCTTGGGCATCACACATGATTTTCATTGGCTTTGTACTCAATTGGGCATGTCGAGCTTTATCAATCAATCATGGCCTACTTACGTAGAGTTGACCACCAGTTTTTTATCTACATTTGAGTGCAACATAATTCAAGGTCCTCATTGTCAAGAAGGGAGAATCACTTTCAGTCTTTTAGGGCGGCCCTTTACATTGACTTTAGATGAATTTGCCTCTATCTACGGCTTGCCTAGCACTGGCCCACGTCAGCACCCCCGAACATTCAATGACAATTCTTTTTGGAGTAGTCTGTCTGAGGCACTCCCTTATAGTCCTGGCACATCACGGTCCACCACGATTGTTCACCCTTGTTTGAGGTACTTTATGCGTGTGCTGGCAAACACCATTTTCGCTCGCGGTGACATGGATATGGTTGTTCGGAAAGATGAGCTATTCGTTTTATGGAGTGCTTATAACGGCCCACCTGCATGTATTGCTGCGTTCTTAGCTCGCCAGTTTCTTCGAGTGAAACACCGTGCTTCCCCTATTATTCAGATCGGTGGGTTGGTTACACCTATTGCCCGCCACTTTGGAATATCTACGGATAATTTGACAGTTGCATCCGGGCCTACCTCTATCGATTTGTCAGCCTGCACAGCCATGCGCATTATAGATATCACCTGCTGCGGCTATGGAGTTCAATATGATGCTCATCACGTCTTTCCACTACCGTACCCGACAATTATCGCATCCAAGACCCGGCGCATCTCAAGACACCTCGTCAATATGTGTCCACGCCTCAGACTTCGATGATCACCCAAAGCCTACTACTATTGAGTGCGAGACTTTTGCTCCCGTCTTCCCGAGGTGACCCCCGCTTTCCGAGACCATTGAGTCTCCTACATTAGCTCCTGTGGGTCCTTCCATGCCATCACCCTCTCGGCAAAGAGCCTCCACAGCCCCAGATTTGGCCTCGCATCCCCGATCCAACACTTGGTGACCACCCAAGCATCCATGCAGACGGAGCTTCGAGAACACAAGCGAGCTTCTTCATGAGTTGAAGGCCATGATGGCCCTCTTGATCCTCATGCATCTTCTTCGGGTCCACGACCCTCCCGCCTCTCTTGATCTGGTGAGCTTCCTTCCTACCCTCCCTTGTTTTACAATTATTTACATTGGGGACAATGTAATATTTACGTGTGAAGCGGGTCACTTGTGTAGTTCACTTGGTTGCTATTTGAGTCTTCCGTAATAATAAAAAAAAAAAAAAAAAAAAAAAGGGGTAAAAAAAATTCGCTTAGGTAAAGTTTTAGGGTTCATGAGTCAAGTCGTTTTGAGTCCATGTCTTGCTTGGATTACACACTGTCATATCGAGTATGATTCAAAATGCATGAAAATTGGTAGAGTTTACTTTGATATGGAGGATGCATAAAATAATATGTTTGATCCTACTTGATAAACCACACGTAAATGTGCATTGATTTTTATTGAGGATGATTGAGACTGAGTAAGTAGACAAACTGTCCCGGTGAGATGTTCCAGCCATAATGACTGACCACTTCAGTCTCACCAAAACGAGCGTTTATTTTTCTCTTCCATGATTTTGTTCCTTTAGAACTTGTGTTGCATCTTATTGATATTACCATGGTACTTGCATCTACACTAAAATGATTAAGGCACTCGTTTCTTCCTTTACCCACACTTAACACCCTTACCAGCCATATATTATGCCCTCACCCCACAAAAAAAAAAAATAAATAAATAAAAAAAATAAAATTGATGAATAGCCCAAATTTCTATTTTGCCCGGCCTTAAAATTATTGGGATGGTGACTATTAAATTAAAAAACTTCGATTGCAAAGAAATTAAGCTTGGGGGAGTCCGTTTTGTTTCTTGAATATTATTTAAAATACAAAAAAAAAAAAAAAAAAAAAAAAAAAAAAAAGAAAAAAAAAGAAAGAGTCAATAAAGGAGTGCAATCCCAAAATAGCCTCCTATGTTATTTTAGTTTTGTTGTGTAATAAAAGGGAGTAGCGTCTTTATCCTCCCAAAGTATAAAGTCATGTTAGTAGCTCGTTGTTAAAGAATTGTGTAGTTGTTGGACAAACCCCCCTGAGATCTCACGAGTTGATGAATTAGTAGTCACATGTTTCACTAGTTTTAATGGCCTTGAACCACCTACCATGATATATATCCTACACTTACCATTTTTACCACCATTTCAGTCATTTTCCTACCTTTCCGGACTATTCTCTACCATACCTTCTTCTAAGTCCTTATGATTTGTGTGGTGCATGTTGCTTTGGCGGTTGACATGAGATTATATACAAGCATATAGTAGGGCAATTTCATTGGAATGAGCTTGAGAGATTAACCACCTCACAAATATGAGTGTAGAGCGATTTTATCCCATGAGGTCTACTTGTTTGGTTGATCTCATTCTTAGTGGAAGTCTTTGTCCATGTTTAAGTGTGGTATTTTGAAAGAGGTTGACCATGTTTATATTATGCATTTGAACTATTGAAGTATAATCTATCGAGGCTCGTGTACTTTGCATCCTACTTGAGACTGCTCTCTATGTGTGTTCTAAGTTCTTCGTCTTGAGTTGATATTTTGACTTGCTTGGGGACAAGCAAGGGTTAAGCTTGGGGAGTTTGATAAGTCCACCATATGTAGTTATTCTTGGATCATTTTGGCCTATTTCAATGCCTATTTTGTGATTTTCGTATGATAAATTACCTTTTGGACTAGATTCTCATTGTGGCTTTGATATTTTGCGATATGATGAATCCGAGCATAAAAGGCAATGAAAACGAGCTAAAAAAGTCAAAATCATGAAGGCAAGAAGAATCACACCCAGTGTGGAAGAATGAAACAGGGTGTGAAAAATGCGAAAACTATCCAAATTTTCTCTGAGCCCAACGAAATGTTACGATTGGTTGACACAACTTCCAACGTGATTTTCATGTTGATGGCGCAAATTTGGACATTTTTAGGGAATTTTATTTTAGGAGATAAATTACACAATTTAAATTAAGGAAAATTCCTATTTATCCTAAAATAATTTCCTTAAATTAAAAAAGGATGATCATTCACGCAATTTTTCATGAAGTTTTAGGCGACTTTTTCCTTCTTTTCTTGACATCATCTCCCATCCCCAAGAACAAGGATTCTAGGGTTTAAGAATTCAAGAACGAAGCTTTTTGAGGTTTGATTATTTTATGCAATACTTTGACGGTTTATTTCTCTCTCTTTTCTCCTTTCTTCTATTTATTTATTTTTCTTGTCAAAGTATGAATTTTATGATTGAATCTTGGAATATTGATATGGAACGTGAGTAGATATCGCTTTCTAGATTAGGAGAAACCCGGATATGAATATATGATGTAAAACCCAATCTTTCCCTTGTTTTATGAATTTGATTCTTATAAATTGATTCTTGTGTGCTATTCTTGTTCTATTGTTGAATTAATAGCTTTGAGAGGGTGAATAATCGCAATTTTACGTAGAAATTATTTGATTAATTAGTGACCGAAAAAGTACTACTTAATTGATACTTTAGGAGACAAGAATTGAATCTAGGGCTTTATTAGAATGAAAATTTGGTAAAAACCTAGATGGCATGAAATTATGGTTCTTTAAGGGATCTAAATTCATTCTTCATCGTGGGAAACTGGGTGTAGTTTGAGTCTAGGTACAATCACGAAAATAATTCGAAAGAATATTTTTGTGATAAAATTTGATAATTGTCTTTATAAGTGTAAAATTCGTATCTTGGGGGAAATATTGTTGGTAAGTCATATAGTAATTCCGTGGTGACTCCGAAATCCTAGAAATGCTTTTAAATTGGATCTTTACCAAATTTTCATTCTAATAAAGCCCTAGATTCAATTCTTGTCTCCTAAAGTATCAATTAAGTAGTACTTTTTCGGTCACTAATTAATCAAATAATTTCTCTACGTAAAATTGCGATTATTCACCCTCTCAGGCTATTAATTCAACAATAGAACAAGAATAGCACACAAGAATCAATTTATAAGAATCAAATTCATAAAACAAGGGAAAGATTGGGTTTTTACATCATATATTCATATCCGGGTTTCTCCTAATCCTAGAAACTGATATCTACTCACGTTCCATATCAATATTCCAAGATTCAATCATAAAATTCATACTTTGACAAGAAAAATAAATAAATAGAAGAAAGGAGAAAAGAGAGAGAAATAAACCGTCAAAGTATTGCATAAAATAATCAAACCTCAAAAAAGCTTCGTTCTTGAATTCTTAAACCCTAGAATCCTTGTTCTTGGGGATGGGAGATGATGCTGAAGAAAAGAAGGAAAAAGTCGCCTAAAACTTCATGAAAAATTGCGTGAATGATCATCCTTTTTTTAATTTAAGGAAATTATTTTAGGATAAATAGGAATTTTCCTTAATTTAAATTGTGTAATTTATCTCCTAAAATAAAATTCCCTAAAAATGTCCAAATTTGCGCCATCAACATGAAAATCACGTTGGAAGTTGTGTCAACCAATCAGAACATTTCGTTGGCCTGTAGAAAATCTGGATAGTTTCTGCATTTTTTCACACCCTGTTTCATTCTTCCACACCTGGGTGTGATTCTTCTTGCCTTCATGATTTTGACTTCTTTTTAGCTCGTTTTCATTGCCTTTTATGCTCGGATTCATCATATCTCGCAAATATCAAAGCCACAAAGAATAATCTAGTCCAAAAAGGTAATTTATCATACGAAAATCACAAAATAGGCATTGAAATAGGCCAAAATGATCCAAGAATAACCACATATGGTGGACTTATCAGGAGCTAAACATGCTAAGACACCTATGGAGTCCATGAAGACTTTAGAACATGGTGATTCACCACTTATAGAAGATAACACTGCATACAGATCCTTAGTGGGCAAATTGATTTACCTCACTTTTACCATACCAGATATTTCTGACATGTGGTGGACTGAGGAGTGAGACCGGTTGACCTCCCACTTGAGGGTCCGATTTGCCCTTAGGCTTTAAAGTGGGGCTTCTGGCCTTTAACGTTTATACGCTCTTCTTGCATCATTTAATGTTGTTAACCACAAGGTCGGAGGTTCAAACCCTTATTCTAGCGCCAATTGACGATGTTGGAAATCATCTAGTATGAAATCGGGTCGTATTTCCTAGTGATAATCAACCGAAGATACAAAACTACCAAAATAAGAAAAGAGGGGTGTTTATTATTTGTTTAGACTAAGCCTAAGATAATGTTTATCCCAAGTTTCCTACGTATCCTGGAATTGTTCAGGAATCAAGTCTTTTCGTAGTTCTCATGATCGTTTATATAGAGGGCCTTGTGTCCTAGGCAAGCCTGTGCCGTGTCAAAGTTGGACTCCATTTTGTATCCGTCAAGTATTATATTTAACTGAGTCTATCCCTTGATTTTAGGAGAAGATCACGGTAATTTGAACATGGGATCAAAGCCTTTATGGCTTAAGATTTTTTCCATAATAATAGACACGTGTGTGTTAAGTAAGATGGGTAGCTCAGGTTTACCGAAAGATCGAGCTCTGGCGATTATGGCGGAATCGCTCGACCCATCTCTATTGCAACATGACCGACCTGCAGTGGACTGAGGAGTGAGCCCAGTTGACCTCCCACTTGAGGGTCTGATCTGCCTTTAGGCTTTAAAGTGGGGCTCCTGGCCCTTAACGTTTGTACGCTCTTCCGGCATCACTTAAAGTTGAGTAATGTTAGGGATGACACGTGGCCGGGGGCTGACCCGACCTCCATCACTTCTGTTACGGGGTTGAAAAACAAGATTAAGTTGGCAATCTCATGTCTTCCGGGTGAAGAATCAATCAAGAAAGAAAATGTTTTAGTTTTATCTACTTTTTTATATTCGATTTCACGCTTGGATTTCAACGAACAGCTCAAAGAGCCACAAAGGGATCTGTACCAGGGTTAAGATGATGTTTATGTTATAAAGTCTTTTCATATCTAAAAAAATCTTAACGTATCTAATTTTTATTTCTAGTTTTACAATTTAATTTTTTTGATTAAGTTATTTGGACTTAATTTTAGTCAGCATATTCATTAGTTTACGGATCGAATTTCAGTTAAGAAGTATCAAATGTGTTTTCTGACCGATATTGGGTCTAGAAAAAACCAGCATCACGACTCAAATTCGATCAGGAATAAAACTTTTTTTCTAACACAAATTCGGTCAGGCAGGATGTGGATAGTTTACAATCCGAATTTCAGTTAGTAAGTTTCAATTGTATTTTCTGACCAATATTGTGTTTTGGATAAACCAACACCCTGACTCAAATGCGGTCAGAATAAAAGTTATTAACTGGCTCAAATTCGATCAGGAAAACATATAGGTGTAAAAAGACTCTCCATTATGTTATTATTTCTATTTCTTTGGAGGGATGGATATATATAATTATATAATTATATATGAAAACTTGTGTAAACAATAATGGTAGACAATAAACAATAATGCCTCTGAATTTACGTTCTATATGTAATGATGATGTGAAGAAGGGTACGAGGGAGTAGAAAGGATGGGTAGATGGTGGGAAAAAACTATTTGAGAAGAAAATGCAAAAAATAATGGTGAAATGCCAGAATTGTCCTTGATAGAATACTTGAATAATAATATTTATAAACATAAAGGGCGTAAATTAATCAAAATATTAGTTTAAGGTGGTAATATGAATAATTAATACTTTGAGGTTGTGAATTGCCCCTATAATATAGTTTAGAGTTATAAATCGATCAAATAATAATTTAAAAAGGTAAATTTTGCGTGAGTTATAGTTTAAGGGGTAATTTAAATTTTCCAATATTTCTTTTTTTAAAAGATGAAACTAAAAAATGAATTCTCTATGTTCTTGAGTGTGAGGGACTCTCAACAAGAATTCGAGTTCCGTCTCTGACGAGAACAATTATGATGCATCAGTGATTTGGAAGATTATACCAAGTGGAGAGATAATATGCATCCTACTTATCCACTTTCATACAATAGAGGTGTATGTGTGAGGTGGATGTATCTAATCTATCCATTTGGTATAACTCGTACGATAACTATTCTTGTCCTCAACAGCACCCTATTAAAATTTATAGATCTCACACCGCTTATTAGCGAGAGTTTTTTTTTATAGTCAATCCCTTGTAAACGTATACTGCTAAATATGTATATTAATTTCAAAACATTGACCCATACTATAAACGTTTTCACGCACGTGTGGCGTACAATAATTTCGATACAAAGTAAACACGACAGTTTGCATAACATCAAAGTCCTAAAGAATAGTACATGCTAAGCTTTGAAGTGTGACTACTCATAGCATTTACAAATAAATATAATAATAATAATCGTATACACTGGAATTTTTATAATTGGAGCTTCATGGCAAGTAAGATATGTATATTATTTTTTGGGACGTGACAAAATTAGAGTTTTGATCGTTGCATTTGGGAAGATCTTGCGAAAATTTTATCCTAGTCAACTAAAGATAAGATATGATGGATATATATCCAATAAAATGCACGAATGCTGACATTAATCCCTTATTTCGGACACAAAATTAGCTAAAATTTACAATGTTGCATCCATTATTATCCAGTAAACCGAGGATGACATGGTGTGACTAGACCATAACTCTTGAACAGAATGTCTCCTGAGGAATTTTTTTTCCACCACAATATCCACTAGTATTATACTACGTACTTCCAAAAAAAAAAAAACAAAAAAAAACTATGTTTTTGCACTTCTTCCATGCTATGATGGTTAAACTGAGACAATCTCTCTCAATGATTAAGCTTCGAGAATCGAACATCTCACAGGAATCAGACATCCCGGACCTTAATCATTGATTACCTTCCTTTTCTAGCCTAGATATTTCGAAAATATCCATAAAGAGTGTAACCTACTATATCGAGATCTCGAATACGCCCGAGTATGCTACGGCGGTGTGTCGCTGACCCGGCGAGTACCGATATCCTATCCTTTCGGAGACCAAGCCTTGAATTTTGATAGCGGTGAACACCATCCGAAGGGGGCCGAAATCAAAGCGGCACGAGGTGTCACCATTCTCTCACGTGCTTGCATCTATAGTAGAGGCCGTGGGGTTGGTCCGCCTTCCCCTCCCCACTCAATATTTTGAAAAAGTGGTGGGTTTACTAATTACGGTTATGGTCTTGACAATAAGAAACAACAAATCAAAGTACTCGAATAGGGTCGGTTATGTAGGCAAGCCTACGTCGTTTTATTCGTTGGAACATATGTGACAGTTCAGGCCAATCCGGCAAGAGAAGCCCCGTTTAGCCCGAAGGCTTATCGGCTATGCTAAGTCTGTCGAATCTGCATAACGCGTGCATCACACGTGGAGGGGAGTCGATTGAGCCGAAGCTCGGTTGAACTCGCCCAACCATGGTTAGACCATTTCCGAACCCATGTACTAAGATTCTCCAATTTCTAAATTGTAACCCAAAGCGTAATCTCATTTCTGTTTAAGGTGGGTTCACTAAGAAGCCATCACCGAAAAGCTCAACGATTTATCCAAGTGGGATTCACCGAGAATCCATCACTAAAATCGTAACGATTGACAAAACCCGCGTCCTCGGTTTTTATAAATAGCTACTTATTATTTAACTACCACATATTAAATTAATAAGCATTCATACTAATTATTCGAGTTATACACGTCTATTTTAATTCGAAATTAAAAAACTACGTGTATGCGCTGGAGTGGAATCATGAAGATGCAAGTCATGGCAATTTTCCGGTTTTAAGCACGTAATCTTGATCACACACAAAATTATGCCGAAAAGTAAACACTGAGATAGGCCGGTTGAGTACTTTAACTAACTATTTTCTAAGGAAAAGTAAAACTTAATCTATATCTTCGAGTCTTGATCTTCGAATCTTGAACTCGAACCGCCGGATCACGAACCACGAACACCCGAGAGGAGAAAAGGTTTTTTAATTAAATAAACAAATATTATTATAATTATCAAAAACCCTTTTAATTTTTTTTTTTTTTTTGTTGCGGCTGTATATAAAAATAATAATTCCATAAGATTTTTTTTTTTAAATTTTTTTTTTTTTTTTTATAATTTTCTGCCAATACGTTGAATGTATAAAGAAAATTTGATAACCAAAAAAAATTTGATTCAGCCGCCAAAAAAACCATAGCCGCATGCTAGTTTATAAAAAAAACAGACATATAGCGACGCTTTTCAGCGTCGCAGAAAGTCCTGTAGCAGTTTTTTATTAAAAAAAAAACAGGTTTTTAACCGTTTCTTCTCGTTCATACCATGGGTTTCGGCTTGATCTTCAACTTTTCGGCAAGATCTTCATATATCGAGCCCGGAACAACGAAATTATAATAAAAGATGCTACTTTTACACATAATTTGCGAGAAAAGACATAAAAAAAATACAAATTCTATGCTCAATTGTTACTAAACAAATGAGCTACAAAATAGATCTACGAGTAAACAATACCAACCCCAATCCATCTCTTCAACCACAACATTCACAAGCATACAACATGATTAAATTTCGAATTTACCAAAAAAACGTAATAAAAACACCTAAAACATGCTTTTCCACTCCTAGATCTAAAATTCATATACTTTGATCGTTAGATCAAAGGCTCTGATACCACTTGGTAGATGTAATATAGTCGGATCAATCATAGATTGACCCGATTACGCAGCGGAAGTATCGGATCTAGATCTAAACGAAACAAAGAACATAAATTAAAGATCAAACTACAAGGAAGTTTGGATTTTTACCTTTTTATGGTGTTTAACTCCAAGAACAAAAAAGTAGTATCCACGCAAGTTGAGAAGCCACAGCCTTCCAACGTGTGTCTCCCAGCAACACCAGGTGGATGGTGTTTCCCGCCGCCGGACCTCCTTGATATGCAACCGGAATAATCCTGAAGATTATTCCAACTCGAAACCCAAAGAAAATAGCCGAAAATTCCAAGCTACTTTTCTTCCAATATGGCGTGTTAATGTGTGTCTCAAAAGGCTTGGAAGAACTCTCTTTATATAGGAGAGTAAAACTTAACCTCCAATGATTAAATAATTAAGAGATAATTATTACATTAATCCTTTTTCCAAATAAAAGATAAATAAAATAATTATCCCAAACAAATTTGGATAAATCATATTATTATCTAATAATCCATGAATTATCAATTAACAAATAAAAGATAAATCACATGTCAAATAATTATCCAAGAAAACTAATTTCTTTTTAATTATTAACATTAAAATGGCGCCACATTTTATTAAAAAGGTTCACACGCATCTTTCCTATATTTGACCAATTAGGTCAAAAGGTCAACACACTAATTTGGTAGTCGAAATTCATGAAAATGTCTTTTAGTGTATTTAATTATTTAGTCCAACTAAACAATTAATGCACATATCAAATTAAATAACCCAATCCACTATTTAATTATAACTGAGGTGCAACGACGAGAAACTTATATGCTATATTAGGAGCCACGTCGGGGACCATGGACCCATATTCAGTAGCTAAAAAAAATCGAATAAAAATTATTCGCCGTAAAAGAATAATTATATCCAACCTATTAATTCCGGGATTACACCACCATAAACCAAAACCTCTCTATCGAATATAGATAACTTACACTCAATTTATTAGTCGAAAGCGTCCACTGATATAATCATTACATACGGATAAATCATCCATAGACTGTCCATTCTGAGTGGGAAATCTCCGTGAACCCGACTCAGAATATCTTATCATTATTTATCATTAACCCCCTAGTGATCAATTAGTTCACATATCTGACTAGTAGCTAATTAGTCTAAATATGAACTCGGCTGATCGATCAGTTTCTAGGGTTAACAAATAAGGGAACTGTATGTCTACTTCCGGGGAAGAATGGATTCCATTTCTCGTGATAACACGTACTACTCACTCATTCTATAATAGAGCCAACGAGAAGTGTTGGACCACATACTACGGTGATCCTTACTAACACATCAAACTCCACCCTAGTCTAAGCAGTCGTCTATGATCACCTCAGGATTGAGATTAATCCATATATGATCATCTTGTGATTCGATGCGACTTCTCGATTACGGAATTATATCAAGAACTCAAATCAAATCGGTCCAAATTTCTATATGATTATCATCATATATAAATGCCCTACTAGGTACCTATTACCGACAATCCGGATAAGATCGTCACACCTAAAGTGTTCTGGGCGCATTATTAGCAAATTAATCTAGAGACCCGTACTCTGATTAATAAACGCTACGGACTAAGTAAATTTTAAGTATATTTAACAAACTCAATCCTCGTGTGTATAGCCATACACTGAGTTGTGATTACATAATCAATATACTTAGGGTTTTCTGTAGTGTATTAATATTGGCAATAAATGCGAATAAATAAGATGAAATAAATTCTGTCATTTATTGAAATAAAACAATTACAAATTGTCTTTCAGGCATAAAACCTAACAGTAGAAAGGATGGGTAGATGGTGGGAAAAAACTAGTTGAGAAGAAAATGCGAAAAATAATGGTGAAATGCCAGAATTGTCCTTGATAGAATACTTGAATAATAATATTTATAAACATAAAGGGCGTAAATTAATCAAAATATTAGTTTAAGGTGGTAATATGAATAATTAATACTTTGAGATTGTGAATTGCCCCTATAGTATAGTTTAGAGTTATAAATCGTTCAAATAATAATTTAAAAAGGTAAATTTTGCGTAAGTTATAGTTTAAGGGGTAATTTAAATTTTCCAATATTTCTTTTTTTTAAAGATGAAACTAAAAAATGAATTCTCTATGTTCTTGAGTGTGAGGGACTCTCAACAAGAATTCGAGTTCCGTCTCTGACGAGAACAATTATGATGCATCAGTGATTTAGAAGATTATACCAAGTGAAGAGATAATATGCATCCAACTTATCCACTTTCATACAATAGAGGTGTAAGTGTGAGGTGGATGTATCTAATCTATCCATTTGATATAACTCGTACGATAACTATTCTTGTCCTCAACAGCACCCTATTAAAATTTATAGATCTCACACCGCTTATTAGCGAGAGTTTTTTTTTTATAGTCAATCCCTTGTAAACGTATACTGCTAAATATGTATATTAATTTCAAAACATTGACCCATACTATAAACGTTTTCACGCACGTGTGGCGTACAATAATTTCGATACAAAGTAAACACGACAGTTTGCATAACATCAAAGTCCTAAAGAATAGTACATGCTAAGCTTTGAAGTGTGACTACTCATAGCATTTACAAATAAATATAATAATAATAATCGTATACACTGGAATTTTTATAATTGGAGCTTCATGGCAAGTAAGATATGTATATTATTTTTTGGGACGTGACAAAATTAGAGTTTTCATCGTTGCATTTGGGAAGATCTTGCGAAAATTTTATCCTAGTCAACTAAAGATAAGATATGATGGATATATATCCAATAAAATGCACGAATGCTGACATTAATCCCTTATTATACTTTGTACTTCAAAAAAAAAAAAAAAAACCTATGTTTTTGCACTTCTTCCATGCTCAACATTTCACGTTTACTAATACTTTTATTTATTTATTTAAGCATCGTTATTATTTGTTCTTTTGAATTCTAATTTCATAAGTTCTTGAATAGTTTATTTCAAACGATACGATCCTAAGCATATTTGTCAGCCCAAGAACAATTTTTCTCTTATATGTAATATTTTAATTCAGAAATGATAATTGAAATACAAATATGAAAAGCTTTGTCAATATTACAATACATGAAAAAATACCGTCAATATGAAGCATGCTTTTTTATTTGTTATATTGATAAATGTAAGGAGAAACTTATTAAATATATCATTTTCTGATTTTATACGCACGGTGTTATCACACAATCTAATCATTTTTAGCACATAATCAATTAATTTATTTAATACAATTCTATAGATTTTTAGACTTTAGATTTAGCAAACAACCGGTTTGAGAGTCGTTTAAAAAAAAAGTCGGGCACAAAAAAACAAAAAAAAAAAAAAAAAGTCAATCAGAACTTAAATGGTTCACACCATCTCGTTTCTAGACTATCGTAGATGATTTAAATCGAGTGATATGTCTTGTCTCTCTCTTGTGGTCTTGTTCGTAAAAGTTATTTGTACTATTTTTTTCCCGAAAAGAAGTCGTTGGCAGTTATTGTATTCCCACGCCCGGCCCGAACTTAACGGAAAAGTTGTTACTACAAAACTCCACTGAGCTGTATACCTTTTGGGACAAGTTGTTCTAAATGACACTGAAAGTCTTCTCTAGAGGTCTTCCAGCATTTTTTTAATTGAGAAATTTTGATTTTAAGAGAAGATTTGACAGGACAAATTAAATTAGAACAGCAGACGACTTTGATTTTGGTTTTTCTGTTCTTCTCTTTTCTAAATCTTTAAGTTAGTTGCCTGTATTGACTAAAGGATCTAATTTGAGCCAAACCAACACGCTGCCCATTATCAATGCATAGTCATATATTGGTTTTAACGTAAATCTGTTTTATACGGAAAACGAACAATTCGAAGAAAGAAGTTAGGACTTCCAAAAAAAAAATGCAGTTGCTGCCCTAAATATAAATGGCAACAAGTCACATGCAGTACATGTTAGAAGTGTTAGATTAATTATGTGTTTTAGATTACCTAAGGCTATGTTTTTAGCCAAGTTATTTTCGATTTTCAACATGATTTCTCATTACTAGGTAGTTGTTGTTGGTTAAAGTCATTATCTCATGTTTCCTCTTTTGTAGAAAATGGCTTAGTGGTTAGTTTTCTACTACTTGTATTTATATCCTTGTTTTATAAATGAAAGCTTCATGTTTTCCCAAAAACAATCTCTTCCATAAACATATCAGTGGTATCAGAGGCATAATCTCAACATGCAGTTGGAGATAGATCCATTTCCGAAACAAACGTTGTTCAAGCTTCCATCCCCAGGTTCGATGGACAGCATTATGATCACTGGGGCATGTTAATAGAGAACTTCATGCGTTCTAAGGAGTACTGGACCATTATTGAACAAGGAGTTGTTGAACCAGCTGTAAATCCTCCCCCAACTGATTCACAAAGAGCAGATTTTGAGAGCAAAAAACTCAAAGATCTGAAGGCTAAGAACTATCTGTTTCAAACAATAGACAGAGCTATCTTGGTGACCATTCTAAGCAAGGAATCATCAAAGGATATCTGGGATTCCATGAAGAGGGAGAATCAAGGAAATTCTGGAGTGAAGAGATCACAACTACATGCTCTAAGAAGAGATTTTGAAACCCAACAAATGAAGGAGGGTGAATTTGTTTCTACCAATTTGTGACAGGACCACGGAATCTGCAATAAAATGAGATTTCTTGGTGAGAAGATGGCAGATGTAGCAGTTGTGGAGAAGATGTTGAGGTCTCTAACCTCATTTGGTTATGTGGTGTGCTCCATGGAGGAATCAAAAGACATTTTTGCACCGTCTCTTGATGAACTTGTTGGAAATAAAATTTATGTTTTGATGATTATTCATCGTATTCACTCAGTAATTATTTTAACCCAATTGATGAAGTGTTGAAGCTAGTTGTTATAGTGAAAAGCTAAAAGATGTCTAGAACTGAATGTATTGGTTTTACTAGAGTCTGATATTTGTATAGGTTACATCAGACAAGCACTGTAATAGATAGAAGTGTCGTAAAACTGAAAACCGGAAATCATCTAAGAAACTGGAAAGACAAGTCATCTAAACTGAAACTGACTCAGACAACACCAAGACAGAACTGAAGAAGGTAAGTTCGCTGAGGGAACAGACTCAGTTGGCTTATCTAGAAGACAGAAGAACTAAGGGACACAGACTGAGTTACAGAAGATTGAAGGACTGAGGGCTCAGACTCAGTTATGAAAGTCGAGACTGTAAAGTTAGACTTCAGGCAAGTTTGTGGTGACCTGAACTGACTTTATGGATCTTGTATGAAGACCTAAGAGTCATAAGGACAATGAACTCATAGAAGATATTTGCTTATGGTGTACTCTGGTTAAGTCAATTATAATCAGATGAAAATCTGGAGTACTGATATTTGAAGAAAAGAAAAATCTAGTTAATGCTCCAAGTCAGTCAAGAAACTGACAACTGACAAACTCAGTATAAAACTGATAAGGAAACCCAATTTTATAAGTCAGTCATCCAACAAACTGATAGTACAGTCGAACGTTGTAAAGGAAACAATTCTATTGGATGAAATACTGACAAGTCAGAACGGTCACAAAATATACCCGTTACAAGATAGACATTGATACAATTCGAATTCAAGCAAGATGAACATTGGACCTTACACTATAAATAGAGGACTTTGCACCAAGGATCAAACACCGAAAAAATACGAAGGAATTAAAAGGATTACAAGCATTTTTGTGCAAAAGTCTCGTTCATTCGAATTGCTATCATCTCTGCGCTAACAAGATCAATCAAGAATTTCTTCAAAGTTCAAACTATACAGAACTTATCTAGAACCAGACACTTTGAAGAACCACAAACACGAATCAATTTATTGATTCTCAGCCCAACTTTGATTCTTAATCAAACGTCAAGACTGTGAAGCAATCCGGTGAAGGATTTGCCAAGGACAGTTGTATCAGCAGTCGGGTAGACTGTGTATGTGGTGGTAGCTGGTGAAGAGGCATACGTAGCCCTTCAAGGACCAGTGGCTCAAGCACTTGAAGAGCAGAAATCCAACCTATTCTTTAATTGTTTAGATAGTGAAGCTAGTATTAGCCAAGGACTATTGTTTAGGACTTTTTGTAACAGCTCACCTCAAGAAGTTCTATTGGAAGTTTCCTCCTACACCACAGGGGAATAGGGGACTGACAGGATTACACCACCTGGAACCTCTATAACTCTTGTTTCATTTACTTTATGCATTTACATTCTGTTATTTAATATGACGGCATTTATTATTGTTTACACAGCATACTGAGAACTGATTGTTACACAAACTCACAGCTCACAAACTGACATTCACCGGAATTCAGTTTTACACACTCAGCTTTCACATAGAATAACAAAATCAAGAAAAAGGCTAGAATTATATCCGCTGCAGGTTGACTCAGTTTTGTATAAGTCAGTTTGACTTAGACTCTGCATAGTTAGCTTAACTCCACACAAGTTTTAACTGAACCTTAAAAATCTAAAATCCAGTTTTTAGGGACAAGTTCATTCACCCCCTCACCCCCCCCCTCTAAACTTGTGTTAGCCTTTCCAAGGGACCAACAATTGGTATCGGAGCAGTTTTCCTTTAACAAGCAATTGTTAAAAACTCATTTGCTCTATATCTCCTCTAGTTGTTCTCATTAGAAAGCTCAGTTTCCAATTTTTATATAATCAGTTTTCATTCACTCACAATGGATAGCAATCAGTATGCAAGACAAATGCTGATGTGTAACATGGATAGGTTTGATGAATACAAACGTCGTATGCAGGCTTTTCTAGCTGCTACACATGACAAGATGATGGACGTGCTCACTGATGGACTAATCCAGATCACACATATGCAAACTGTTGGTGAAAATCAAGTTCGAGTTCCAAAGCCCAAGGCTGAATGGACCAGTGATGATCGCAAACGAAACAATCTCAACAATGTTGCTATGGACTTTATTCTCAGAACTCTTGACAGCAACATGTATCTAAAGGTCAAAGATGGCACAACTGCTAAGGAAATATGGGAGAAACTTCAGTTAATCTGTGAAGGTACTGACTCAATCAAAGAAAACAAAATCTCAGTTGCAAAGCAAGAGTTTGAAAATTTCAAAATGAAATCTGGAGAGACCATTGACCAAATGGAGACAAGATTCAGTGCTATCATGGATGAATTGGACCTACTCAAGATTGAATATACAAAGAAAGAAATCAACACAAGAATCTTGAAGGCCTTGCCAATGTGTTGGAAGATGAAGGTCACTACAATGGAAGAATCTAGAAGACTTGACATAGAAGATTCCTTTAAGATCTTCTCAGATCTAAAAGCTTATTAATTCAATGAAGATTTTACAAGCACAGCTGCAATAATCAAAGCTCTGGAAGAACCAAAAACCACAGCACTTGCAGCAGCATCAAATGACTCTCAAGAAACATCCACAAGCAATCTTCAACAGTTGGATGAAATGGAAGAACAAATGGCACTTATGATGAGTAGAATTAGAAGGATGAAGAATGGTCATCCTGTAACTCAGAAGTTTATCAAGAAGACTCCTGAAAAGAGAAAAGATGATGAGTATCTTTGTTTCAACTGCAAGAAGCCTGGACATTATAAAGCTGAATGCCCAGATCTGAATACAAAGAAAACTCAAAGCAAGAAGAACCGCGTAAGAGCATTGTTAGGCGGGAGATGAGTCCGACCGCTAAGTCTGGTATGTAAAAGATTATCGACGACACAGCTTTGATGGCTCATGTGGAGGATCAAAATGAGGTATGTGAATCTAACTTCAAATACTCCTCAGCTCAGATTTCCATGCAAAATGCATGTTCTTCAACAGCCGATTCCAATCCAAAGAACTCAGAATTAGAAGAAACTCTTGACGAATTGATGAGTCAGCTTATCACCATACAGGCTGGTTATGAATCAATCAAATTTGAGAAAGAAGTTCTAATTCTAAAAGTCAAAAGATTGAAAGATGAATTGAACACATTCAGACTAAGCAGAACTGATAAGGGAAAGACTCAGTATCAGCCTACTGCATCAGCAGCAACAATTGAATCTTTTGCTCAATCTAGTTAAACAACTGGATTCAAATCAGGCAAGCCATATGGAGATAGAACTGGCCTAGGATTTGAACTCACCAAACTTCAAAGGGAGGAACAAGTAAGGCAACTGAACCTAATGCCAAAACTGGTGTTAAGTTCGTAGCTGAACAATGTCCTCAAACTAAGAAGCATGCGGAACCAGTAAAACCAGTTCAACGTGAATCAAGTCAGCCTCAGCATCAATTTTCTAAGAAGTCAGCTGTAAACAACAATAGGGTCAACCAAAAAGGTAAATTAGTTGTACATCATGAAAATCGAAAAGGTAGATCAACTACAGAATCTACTAAAGCTGATCAGGCTAAGAACCAGAAAAACTTCAGTCAAAGTAAATCCAAGAATATCAATTATTCAAAGATTCGCAAAGTTAGGGGGAAAGGCAGATTATTTCCAACTGATGATGACTGGAATCTCTCTGAATCTATTATTAAATTTGATAGAAGAAATCATTTGAGACAGAAAACTTATCACAAGTTTCAGTCTAATGGTCAGCAGAGGAATCACGTCAGTCCTCAGCAGAGACCTCAATACCAAGGTCAGCCCAGATCTCAGTACAGAAGAAACGATGGTTATTATTCAAGTTTCAATAATAGAAAACATCATGGAAATCAGTTTTATTCAAAGGATCTGAGAGATCATATAAATAAGACACAGTCCAAGCATAGATACTATGGGAGTGTGGCTTATGATGGGAGTCAACTTTACGTGACTCCGGTGCATTGTTTACCCCCGTTTACCATATTTTCAGCACATTTTTGGGTAATTTAGACCATTTTCGGGGTTTTATCGTGAGCTCATGGCACGGGGAGTGAATCCATCAACTTGATGGATTATTACCCCTTTTTGTTGATATTAACCCTATTCCCGAGCACTTTTACCCTCCGAAAATTGTTTGGATGTTTTTGGTTGTTCATGATGTTGAAGGGTATTGGTGTTTCAAGGACCCGAGAGGTGATAATTGGTGACAAAAAGAATAACCGAGGCAAGAGAAGAGATCGAAGGAGGGAAAGTTGAAGATTTGGGGCAACAGGGGTTCAAACGCACGTTTGAACCCCCCAAACGTGCGTTCAAAGGACATAAGTTGATACAGAGTTCAAGCCTTCCAAACGCACGTTTGAAACCACCTCAAACGCGCATTTGAACATCCCAAACATGCGTTTCAAGTCCTCCAAATGTGCGTTTGACCCACCTTAAACGTGCGTTCAAGATGAAGATAGTCAAGACCCTGCCCAGAAATGAAGCTAAACGCACGTTTGCCGTATGCTAAACGTGCGTTTGAAGATACTGAACGCCAGTCTCGGCACTCTAAACGTGCATTTGAAGACGTTTTCCACAGATTTTTCCCCCACCTATAAATACCCCCCTTAGACTATTTCTTGAAAAAAAAAATTACTCTCTTAGCAAAACTCTACTCAATTCTTAGCTCGATTTTTGTAATAGCTTAGACTACTTTCTCTTAGCTTACATCAACAGAATATTAGCTTAATCTTTCCATTTCTTAGCTTAGATTTCCATTACAAACACTAAGAGACCACCTTTTAATTACTTCTCTATTTTGTACTTTTTGGATCTAATCTCGAATTTCTGCAACTTAATGGTAAATTTCTCCTTTCTTTTACTTGTTATGGCTTTCATTTACTGTTTTGTGCATGTTTTAACTAGCATAATGAGTAGCTAAACCCTTTCCATAGTCGAATCATGTGAAATTTAGTGAAATCACCCTTTGGGTGATGAAATTAGGAGTGGGTAGTGCTTTTTATTGTTGTATCTTGCATGTTTCACGTCTTAGAACTTGTTATAACGGATTTGGGATAGATTGATCACCTAGGTCAAAATCACACACATCAATCTTGAGAGTTGTTCAGATAGAAAGATGTGGGAAAAGGGTTCTAGGATCACTTCTGAGAGTGAGGTTACTCGTTTTGATGTTTAAGCGGCTCTAGTGCATAACATGACTTGTTAGTGAATCTTCCTTAGGGAAGGATAGTTAACTTGGCATAAGGTGTTAGGAGAGAGTTGTTCAGACCTTAGCACCGGGATTAGGAGTTTGAACCCATGAAATTGAATGTGAGAATCCGTTTGTTTAATGCAGACTCCCGGTTTTGTCTACCTTTAGGGTTGAAACTAGCTATTTTGATCATGGTTCGGGTATGTCCCTTAATCTATCTTTAGAATCTAGTAGTTTAATTCTCTTTCTTTCTTTCTTATCTTTAAACTCGTTAGTAGAAATCACTTTAGTGCCGTTGTAGTAACCAAACACTTTAAAAATATTGATCACCTAGACTAAGTAACACGTTCACTTTGGTACTCACAAACACTTTTCCCTTGGGTTCGACCTCGTACTCCTGTAGCTATTCTAGCAATCGACCCGGTACACTGCCGGTTAGAGAGTTAGTTTACCCACGGTTTCGAGTCTTTATAATTGTTTTTGAAGGGTGAATTTAAGCTCGATAAAAATGGCGCCGTTGCCGGGGAATTGTGTGCTATTTGTGATATCTTGCAAGTGAACCGAAAACTTAGGCCTAGGTTGTTTTATTTTTCTTTATTATTCTTTTTTATTCTTGATGATGGCTTTTTGTTGAAAAGTCACACCACCTATTGCGGTGGTGGTGGTGACTAGATACCGTGATTGTGTTCTTGTTCTTTTCTGAGATCTTGCAGCTTGAGCTTAAATGGATGGATTTTTCAATCAATACTACTCACCTGAACAACAATACCCCTACCAACCTCAGGCACCTGAGCAATGTTATCAACAACAGTTCGTGCCTCATCCTCAGTATCAACAGCAAAGTAACCAAGGTTCATAGGCTTATCAGTGCCCTAATGCATGCCAAAGTCAAAATTATGGTTATTCAAGTTATGAGCCACAACATTATGAGGGTTTTCCGAACCCTCATGCTTATCAGGATTACGGTGTTCATACTCAACGCGTTGATAGCTTCACCCAGATTCAGCCACTTGATCAGAGTCTGGCATGGCAAGAAGCCTACTACTCACCTCCAATGAATCAAAGTCAGTATGATCAGTTTCCCCCCATGCCACAAGAAGGCAACGAGAGTTTGATTCAAATGAACAAGGATATGCAAGAGTTCAATAGAAGCTTTGACTCCGACATAAGAAATCTTGAAGACGGGATGGGGAAATTGATTGAAAAGAGGAGGCATGAGAAAGAGGAAGAGACATGTGCAATAGAGGTGGTCCGGGACGATGATGTTATCACTGAAGAAGTTCAGTTTGAGAGTGAGGTTGATGATTCAGTTTACTATGATGAGGTTTCTGAGCCAGACAGTGAGTTGGGATCGCCCATATTTCCATCACCTCCAATTGCGATATTTGATTATTGTAAGTTTCACGTTCTACCTATTGCACCTTCACCCCTTGAGATGAAAATTGATGAAACCTGGTGGAGTGTGTGGTGGAACCGACCATTGTTATGACTGAGCAAGAATTTTTTGGTGATGAGAATAGCTCGTTTTGGGATGAAGAGGAAGTGCAAGATTTGGAGATGAAAGAGGTGCAAATTTTATTACACCGCCTCCCGAAGAAATGCAAAATGATGACCTCGAAGGGTGTATGATAGATTTGAGCACACCGTTTGATGAGATGACAATTAGAGTCGGAAGAGAAATCGATCGCCCATTTCACCCTCACTCCCAATTGAAGTAAATGAAGATGTCATTACGAAGAGTGTGGTGAAATCAAATGAGACTGAAGAGCCATCTATGGTAGAGCTACCGGGAGAAGTGGAGATTATTAGCACGCCGGTCCCGGATTATTATACTCTTCCACCTTGTGTTGATGAGTATTATGCGATCGATTTTGTGTACTCACCGGTAGATGGAGCTCATAGAATTTGTAAAAAGGGACAACTACCATGGAATGTCAATTACAAGAAGGTGATGAGAGATTTTGACAAAAGAGGATTCCCGAGTTGGGAAGAGGTAACATCAAGGGCCATGAGAGGTAAGTTTCTAGTGAACTCGGTTTCCGTGATGCTTTCTATTTTTAGTCTTCTTGAGTTGTTGATCTTTTTCAGCTCGGATTTTGGTTGATGGTTTTGGTGATACTTGTTTCAAATAAAATATTTGAATTGTTGTTTTGAGTCTTTTGAGGTATGAGTCCGTTTAGTGCCACTACGTCAATGTTAACGACGTTAAACAAAGCACTTCTACCTTTTCTTGCCTGTGCCAATAGTATAACTTTGAAAAAATTGGCACTGTATAAGTCATCCCGTCGAGCCAACAACACAAAACAAAGGCGCTTGGGGGAGGCAACCCACCTTTTTGGTAGTAATAATGTGTTTGGAGTGGTCTTTGGGTGCAAGAGGGGAGAGTTTTGTATTAAAAGAGAGGTTGGGGTGAGAATTTCCTTTTGGTTCCGGCTCTTGTACGTAGACGGGGATGTTTTTATGTGAGCCTCTGTGGCCTTATTTTATGTGTGGATGCTCTGTGTTTCTTTTGATTATCTTTACATCCAGGGCGATTCCCGTCTAGTATTGTTGATATGCTTTGATACTTTGTTTGTGGCATGGCTTCTATTTTTATATATCTCGTATCTCTCACCATCTTTTGGCACGTGGATATTTCCCGTGCATGTGTTTTGCCTTGGTTTTTGTTTCTATGGTTTTAGATACTCAAGATGGAGCTTACTAGAAGATGTCACGTGGGCTACGAGTGTGCCTTTCTGCCGGGTTTTTGGTCAAACAGCTAAGTCTTTTACTCTTTTTATCTCTCACACACTGAGGATAGTGTTTCGTTTAAGTGTGGGGTGGGAGACTTAGCCGTTTTCTTGCTTTAGTTGTTATTTGTGCTAAATGTGTGGTATGCTTAGCCTATGACCGGGCTCGAGTCGATTTTTGGGTAATTTTTAAAAAATTTCAAGGGTTTTTAACACCGTGTTGTTTGTGTGTTATTTTCACATTCGAGTAGTGATCACCTTAGTAGGACCCCAAACGTGTACACTGCTGTTTACTTTTATCTTGAGAATGGAGTATTAATTTCACGTAAGCTATACTTTGTGCACAATTTGATTGCTACTACCTCACATACCACTAGTCTCGAGGCGAAATAGAAAGGTTGCCTAAGTAGAACACGGGATGACGGTCATGGCGTCTCTTTGACTAACCAGAGCCAAATAAGCCTTATCCCGAAACGTTAGACCTTCGTAGCCCCTCTCAGCCTTGATAGAATGGTCTGACCACCATTCGTTTTATAGCCGTTTCGTCACTTAGTTAGAAACCTACCCTTGAGCCTTAATTATGGTCAAGTTTCCTTCATCTATACCCTACGAGTGGACTTAGTCTTTTGTTAGGCCGCACTTGCTAAGGCAAGTGTGGGGTGGGGGAAATGATGTTTTGATGGGTTGGTGTTTTCTTGGTGTTGAGCTATAAGGAGAAGGGGAGCTTGTTTGGGCCTAGTGTTTGGGTTTGGCCCAAAAAGAAAAGAAAATCTGTGAAATTCTTTCCCTATTTTGTAAAAAAAAAAAAAGAAGATCAATCAAAGTTCAAAATAAATTAGCTCTTATTGAACAAAGACTTGGAAATAAAGGGTTGGAATCAAAGTGTTGAGTTCAAAAGTTGTCTTTATGATGTTAGGGGTTGGGATAGTGAGATAGGTGCTAATGTATTCGATCTCGCCTCATGACACTTGAAGCATAGTTGAGTGTGGCACACTACTAGAATTTTCCGGATTTGTGATGGTGGTTTTCGTCACAAATTCGTCACAAACGAGCGTTCTTGATGAATTTGCGACGAATCTATTTCCGTCACGGAACACCCCGTTGCAATTTTTTGAGTCGAAATTAACCTTGTCACTAAGTTTTGTGAGAAAATTGTGACAAAAGCAATATTTTGCGGCACAGCTGTGACAAATTTTTTTGTGATAAATCTACGACAACATTCATAATTTGTGACGAAAGTGGGACGGAATTTCGCAACGGGTTTGTGATAGAACGTTGTGCCAAAGTTGCTACGTAAGATAACGACAAATTTGTGACAAACGACTGTGACAAGTTTGTGACCAAATATATTAACGGAATTGTGACAACCTTCTTTCACGAGTATGAAATAAATTTGTGACGAATGCTTGCGACAAAATTATAACTGCATGTAGTGACAATTTTACCACCAAATATTTGTGATAGTTTTCTGTTGAAATCTAAAATAAATTTGTGATAGCAGTCTATGATAAATTTGTGACCAAACAAATCAATATTCAAAATGATTTTAGGATCACATTTATATTCATATTTTTTATATAAAAAATAATATCTAGTACTACAAATGCACTTCAAAACAATTGAAACGCATACAAAATCATAAAACAAAAAGAACCAAAATCATTTGATCCATAGTCAAAAAGCATCTTCAACATGAAATCAAAAAAATTCGTAATTAGTTGACAATTTCGATAAACTAATGTTTTTTTCACTAAAAACAACTCAATTTCTTGTGAACGAGCAATGTTCTTTAGAACCATATTGAGTAGTCATCATATTCAGAATATCGACGGTCTCACACAACGTCATGACTTCTTCCTTCTTCCCACATCTTTTGTTGTGTAAACTGTTCAGTAAGCTCTTGTACACGAGGATCTGGCACCTGAGGAATCGGAGCAGAATGAAAAGATGATGAAATGTACTTTCCAGTTAAGTTCCCCAAATCGGATAAATGACACTGTCGTGAACCTATCATAATTTGCACAAATAAGATGTGAAGCCTATTAAGAAAAAAATCCCCATTCCTAATCTCCTATTTAGTTCATCTCCAAAAATAAAATAAAAAAATTATATCTCTTCACATCAGTCGCCTGACAAAAGTGCTGAGAGATCACTCAGTTGAAATGCTAACATAATACTATCATTCAGAGAATTATCATCAAAGGAGACAACGAAAAAATCTTGAAAACAAATCTAAAGCAAGTATTTTGAACATGTTTGACAATCATTCTACACCTCAACCATTAATAAAACGGGATTCAAGGTTGACATGACATTGAACGACCTCATACCCAATTAGAGAAAAGATTCGCTTTCCTCATGTTTTAGAACAGAGCCAATTAAAATTCTTCGTGCATATCAACAAAAGAAGTATGAGGAACATAAATAAATAAAAAGATCCACACAGACAAAGAACAAATTCTGAAATCTTATCTACGCAACCATTCAAATAATAAGTAGCATTCCTAGTGCAATGCCTTAGGACAAACCTTGATTATCACCATCATCGACCAAAGAACCGTTGATGCTCTTGAATAGCTCACATAGTGCTTCGGTTTCACTAACACTGACTACAAATAACATTGAAGAAAAGAAATTTACAATGGCCATAAATAGGATCTTAGTCACCTATATATTTACCAATCGTAGTTCCATTTTCAATACATATACCCATACAGGAAAATGAATCGAAATAACCATTTCAATAACCACTCTCATACCTAAGTGTAAGACAAAGAAAGAATCCAACAATAGGACAAAGACATGTGCTGCATATAAAAAGGCATTTAAGGCCAACAAGTGAATCAAAATTCATGGTTAACAACTTGAGGAATACAACACAGTCAGAAAGCAAGGATTTACAATAGACTAGCCTAATGCAACAAGGTAGAATCAGAGCTTCTGGATCCACAGAGCAGCAAACTAACCTACACAAGCAGCTTCCATGTCTAACATCAAAACAAAAATCAATCGTCAATATCTCAGGACTAATTCATGTCACAAAACCAAAACCTTCATCCTTCTTCGAGCAAAAACATTACAGCATCACAACAACGTCATCACATCAGAAAAAGAACAAATCAGCCTACTTTTAGATAATGATGTAACACCTTGTAAAGTAATGTAACAACAACTACTCCAGAAGCATGGGTAATGGCATTTAAGCTTTCCTTTCACAATGACAAAATGACTAATATCCTGGGTCACGGTGCTTACAAATAGTAGCTTGTTCCATATCTTTCTATGTATCTACATTTACCCTTCCTTTCACTTGTCTCCTGTACATATTTTTTTAGGATATAATGTATGCCTCAATATGGTTTAGACACTAAATTTAGTTACTAAATTCAATGTAATTTCGCCAGACACAAAAGAGAATAACATGAAAAAATCTATTCTTAATTGTTATGGCATTAGTCGTTCAAGTAGAACGTAAATTTGGGTATTAACATTCAAATGCACCAAAAAGATCTAATCTTGGCATTCTTTCCAATAAAATATGTCAA
The DNA here is from genome assembly GCA_026214975.1 of Gentiana macrophylla. NCBI lineage: Eukaryota > Viridiplantae > Streptophyta > Magnoliopsida > Gentianales > Gentianaceae > Gentiana > Gentiana macrophylla. The sequence continues at coordinate 22,583,479 of CM047815.1, read as the reverse complement.
CTTTGGGATAAAATCAAGAAATTATATAAGCCCTTCCAAATATTGTTCGTTATAGCAAATTTAGTGATAGGATAAGGGCAACAAACTTAAAAAGAGCTTTCAATTATTGTGCTGTGCTAAGATTCAGGAAGCTTACCGCGGGTTAAGGAGCGCTCTTTCTCAAAGTTCCATTAGAACATTGGCATCGGAGATTGAAGAAGACGATTTTCTGGTTGTTCAAGAAGGCGGTTGATGGCAGCGGACGGGAACAGAGACTTCGATGGTGGCGGCTTTTAGGGTTTCGGCTACGGAGGGATGGAGGATCTAAGACATTGATACAAACATCGTGCTTACATTGAGTCACCGGTCGGTGTACTTCACGGCAACGGCACCTTTATGACCGGAAAGCGAGCTTCACAGCAGGCAGAGTGAAGACGAAAGTTTTTTTATTGGAGGAGGGGGAGGTGGCTATTGGATTTAGGGTCGGAAATGAATTTTGGATGCAGTCTGACTTTTAATTCAAAAAGAAATCATTTTAGGGTGAAAAACTTATTTTTCTGAGATTTTTTTAGGATTCTATTGGCACACCCCTAATTACTTTTGGCACCACATTAATATCGACACTATAAAAAATTACTTCGACGCCCGGTGATTTCTTATAAAGGAAACGTCGGTGCCATTGGTGTTCCTTGTTGAACACTAAGAACACCGGTGGTACTAACGTTCCTTTTATAAAAGTGTTACAATTTAGAAACGTCACTTCACGACTTTCCACTGGTGTTCCTTGGCACCGACGTTTTTTCATCCGAAAAAATAATCAAAAAATGGGTGACAAGAGTAATTAAGTGTGTGCCAATAGAACCCGCTTTTTTTTACACAATATAGAAGTGAGCTCCACTGCCATGTCATCTCCAGATCAGATACACATCAGGTTGTGTATTAGGTTGTGGCTCCCCTGTTGTGGTTGTAGCATTGATGTTTCAGGCTTTTTACCCTACCAGTTTGATTAATACCTACCCGGGTATCGGTGTGGTGGTTTGACCGGCGGGTTTAACGAGCCGTTGGCTTTCATAAACCATAGTTATCAGACGTGGCTCAGTCATTGACCTCACAAAAGCACTGGGTCACTTGGTTATTGGTTCAACCATTGAGTCACCGGTTGAACCGGTGGAATATGTACATTAAATAATATATTATATCTTGAGAATATAAATTTTGATAATTAATAGTCAATAAAATACTGATATTAACTTATGTATAATATTTTGAGTTATCATTTTAGAGTGTCAAATTATAGTTTATTATTAAAGAATATGCGGGGTATTGTAAATCTAAAATATATCTGATTTAGGAGAGTTTAATAATTTTAGGGATGAGATTTTCGCCACTCACAATTGCTTGTAAAAAAAAATATTTTGTTACTAATCCATCAAAATGTTGTCTTCCTGATAAAATATACTTCTAAAAAAAAGGATGTGGACCGCTGTTCCAATTAGCAAAGAACTAGCTATGATAAATTTTGTGACTAATCAAGTTTATCACATATTTGTGTTAAAAAGGTGTTGAGGCAATGAAGGTTTGTGACAAAATAGTCGTCAAACTCTTGTCACACGTATTTTGTCAAAAATGGGTCACAAGTTCTAATACAATATTTATTTTTGTGATTTGTCACTAAACAATTGAAACTTTGTCACAAATCACCGACGAAATATTTTCACAACTTTTTCGTCACAAATTAGTGGGTAAAAGCATGTGGGCCGAAAGTTCCAATAGTAACGAAATAGCTACAAGATTTTTTGCGACGAAAACACTTTATCAAAGATTTGTCACAAAATATGGCGAGGAAATTTGGCGCAAATATTTGCGACAAAATGGTGACAAAAAGTTTGCGACGTACATTTTTGGTCGCATTGTCATCATGATTCGTGGTAAAGATATTTGTTTATATTTTGTCACAAAATAGTAGCAAATATGTCGCAAATTAGTGACGAAATTTTTGTGTCACAAATTTCCGTCACAAATCCGCGAAATTCTAGTAGTGGCAATGAGTTCGGGTATGTTAGTGTTAGGAACATTTTATTATGTTTTGACGATGGCCATACTAGCTGTTATAGCAAGCCTGAAATAAGTTAGAATTCTCTGTATAAGTCTTTACTTAGAGTCTGACATGTTGTATAAGTTGAGTCGACAAGTATTGTACTAGTTGGTAGGACGGCAAAGCAAAAGCAGATATTCGGCAAAGGAAAGCCACCAAGCACCAAGAGAGAAGAAATAAGGCATTATGATCTGACTTATAACCAAGGAAGTCTGTGATGACCTTGGATAAGTCTAAGTTATGATTTAAATGACAAAACTCAAATGTTCAAGTATGGTGTACACTGGTCTCACTCAAATCAAGGATCAGTGAAGTTCAAAGGCTCTCCAAATACTAGAACAAAGAAGGAAACAAAGATGAATCGGCCGAGTACACTGACTTTCGGCAAAGAGAACAGCAAAGAAAGAATGAACGGCTAAGTCAGAAGGCTCACTCTACCGTTCTAAAAGCGGCGAAGAGACATTCACAAGATCAAATTTGATATACGATGAAGATTTAGAAGATCATGCATTAAATGCACAATCATTAAAGGATCAATCAAGGACGGATTTTCTGCTATACGTTTGAAGAAAGAATCCGATCACTGAAATCAAGGAGAATACAATTAAGGGGGAATCAAGAATGAAATCAAGGATTATTCCCTCATTAATATAGCCAACGGATGGAATTTCAAAAACCAAGGTTATTCAAGGCTATAAATAGAAGGCATTGACAGAAAAAGAAACAACGATTCAAAAAGAAAGAAAGCAAAAACTCTGTCAATTTGAAAAACCTTCTCTCTGAACTTACAAGGATACAACTAGTGATCAACTCAAATATCAGAACTGCAAAGTCATATTCATAACTGAGATTGATCAAGCAAGTGTGTGAATCACATTCACATCAATCTAAAGCAACTGAATCAGAGGCAATCGAGAAGGAGTTGAATCTGTGATAGTTGTTGAAGGATTTTGATCTCAAGGAGCAAAGAAAAGGAAGATCAATCACCAAAGTCATTGCGGTCAAGGAGTGATAGTCTTGTAGATTGTGAAGCTTGGGAAGCCAAGGACAATCATACTATTGTATCTGTGAAAGCAATAGTGAATTCCTCCAATCATCACAGGAGAAGAGTGGATTAAGGGATTACACCACCCTGAACCACTATAAGCCTTGTGTTAACTTAATTTCTGCAATTTACTTTACAAAGATTCATTCAATTTGCATACATCATAATTTGCATCTGTGGATCACAAAACCGATTTGAAAACAATATAGTAAGAGGGACTTATCCGCTGGCCAAAAGCTTTTAACTAGAAGAAGAAAAGTTTTTGAAACTCCACTATAGTCATTCACCCCCCTCGACTATAGTTTCACCCTTCTCTGGGACCAACAATTGGTAGCGAGGCGGTGTTCTAGTATCGAGAACCTGCTCGAGATCTAATTTACAGTAACAAGGAGATCACATATTTTCAAAGCAGTTTTCAAATCTGAGTTTTCCATTCACTGTCATTTATATATTCAATTATACTGATGGATTCCTCAAACTTCTTATCAAAAGTACATGTTTTTAATGTCAATAATTTTGATGAATATAAAATAAGAATGTTATCTCATCTTGCAGCAACTCATGAGGAAATGCTGGATGTAATCAACGATGGCCCAATCATGATCACTACTGTGGTAGGCACAGGAGCATATCAAGGAAAGGAGATAAACAAACCCAAGAAAGATTGGACCAAAGATGACAGGAGAAGAGCAAACCTAGACTTTGTAGCAAAAGATATGATCTTAAAGACTCTAGACAGCAACATGTTCATGAGAATAAAGGATTGCAAAACAGCAAAGGAGATGTGGGACAAGCTGGCACTAATCAATGAAGGATCTCAAGGCGATTAAAGAAAATAAACTATCTCATTGCAAAAGCAGATGTTTGAAAATTTCAAGATGAAGGCAGGTGAATCCATTGATCAAATGGACAACAGATTCTCAAGCATCATCAGTGAACTGCAACAGCTTGGTCACACATATCCCCAAAAAGAAGTATGCTTGAAGATCTTGAGAGGACTACCTGAAAGATGGAAGATCATAACATCGATGTCGGAGGAACTACAAATCTTGCAAGCACCGACACTCGACATCGATGTCCCGATTAAAAGCTCATGAATTCGAATTGAACGGTGAAGATGGTGCTCCGGCAGAGACACACAAAATCACTGCATTAGCTGCACCCCAGCAAAGTAACTTTGCCGAATGCATCAGCAAAGAGACACAAGAACTGAAAGAACAGGTAGCTTTATTAGTTAAACGTTTTGACAGGTTTAAAAAGAAGCCATTCAAAGGAAATTCATCATCAAACAAAAGGTCAAGCTCAACAAGAGACATGAAGAAGAAAGATGATGAATACAGATGCTTCAACTGCAACAAGAAATGTCACTTCAATGCTGATTGTCCTGAAGAAAATGACAAAGATGATGAAAAGAAGAAATACAAAGCATCTGAAAAGAAAAGGAGCAAGAAGACACTTAAGGCAGAATCCAGCAGTGAAAAGCATGAAGAATCATCTGACAATGACTCAGATGATAGTGATGAAGAAGACAGTTCTGAAAATGAAAAAGCATGCCTATGTCTCATGACCAAAGAATTGGATGAAGATAAAAGTGATGCTCAGACATAATCGAGGAAACAAGCCTATGTTTAATGGCTAAAGAATCGAGATGAAACGAGGTAACATCTAGTTCATGTTCTTCATCTAATGCATCCACATCTAACACCGCACAATCCTCTAGTCTTCCATTAGATACAATGAGACCTAGTCCAAAATCTCATGACTAAATTTGATGAAATTGAAAAGAATCATGAAATTCGGAAAAGGAATGCAAGGATCTAAGGAAAGAGAATAAGAGGTTAAAGAAAGAACTGGATAAAGCAAAAGTGAATTAACTAGTAAGAGACCTACTTAAATGATCAACAAAAAGCGGATGATCATACATCCATTATTAACGGTCGCTTAAGGAAATCTCCGCACCGATGAAGGTAACCACTTGCACCACTAAAAGCACCACTTACAAACCCTCAAAAGGTTTGGATCGGATCTGGTCTTAGCTACAATGATCGAGGATGAAAGCGGGAATAATGGTCAACACCATTCTAAATTTAGAACCACTAGTGGACCAAAATTTAGAAAGGGATGGACCATGATTCCAACAGATCATCCTGTTCGGTGAAGTCAAAACCCGCAGTAGTGAAACAAAGAAATCAAATCCTCATTCCAGTCAATCAAGAACAATCGGCATCCCGAAGGTAAAGCGAGACTTTACCCCTCGAGAGGATGATTGGAATGTTGCACCTCCAAAATACAAGAGGAAACCATTCTACAAAATGCATCATGTGCTTAAGAAAATCCAATATGTTCCTAGACACATGAAGCAATAAAGGGTTCCTACTGCATATTGGAAAGTGAAGAAGGATGCAATGGCACCAAAAGGTAGAAAAGTATCAGAATACCTTCTGTAAAAATATTAGAAGCTATTCTGCCATGCCTTATACATATGAAGTTGATGACTTCAATTATCCAAAAAGAAAACCTTTTGGATACACACTAGGTATGGAAGGCATGTTTGCTAACAAGCACGGACCCAAACAAAGGTTGGGTACCTAAACCTAATTAACTGCTTTTGTAGGATGTCCGGTACATAGACAAAGTGGATGTTCCGACACACGACAGAAACAAGAAATGGCTCACTGATTTCAAAGCTTTTGATGGACCCAAAGTCACATTTGGAGGAAAAGAAAACCCTGGCAAGATTAAAGGGGAAGGCACAATCTAAAATTTCAAAATATGGCATATGTCAAGGACTTTAACTTCAATCGATGAGCATCACCAATTATGTGACAAAGGCTACAATGTGCACTTCAACAAAGAAGGATGCAAAGTGATTCACAGTCAAACCAACACATAGTTCTTGCAGGTAGAAGACAAGACAACATGTATGTTGTGGATCGGAGAAACGACCAAGGCGAGAAACTTGTCTACTTGTCAAGAATAATCAATCAACAAAATTTGGATTTGGCACGTAAGACCGAATCACCTGAATTTCAAGACCATCAACAAACTATCAAAAAGCAAGCTAGTTGAAGGGCTGCCAGAGATCACATTCAAGAAAGAAAGTCTATGTGATGCATGTCGAAAGGAAAGCGAGATCAAAAGTTCATTCAAGTCAAAACCTTATCAATCCACAACTAGAATTCTACATCCATTGCACATGGACCTTTTGGACCAATCACACCATGTAGTGTGAGTGGTAAGAAATATACTCTTGTAGTGGTGGATGACTTCTCAAAGTACACCTGGACCATCTTCATGAACAAGAAGAATGAAACACTCAAGAAGCTACCAGACTTACCGAGAAGACTCTGAATGAGAAAGAGCTAAAAATCATCAAGATCGAGATCGATATAGAGCAATCGAATTTCTAAATGAAATTATCGTAACCTATTGTGAAGAAAATGGAGTACTACATCAACTATCTCAAGCAGCAGAACTCCACAACAAAATGGTGTAGCAGAAAAGAAGAAACAAAACTCTCAAAGAAGCGATCGAACAATGATTGTCAAGCATGTTTACCAAAGAGATTTTGGGTGAAGCAAAGAAACACAAGATGCCATACACAAAAACAGATCAATCATCAACAAACACCATGGAAAAACTCCATATGAAATATGGAATGGTAGAAAACCCAATATCTCATATTTTCATATGTTTGGATCAAAATGTTTTGTCTTAAACAGAATCAACGCATACCTTTGATGAGAAAGTCGATGAAGCAATCTTCATGGGATACTCGAGACACAAAGAAAGCATTGAGTACTAAATAAAAGAACTCGTGATTGAAGAATCAATACATGTGGTTTTGATGAACCAAACACAAATGGTGAAGATATTCAAGATCGAGAAGAGAAAGCACCACAAAGATAAATATATACAAATGCAACCATACCAACTACTATCCTGAATCATCATTCTGAAGATCAAGAGGAGCCACGTACCAATACACCAGATGAAGCTCCTCAAGTTGAAGTTCATGCTCAAAGATGAAGGTATGGAAGCACCAAGTGTAGATCAACTTCAACCAGATCTAAATTGGCTAAGAGACCATCCTGAAGAACAAGTTATTGGAGATATTCACACAGGAGTTAGAACCAGAAGACAACTGGAACACATGCTAACTTGTTTTCTATCACAAGTGGAACCCAAGACTATAGATGATGCAATTCAAGATACAGATTGGATCACAGCCATGCAAGAAGAACTAAATGAATTTGAAAGAAATGAAGTCTGGGAACTTGTTGATAGACAAGAAATGGCAAACATCATTGGTGCAAAATGGGTTTTCAGAAACAAGATGGATGAGCAAGGAACTCATTGTCGAAACAAAGCAAGGCTAGTTGCAAAAGGCTATTCCCAAGTCAAAGGAATAGATTATGATGAAACTTTTGCTCCAAAGAGCAAGATTGGAAGCAATCGGACTTTTTCTAGCATTTGTTTTACAAAGACTTCAAAGTCTATCAAATGGATGTAAAGAGTGCATTCTAAATGGACTCTTGGAAGAAGAAGTTTATGTAGAACAACCTCCTGGATTTCAAATTAAAGGAAAAGAAGACAAAGTATACAAACTCAAGAAGGCCCTCTATGGACTCAAACAGCACCTAGAGCTGGTATGAAACATCTTATCCACGATTTACGATCAAGAATGGATTCAAAGAAAGGAACTATTGGCAAGACTCTATTTAAATCGGACGAAGGAGCAAGCACATTGCTAGTGCAAATCTATGTTGATGATATAATCTTTGGATCGAGAGGATGAAAGGCGTGTGAGAAATTTGCAAACTGATGAAGAGCAAATTTCGGGATGAGCATGATGGGAGTATTAAACTACTTCCTTGGCCTTCAAGTAAAGCAAATGAAGGATGGCATTTTCATCGACCAAGCAAAGTATACAAGAGATTTGATACACAAGTATGGGATGGATACAAGTGGCACAGCAGACACACCAATGTGTGCCAGAATCATACTTGGAAAAGATGAAGGAGGAAAAGATGTTGATCAAAAATTGTATAGAGGAATTATTGGATCATTATTATACTTAACTGCAAGCAGACCTGACATAGCATTTGCAGTAGGAGTATGTGCAAGATTTCAAGCTCAACCAAAAGAATCACATCTTCTAGCAGCTAAAAGGATAATCAAATACTTGAAAAACACTTTAAATGTTGGTATTTGGTATCCAAAAGATGGAGGATTTACATTGATATCATATTCAGACTCTGACTATGCTGGATGCAAAATAGATAGAAAAAGCACCTCTGGAACTTGCCAAATGCTAGGAACCAGACTAGTCTCTTGGTTCAGTAAAAAGCAAAACTCCATATCTACATCAACAGCTGAAGCAGAATACATAGCAGCAGGTAGCTGTTGTGCACAAGTACTGTGGATAAGACAACAGCTAAGGGACTATGGAGTAGAAGAGAAAACAATTCCAATCATGTGTGATAACACAAGTGCAATATCTATTACAGAAAATCCAGTATTGCACTCAAGAACAAAGCACATTGATGTGAGACATCATTTTATCAGAGACCATGTTGAAAAAGGGGATGTCATCCTAAAACACATATCCACTTTGAAGATCAATTGGTGACATCTTCACTAAACCACTCGATTATGAAAGATTCACAAAGCTAAGAACGAGTTAGGAATGATTGAAATTGAATAAATATCAAAAAGCGGCTAGCCGGAGTAATCGGCTAAGTGACTTCATTAATCGGTACGACCTTTGCCGTTACAGAGATGCAACAAATAAGGCACGGCATCCAATGAGTAACTTAACCGATTGTTAGAAACAAAGAAAATAGAGCGATTAAGTAAAGAACCTATAGAACGGGTAAGTGGCGTGAAGGCACTTCACCGAAATAAAGACTTGGACAAATTAAGAGTGTGAACAAAATCAATTCTGATTACACGTGGAGAATAAAGAAATTATGGATGATTATTCTATACACACGTGGCGATCAACTTGTGATCATGGAGGTAATTATATTATTTTTTGAATTATAAACTCCTCGATTCACGGGCACTATCATTACTTGCCTCAAACCACACCCCCATTTCCCTCGAATATCGCGATTTTCATACACAAAATCACGTCATTATATCACTAAATCCTTCCATATTCAAACCACGTTCACACTACCCAAAATCGCCTATATAAACAAGACTTAGAGATTTTCAGAAATCTTTACGCTCTCTTGCAAATTACAAACCCTACTCTTGTTTATCTCTATTGCAAACTCAAGTTTATTTTCAAACCCCTCTCCCTCTCAAAAATGACATCATCTTCCTCAATCACCCAAGCTGGGTACGAAAAATCGATTGCCACTGGTTCATTCTTTCAAGCAGAACACTACCTGAAGCTGTGTGGAAATGATGAGCATGCCAAACGGTTGGCAGCAGGCTCCGAAAAACTAAAATTATCCACCTTCCTCAATCCTCCAATATCTGAGGTGTGCTATGAAAGTCTGATTTCTTTCTGGAAATCTGCACAATACGTGCCTGGGCTCCCTACTGAAGAAGGTGACAAGTTTGAAGAAGACAAGATCGTAGCATATGTAAATGGCAGAGACGTTGTGATTACAGCAAAGGTAATTCGAAAACATCTCAAACTTTCAAATAAGGGTCAAGCAAAAGTGACATTGGTACCACAAGACTTGGGCCAGTGCAGGCAATCATTGCCAAAACGGCAAACCCAGGATCCACAAAAGTCAACTGTCTCAGATCTGAGTTGAAGCAGCCTTTTAATGAGTTTAGTGCCCTAATTGGCAAAACCATTGAAGGAAAGTTGGGAGCAAATCATGCCATGACAGAAATCAGGATGCGGCTAATGGGAATCATTTATAACAAGCTACAATTTAATTGGGCAAATTACTTCTTTTTGAGTCTCAAAGAACAAATCCAAGGTGAAGTAAAAGCAGGCAAAAAAGCGATAAAAGAAGGAAAGACAATGAAAGGACAATTTTGGGTGAAAAAGTCATACGGGATACAGTTGCACTATCTATTGCAATGTCTCAAAGTCCCCACTGTACAACTCAACAGACTGCATGAATCCAAAGTCATGTTTACTTATGTCAAACCACAAAAGAAGGCAGGAGACGGAAAGAGGAAGAAATCCTCACACAACACCTCAGGACAAAGAAAGAAACAAAAAGTCCGGCGAAGTCTGGAAAAGACAGACTTTTGGAAATTAATCGATGAAGAAGAAGAAGAGGCGGATTACGATGAGGAAGCACAAAGCAAGAAGAAGAAGCAAATGCCGGTGAGATGGATGGACAGATCCATCTCAAGAAAACATCAAGACGATGAGGACTCTCCAGAAGAGGCTGTACATTTATCTGCAAACGATAGAGATGATCGAATTGCAGAATATCTTGAATGGAAGGAAGGGGATTCCAGACAACAACTTCAAGACACAGACCGCATGCTTGCTGAAGAAGCATGGTTATTTGATTTTCTGGGTATCACAACTCTTGTAGGAGTACTTGATGAATCCCCACTATGGGAATTGGTTGATGCAGCCAAGGCAAAGTTGCCCCAGACCTCTGGGAGACAAAGTGACGACTCAGATGATGGTGGAGATGATCATCAGGATGATGGTGATGATCATGATGCTAATGATCATCATGATGATGATCTTGGCCAAGACAAAGAAGAGGACTCTCCTGCACCAGATGCAATTGATGATACTACTCTCCTTCGTACCTTTTTGAAACCACAAGCTTCTAGCAAGTCTACAACTCCAGCAAAGACAATTCCTCAACCGTTGTCTGTCAACGCTCCAGCTAACGGCACAAACATTGTGGACACTGGTTCAGCTGCTACCACTCCAGTCAAGACAACCCCCGACACAGAGATAGGGGAACTGCAGCTCAAGCAACTCCAGCATATACATCTACCCAAATTCTTGACGATTTGGAAACTGGAGCAGATGTCACTCAACATCAAAACAAGGGACAACAAACAGAACCAGAACCAGCTGACACAAGGCACAAACTCTCTCAGCTGGCAACTGGCATTACAAATGAAACTTTTGAGAAAGCAGCAGACCTGCTGGCTGAAGAATTGGACCAGCAAGCCATGTATCTCAGATCCATGACTTCAGCATTTAATGACAAAAGTTCCTCCATTGAACACAAGTTTCAGGCCATTGCAGAGTACATTGATGCACAAAACATTGTGGTTCAACAACAGGGAAATCTGATGAAGCAGCTTAATATCAATATCACCAACAATCTTGCGAGGCTCAGACAAAGATATTTCCCAAGAAAATGAATCAATGGCGGTGGCCTTTGGCACTAAATTTAAGTAGTGTGAATGAGAAGCTGAACGATCATCACCACAGTTTCATATCTATTGAATCAAAGCTTGACTCTCGATCTGCACGACGAGGCCACAAATAGCATCTTACTCCAAAGCAAAGGGATGATCTTTTTGCCAAAAGGGAAAATCGGGATAAGCCTGAAATTGAAGGATCAACAATCGAGACCCCAAATTTTATCAAGAACAAGCGAGAGCAAGAGACAGAGAAATAATAATCGAAATGAAGCGGAAGAACAAAGAAAGAAGAGTCGAGAAGAAAAAGAAAAAAGGCCCTAAAGGAACCCTCGCATTTGATTTCCTCATCCTATACAAAGAAGAGATGATGATAGAGACAGATCCGGCAGACAACAAAGGCCTGATCTAGTCAAAAAGAGGATCACCCACCAACACAAATCCAAAGACTGGGAAACACCAAAGCAGAGGCAAAGCAGCGCTCGGATATCTTGGGGAACACAGAACTTACATCTGTCACCAAAGCAAAGCGAGAATATGATGCACGAGATGTCTTTGGACCATGTAAGAGAATTTTTCAGAGTACATGAAGGATCAGTATCCTCACCTCTCACAAGATGAAGCTTGGGCAATGATTGGCTAAACTATCGGGATGAAAGGATGAGAACCGATATGGCCAAACTCTACAATGAAGTAAAAAGGGAGTTTGCACTTCTCAAACAAACCAACATCAAACCAAGCTCAGCCATACCATTATCAGCAAAAGGACCAGAAGACTTGCCAGCTGAACAACAAGAAGAATTCAAATATATGGCAAAATTCTTCAATCCTATGGGAAGATTGGAGAAACAGGAACAGTGGGGTCTCTACAAAAGTCTCAAATTTGCAGACTCACATATTGCTGAGGCTAGGGAAAGACTTGAAAAATATTTTGGAGAACCTAAGGCCAATGAGACCATGCCTGATTTCAATAGACTTTTTGCCAAAAGAGTTTTTCAAGGTGCATCTGAATACACTGACTTTGGCTTCTGGAAGTGGAAGTTTCGAAATTGATTGGAAAGACATTGAAGAGGTTCAGACTACAAAGTTCAAAAGGTACAAGGCTGAATTAAGCAAAATGTAGTTTGTAACAGTTGAATAAATTTTTGGATCTTATTGCCCCTTGATGGATGAATAAAACTGTTCTGTTGTTTATTATGAAAATCTTGATCACTTATGTTCAGGCTTATGAGGGTTTTGGCATCTTCAAAAAGGGGGAAATTGTTAGGAACATTTTATTATGTTTTGACGATGGCCATACTAGCTGTTATAACAAGCCTGAAATAAGTTAGAATTCTCTGTATAAGTCTTTACTTAGAGTCTGACATGTTGTATAAGTTGAGTCAGACAAGTATTGTACTAGTTGGTAGGACGGCAAAGCAAAAACAGATATTCGGCAAAGGAAAGCCAGCCAAGCACCAAAGATAGAAGAAATAAGGCATTATGATCGACTTATAACCAAAGTCCGTGATGACCTTGGATAAGTCTAAGTTATGATTTAAATGATAAAACTCAAATGTTCAAGTATGGTGTACACTGGTCTCAATCAAATCAAGGATCAGTGAAGTTCAAAGGCTCTCCAAATACTAGAACAAAGAAGGAAACAGTGAATCGGCTGAGTACACTGACTTTCGGCAAAGAGAACAGCAAAGAAAGAATGAACGGCTAAGTCAGAAGGCTCACTCTACCGTTCTAAAAGCGGCGAAGAGACATTCACAAGATCAAATTTGATATACGATGAAGATTCAGAAGATCATGCATTAAATGCACAATCATTAAAGGATCAATCAAGGACGGATTTTCTACGCTATACGTTTGAAGAAAGAATCCGATCAACAAAATCAAGGAGAATACAATTAAGGGGGAATCAAGAATGAAATCAAGGATTATTCCCTCATTAATATAGCCAACGGACGGAATTTCAAAAACCAAGGTTATTCAAGGCTATAAATAGAAGGCATTGACAGAAAAAGAAACAACGATTCAAAAAGAAAGAAAGCGAAACTCTCACAATTTGAAAAACCTTCTCTCGAACTTACAAGGATACAACTAGTGATCAACTCAAATATCGAATCGCAAAGTCATATTCATAATCGAGATTGATCAAGCAAGTGTGTGAATCACATTCACATCAATCAAAACAATTGAATCGAGGCAATCGAGAAGGAGTTGAATCTGTGATAGCTGTTGAAGGATTTTGATCTCGAGGAGCAACAAAGGAAAATCGAATCATTTGAAGCATTTGCGGTCAAGGAGTGATAGTCTTGTAGATTGTGAAGCTTGGGAAGCCAAGGACAATCATACTATTGTATCTGTGAAAACAATAGTGAATTCCTCCAATCATCACGGAGAGAAGAGTGGATTAAGGGATTACACCACCCTGAACCACTATAAGCCTTGTGTTAACTTAATTTCGCAATTTACTTTACAAACATTCATTCAATTTGCATACATCATAATTTGCATCTGTGGTACTGCCTAAACCGATTTGAAAACAATATAGTAAGAAGGGACTTATCCGCTGCCCAAAAGCTTTTAACTAGAAGAAGAAAAGTTTTTGAAACTCCACTATAGTCATTCACCCCCCACTCGACTATAGTTTCACCCTTCTCTCCGGGACCAACAGTTAGTTCATATGGTTCCCAAAGTGTTATTTTAATCAAAAAGGAGTTTGGGTGGTTTGTATGATAGAAATGAGTGGTACACTTGATGATTAAGTTCACTCGTATTTCTTTTTCTCCAGTTCCCAAATTATCCCTTTCGATTAACCGAAATTACCCTAGCCTAACATTACAACCCTTCAAGTCCTACCCGATTGTGTCCAAACTTAGTGACCTTGATTAGTGGAGAGGCTAGTGGGTATGAAACGGTTGGTAGACTTTTGGTCGGTATTCAAGCCCCGACAATCATTTTGAGCACTTGGTTCTAGCTTGGCACCACACACACTCCATCTTCTTGATAATGTTGTAACCGGTGTGTATATGTTCGTGTTTCTTACTTTGTGGTTACCTCAAGGGTGTGTATAGTAGCACCTACGTCACAACTTTGAACCCATTGGTTTGTTTTAAAACGCCTAGTTTACTCGAGGGCGAGCAAAGGCTAAGTGTGGGGTGGTTGATGGGAGTCAACTTTACGTGACTCCGGTGCATTGTTTACCCCCGTTTACCACATTTTCAGCACATTTTTGGGTAATTTAGACCATTTTCGGGGTTTTATCGTGAGCTCATGGCACGGGGAGTGAATCCGTCAACTTGATGGATTATTACCCCTTTTTGTTGATATTAACCCTATTCCCGAGCACTTTTACCCTCCGGAATTGTTTGGATGTTTTTGGTTGTTTATGATGTTGAAGGGTATTGGTGTTTTGAGGACCCGAGAGGTGATAATTGGTGACAAAAAGCATAACCGAGGCAAGAGAAGAGATCGAAGGAGGGAAAGTTGAAGATTTGGGGCAACAGGGGTTCAAACGCACGTTTGAACCCCCCAAACGTGCGTTCAAAGGACATAAGTTGATACAGAGTTCAAGCCTTCCAAACGCACGTTTGAAACCACCTCAAACGCGCGTTTGAACATCCCAAACGTGCGTTTCAAGTCCTCCAAACGCGCGTTTGACCCACCTTAAACGTGCGTTCAAGATGAAGATAGTCAAGACCCTGCCCAAAAATGAAGCTAAACGCACGTTTGCCCTTTGCTAAACGTGCGTTTGAAGATACTGAACGCCAATCTCAGCACTCTAAACGTGCGTTTGAAGACGTTTTCTGCAGATTTTTCCCCACTATAAATACCCCCCTTAGACTATTTCTTGAAAAAAAAATTATTCTCTTAGCAAAACTCTACCCAATTCTTAGCTGGATTTTTGTAATAGCTTAGACTACTTTCTCTTAGCTTACATCAATAGAATATTAGCTTAATCTTTCCATTTCTTAGCTAGATTTCCATTCCAAACACTAAGAGACCACCTTTTAATTACTTCTCTATTTTGTACTTTTTGGATCTAATCTCGAATTTCTGCAACTTAATGGTAAATTTCTCCTTTCTTTTACTTGTTATGGCTTTCATTTACTGTTTTGTGCATGTTTTAACTAGTATAATGAGTAGCTAAACCCTTTCCATAGTCGAATCATGTGAAATTTAGTGAAATAACCCTTTGGGTGATGAAATTAGGAGTGGGTAGTGCTTTTTATTGTTGTATCTTGAATGTTTCACGTCTTAGAACTTGTTATAATGGATTTGGGCTAGATTGATCACCTAGGTCAAAACCACACACATCAATCTTGAGAGTTGTTCAGATAGAAAGATGTGGGAAAAGGGTTCTAGGATCACTTATGAGAGTGAGGTTACTCATTTTGACGTTTAAGCGGCTCTAGTGCATAACATGACTTGTTAGTGAATCTTCCTTAGGGAAGGATAGTTAACTTGGCATAAGGTGTTAGGAGAGAGTTGTTCAGACCTTAGCACCGGGATTAGGAGTTTGCACCCGTGAAATTGAATGTGAGAATCCGTTTGTTTAATGCACACTCCCGGTTTTGTCTACCTTTAGGGTTGAAACTAGCTATTTTGATCATGGTTCGGCTATGTCCCTTAATCTATCTTTAGAATCTAGTAGTTTAATTCTCTTTCTTTCTTTCTTATCTTTAAACTCGTTAGTAGAAATCACTTTAGTGCCGTTGTAGGAACTAAACACTTTAAAAATATTGATCACCTACACTAAGTAACACGTTCGCTTTGGTACTCACAAACACTTTTCCCTTGGGTTCGACCTCGTACTCCTGTAGCTATTCTAGCAATCGACCCGGTACACTGCCGGTTAGAGAGTTAGTTTACCCATGGTTTCGAGTCTTCATAAATTGTTTTTGAAGGGTGAATTTAAGCTCGATCAGCTTACATATATGAAAACAAGTGCAACAATATCCGAAGGATACCTAAATGATATATTCCTAAGGTTGTACTGACAACTGACCCCCATGGACCCAAACAGAGTTGGGTACCTAACAATGTTTAATTTATTTTGCAGGATATATGGTACTTTGACAGTGGATGCTCAAGGCACATGACAAAGAGCAAAGACTGTCTTACCAATTTTATTGCCAAAGATGGACCCAAAGTTAATTTTGGAAGCAAAGACAAACCTGGATACACCAAAGGTTATGGTACCTTGATCAGAAATGGACTCACAATTAAAAACGTATCTTATGTAAAAGGATTTCATTACAATCTACTCGGCTCCAGTCAATTTTGTGACATGGGATACAGAGTCGCTTTTGATAAACATTTCTGCATTGTCGTCAGTGAAACAGCATTTCAAGTCGTTTCAGCTGGAAGAAGAAAAGAGAATATGTAGGTTGTAGATTGGACTACAGCAGTTGCAGAAACTTGTTTACTTGTGCATACCAAATCAGAAGTCAGCTAGTTATGGCACAAGAAACTGAGTCATCTTAATTTCGACGACATCAATACCCTAGTCAAGAAACAGTTAGTCATTTGATTACCTAAGATAGCCTACAAAAAAGATAGCCTATGTGATGCCTGTCTGCAAGGGAAGCAAACAAAAGCAAGTTTCAAGACTAAGTCTCAGCATTCTACAAATAGAGTTTTAGAACTGATGCATATGGACTTATTTGGACCTATCACACCAATCAGTATCAGTGGAAAGAAGTATACATTGGTGGTGGTAGATGATTATTCAAGATACACCTGGTTATCATCTTAACCAAGCAAAGACTTACAGAACTTCTCAAGAGACTTCAAAATCAGAAGAGTGTATTAGTTGTGAAGATAAGATCAGATAAAGGAACTGAATTCCTCAACAAAGTGATTATTGAATACTGTGATGAAATTGGTGTTTTACATCAACTTGCAGCAACAGCAACGCCTCAACAGAATGGTGTAGCTGAAAGAAGGAATAGAACACTCAAAGAAGCAGGAAGAACTATGATCTGTGAAGCAAAACTGCCTGAAAGATATTGGGCAAAAGCAGTTAACACAGCTTGCTACACACAGAACAGAGTGCTTATGAATAAAAGGCATGAGAAGACACCTTATGAAATTTGGAATTGAAGAAAGCCAAATGTTTCATACTTTCATGCATTTTGAAGCAAGTGTTTCATACACAATACTGGAAAAGATCAACTTCACGTTTTTCAGCCCAAAGCTGATGAAGGAATATTTCTGGGATACTCAAGTGTCAGCAAAGAATTTAGAGTACTGAACAAGAGGACACTTAAGCATGAAGTATCAATTCACGTAGTATTTGATGAACCAAATTTTCCTGGAGAAGAAACTGAAAATAGACCAGAACCAGTTTCTCAACCTCAGTTACCAGTTCTACCAGAATCTATTTTTGTTGACATTGGAAGATTAAGGATTTCAGAATCATTAGATCAAGATCAGCCTCAGTCTTCAACTCCTGAACAACCTTCAGCTGAACAACATGATTCTGATCCAGTTCAAGACAATCAAGAAAATCAAGGATCAGTTCCTGAAGAACCAGTTCAACAGAATTTAGATCCTTTGATGCAACCCCCAGCACATCAATGGATGAGGAATCACCCTGAAGAACAAGTGATTGGTGATACTCAAGCTGGTGTTCAAGCAAGACATCAACTAGATGCAATGATTGCATGTTTCCTATCACAGTCTGAACCTAAAGAGATAGAAAAAGCTTTGAAAGATCTAGATTTGATTTTAGCTATGAAAGAAGAACTGAATGAGTTTGTGTTGGTCCCAGAGAAGGGTAAAACTATAGTCAGAGGGGGGTGAATGACTATAGTGGAGTTTCAAAAACTTTTCTTATGTTTAGAAGCTTTTGGGCAGCGGATAAATCCCTTCTTACTACATTGTTTCAAAGTAGTTTAGTCAATCACAGATATAAGATATAATGTAGGCAATTAAATGAGTGCGGTAAAGTAAAATGCATAAAGTAAATTGACACAAGGCTTATAGTGGTTCATGGTGGTGTAATCCCTTAATCCACGATTATCCTGTGATGATTGGAGGAATTCACTATTGTTTTCACAGATACAATAGTATGATTTTCCTTGACTTCCCAAGCTTCATAATCTACAAGACTATCACTCCTTGACTAAAACAGCTTCAGTGATTCAGTCTCTTTCACTGCTCCTTGAGATCAAATCTTTCAGCAGCTATCACAAACACAACTCCTTCTCAGATGGATTCTGATCAGTTGCTTCAGTTTGATGTGAATGAGATTCACAACCTTTCTTGATCAATCTCAGTGTTGAATGTAAAATTATAGTTCTGATGTCTGAGTTGATCTCTAGATAAATCTTTGTAAGTTTAAAGAGAAGGCTTTTCAAATTGACAGAGTTCTGCTTAATTTTCTTTTCAAAATCGTTAATTTTATCTATCTATCAATGCCTTCTATTTATAGCCTTGAATATCCTTGATTTGAATTTTCGTCCGTTGGCTATATTAATGAGGGAATTAATCTTTGATTTTATTCTTGATTCCCCCTTAATTATATTCTCCTTGATTTCAGTGATCGGATTGTTTTTCAAACGTTTGGCAGAAGATCCGTCCTTGATTGATCCTCTATTGATTGTGCATTTAATGCATGATCCTCTGAATCTTCATCATATTTCAATTCTGTTTTGATAAGGTTTACTTTGCCGTGCCCTGAACGGTCGAGTGATCCATCTGACTTTGCCGTTTAGATCTTCCTTCACTGTTTTGTCTTCACCCAGCCGAAAGTCAGTTTACTCTACCGTTTCACTGTTTCCATCATCACTTCAGTTTAAGGAGAATCTTTGTACTTCACTGATCCTTGATTGGGGTGAGATCAATGTACACCATATTTAAACATTAAGTTCCATCACTTGAAGCATAACTTAGACTTATCCAAGGTCATCACATACTTACTTGGTTATAAGTCAGACCATTAAGTCTTCATTGTTTCTCTGCTGGTGCTTGGCTGGCTTCACTCTGCCAAAAGTATGTTTTACTTTGCCGTCCTACCAACTAGTACAATACTTGTCTGACTTTAACTTATACAACATGTCAGACTCTAAGTAAAGACTTATACAGAGAATTCTAACTTATTTCAGGCTTGCTATTACAGCTAGTATGGCCATCATCAAAACATAATAAAATGTTCCTAACAGTTCAAAAGAAATCAAGTTTGGGAACTAGTAGACAAACCAGATCATGTAAACATCATTGGTACCAAATGGGTTTACAGAAACAAGCTTGAAGAAGATGGAAATATCATTAGAAATAAAGCTAGGCTCGTAGCTAAAGGATATTCACAAGCTGAAGGCATAGATTTTGATGAAACTTATGCACCAGTTGCAAGACTAGAAGCAATCATACTATTTCTTGCCTTTGCAGCCCACAAGAAATTCAAAGTTTACCAGATGGATGTCAAAAGTGCATTTTGGAATGGAATACTTGAAGAAGAAGCCTACGTTCAACAACCTCTTGGATTTGAGATCAAAGATCAAGCTAATAAAGTCTTTATACTGAGAAAAGCTCTATATGGACTAAAACAAGCACCAAGAGCTTGGTATGAAACTCTATCTCAGTTTCTAGTGGATAATGGATTTATCAAAGGAACCATTGACAATACTCTATTCAGAATGGAAGTTGAAGAAAGTACTTTACTTTTCCAGATATATGTTGATGACATTATCTTTGGATCAGAGAATGAACAACTCTGTGAAAAATTTGCAAGCTTAATGAAGAGCAAATTTCAGATGAGTATGATGAGAGAACTAAGTTACTTTCTAGGGTTACAAGTGAAACAAATGGACAATGGGCTTTTCATTCACCAAACTAAGCATACCAGAGAATTGATCAAGAAGTTTGGAATGAAAAAATCAGCTGGCTTATCAACACCTATTGGAACTAACATCAGATTAGATGAAGACAAAGAAGGCAAAGATATGGATCAAACTCTCTACAGAAGAATGATTGGAAGCTTACTCTATCTTATATCAAGTAGGCCAGATATATCCTTTGATGTTGGTGTTTGTGCCAGATTTCAAACAAGACTTAAGGAAAGTCATCTCACTGTTGTCAAAAGAACTTTGAAATATCTGAAAGACATAGAAGGAGTTGGAATATAGTATTCAAGAGAAGGAGAATTCAAGCTGATATCCTATTTGGACTCAGACTATGCTGGATACAAAGTGGATAGAAAAAGAACCTCAGGCACATGTCAGTTGCTAGGAAATCGACTTGTGTCTTGGTTCAGTAAAAAACAGAATTCTATTTCCACTTCAACAGCTGAAGCAGAGTACATAGCAGCTGGAAGCTTTTGTGCTCAAGTTTTATGGATCAGACAACAACTGAGAGATTATGGAATAGAAGAAGGAATGATTCCTATAATGTGTGATAATACTAGTGCAATTGCAATAACTGACAACCTAGTTTTGCACACAAGGACGAAACACATTGATGTGAGACATCACTTCATAAGGGATCATATGGAAAAGAAGGATATTACAGTTCTCTATGTCCCGACTGAAGATCAGTTGGCTGAAATTTTTACCAAGCCTCTGGACAAAGAGAGATTAGCTAAACTGAGAACTAAGTTAGGCATAGTCAAGGTCAGCAAAGTCAGTTTAAGCCAAGAGATTCGTCAAGGGGATTGATCTTTGTTATGCTGGGTGCGCTCACTTAACAGATCAGACATTGACATCAACAATTTCAATTTGACTCCCCGAAACTGAAGAATTGACGGAACTGAATAGTTCATTAACTGACCTCAAGCATCAGTTTACCTAGTCAAAGAAAGTCAAACGGTTGAAAGGATAAAACCAACAATGGTTATATCGTATTTAATTAGCGCTGTTTATGTCAGAACATATTACCTGTACACCCCTACTATTGTCAGAACAGTACATGCATCGGTTACACAAACCATCATGGAATTTGAAAAGATGGTACAAAATCTTTACAAAATAGTGCAAGATATACGAACCGTCAGCACACCCCCCTTATATATATCCAATCATTTTTCATACCTTACCTTACTCTCAAATAAAATTTCAAAACTTTATCTCTCTCAAAAGCCTTTTTTTTAAATCACATCTTTTCCAGAATTTTAGTAATGGAAGCCTCAAAGAAATCACAAGAAGAAAGGCTTATTACTGAGTTGGATACATTATCATTCGAACAATATAAAAAACTTTGCAGCAATACCCTGTTAGCAAGTCGTATGTGCGAGAAGATCAAGCGTTAGCCAGGATTAAGAGACATCCTGGAAGTGAAGTTCAAGGAAGATCGTGATGTAGAAGAAATTTTACAGTTCTGGGAAAACATGAAACTGGTAAGACAATCTCTTATTACAAAAGTTCGAGGAGAAAGGATTATTCTTAATGAAGCAGTCATCAGGATGCTATTTGATTTCAAGGAACCACTTGTGAAATCAATAGACTTGAGTTGTTTACCACTCAAAAGAGATGTTTTCTCAAGAAATTTTCCTTAAGAAAGGAACCAAAGAATCGCCGGGCACTCATTTCAACGATCCAAACTGAATTTGGACTCTCAAAGAAATGGCTCAGCAGGCATGTTATTTGAAGATATGAAGGAATTGCCAGTTTATCTGAAGACAACATTTATCTGATGAACATAATCTGGAATGAACTTGAGTTCAATTGGGCAGGTTATATATTTAATCAGATAAAAGAGCAACACTTAGCTGAATTGGAAAGTGTTCGAAAAGCTCAAGCTGAAGGAAGACCTCTTGTTGGTAGATTAACACTCAGTGACGTTATTCAACGTTACTCGGAAAGAATCAAGGAAGGAAATTTAGAAGAACGAACTGGTGGATCTGTAAGAAGAATGGATACATCCACAGGAGATGTTACTCTAGTTCATTCTAGGAAAGAAACCTTCAAGAAATCTCAACCTGAAGTCCAGGAGAAAATTGTGTCTCAGCAAACAGATGAACACAAAGGAGTCAAGAAAAAAGCTGACTCAGAGATAGTTAAGTCAGTTGGAAAATGTTTGTTCCCAAGCACTTCAAGTCAGTCGGCACCAACTGAAGGGGAACAACAACTGACAACTGGAGTCACTAGACAGGACGTTATAGAAACTGAAATTGTTTCTCGTTTACAACAGACGATTTCAAAGAAACAAGTTTCCATTATGCATCTTTGAAAAGAGCAACAAAGAATTTCAAAGAAAGAACCACCAAAGAACCAAATTTTACAATTTTGAAGCTGAAAGAATAATCAGGTTGATGAAGTTGAAACTCGAAACTAAAGATTGTAGAGAAGCTACTCTAGCAAGTGAAGAAAAGTCATTATTGGAAAAACTTGAAATCAAGGATTTATACACTCTATTTCCAATGAATGAGTTTCTCAGAAATTGTTTCAGAAGATTCACTGAGATAACTAAACGAGGAAAATCAGCCACAACATCAGCTTTAGATAATCAAAAGAAGAAGGATGATGACAAAGATGATGAATCGAAGAAAGAAGCTAATAAGGTTACAGATTTGCAAACTGAAATTCAACCTCAAGTTCATTCTGCGCAAACTGTTAATCGGCAAGAAGATTTTCCAGTTGGAAACCAACCAACTGACAACCAGCAAACAAATGGAAAGGTTGACAATCAGCAACTCATGGTAATTGAAGATGATACTCAGCCTAAGATTTAACAAGAAGAAGCAATGGATCCATCTGAATTTTTGACAAAAGATGAAATGAGCAAAGTACAAGAAAATCTGAAGATTATGCTCAACCAAAAGGATTCTTACAATGGCCTTTTGTCGAACATTTCTGGATACTTGGATTATCGAAAGAAGACAGACGTCTCAGTCCACACAAAGTTGGATATTATTCACAAATCATCTTCAAGCTCAGCATCAGAAATTCTCAGTCTCAAGGAGAAACTTGAAGTTACAACTATGGAAGACAGAGAAATGCATGCTCAAGCACATTGGTATTTAAATCAGTGCATTTATGTCTTAGAAACTCAGCTGAAAGAAGTGCTTGATTCTCAAAAGAGTATCTCAGTCGACCAAAAAGCAACCCATTAGTTGGTAAATCAGTTATCTGATGCCAAAAAGGGGGAAGCTGAAGAAGAAAAGCTGAGACTACTAAATGAAAAGCATAAGCATGAAGAAGAACTAAAGAAATGCAAGTCAGCAGCAGATCCTTATGTTCGAAATATAAAATAACTGATTGAAGAGCAGCTAATTATAAAATACGGTCAACATGGTGAAAGGAGAGCTACTCATACAAAGGATTTGTGGATGAAGTTTTTCAATTATCACAGCAATATCAAACTTAAGTACAGAGACAAGACTTATGAAAAATCTCTTGTTTACTTCTTATCTGATCAGTATCACAATCAGAGGATGGCACACTATAAGAAGATCAAGAAGATTGAAGAGAAATTGCAAATCAGAGACAAGACTGAACAAATGAAATCTGATGTTGCAGAATTTGAAAGCTATTACAAGGATGAAGCAGCTTTACCAAAGCTAGTCTTGTGGAGAAAATGGAAGCGTTCCAGTCAAGTAGATTATCTCAAGACATTCTCCAAGGAAGACACTAAGCTAGAAAAAGCTTATCAACTTCATGATAAGGAAAGGAAATATACCTTAGTTACAAAAAGAGCACAGAGAACAGTTTAACTCTTATTTCAGTTTATTATCAAATGTGTAACTATTCCAGTTTTTGCTTATTCTTAATGAAAACTAGTTTCCAGTTTTACATTGTTTTAATTGTTATTTATCTTTAAGCTTTTCTTTTAAGGAGGTTTTTGGCATCATAAAAAATGGGGAAATTGTTGGAAATAAAATTTATGTTTTGATGATTATTCATTGTATTCACTCAGTAATTATTTTAACCCAATTGATGAAGTGCTGAAGCTAGCTGTTATAGTGAAAAGCTAAAAGATGTCTAGAACTGAATGTATAGGTTTTACTAGAGTCTGATATTTGTATAGGTTACATCAGACAAGCACTGTAATAGATAGAAGTGTCGTAAAATTGAACTGGAAATCATCTAAGAAACTGGAAAGACAAGTCATCTAAACTGAAACTGACTCAGACTACACCAAGAGAGAACTGAAAAAGGTAAGTTCCATGAGGGAATAGAATCAGTTGGCTTATCTAGAAGACAGAAGAATTGAGGGACACAGACTCGGTTACAGAAGATTGAAGGACTGAGGGCTCAGACTCAGTTATGAAAGTCGAGACTGTAAAGTTAGACTTCAGGTAAGTTTGTGGTGACCTGAACTGACTTTATGGATCTTGTATGAAGACATAAGAGTCATAAGGACAATGAACTCTTAGAAGAAATTTGCTTATGGTGTACTCTGGTTAAGTCAATTATAATCAGATGAAAATCTGGAGTACTCATATTAGAAGAAAAGAAAAATCTCAGTTAATGCTCCAAGTCAGTCAAAAAACTGACAACTGACAAACTCAGTATAAAACTGATAAGGAAACCCAATTTTATAAGTCAGTCATCCAACAAACTGATAGTACAGTCGAACGTTGTAAAGGAAACAATTCTATTGGATGAAATACTGACAAGTCAGAACGGTCACAAAATATACCCGTTACAAGATAGACATTGATACAATTCGAATTCAAGCAAGATGAACGTTGGACCTTACACTATAAATAGAGGACTTTGCACCAAGGATCAAACACCGAAAAAATACGAATGAATTAAAAGGATTACAAGCATTTTTGTGCAAAAGTCTCATTCATTCGAATTGCTTTCATCTCTGCGCTAACAAGATCAATCGAGAATTTCTTCAAGTGTTCAAACTATACAGAACTTATCTAGAACCAGACACTTTGAAGAACCACGAACGAGAATCAATTCAGCCCAACTTTTATTCTTAATCAAAGGTCAAGACTGTGAAGCAATCCGGTGAAGGATTTGCCAAGGACAGTTGTATCAGCAGTCGGGTAGACTGTGTTTGTGGTGGTAGCTGGTGAAGAGGCATACGTAACCTTTCAAGGACCAGTGGCTCAAGCACTTTAAGAGCAGCAATCCAACCTGTTCTTTAATTGTTTGGATAGTGAAGCTAGGATTAGCCAAGGACTATTGTTTAGGACTTTTTGTAACAGCTCACCTCAAGAAGTTCTAGTGGAATTTTCCTCCTACACCACAGGGGAAGAGATGACTTGCAAGGTTACACCACTTGGAACCTCTATAACTCTTGTTTCATTTACTTTATGCATTTACATTCTGTTATTTATTATTACAGCATTTATTATTGTTTACACAGCATACTAAGAACTGATTGTTACACAAACTCACAGCTCACAAACTGACATTCACCAGAATTCAGTTTTACACACTCAGCTTTCACATAGAATAACAAGATCAAGAAAAATCCTAGAATTATATCCGCTGCAGGTTGACTCAGTTTTGTATAAGTCGGTTTGACTTAGACTCAGCATAGTCAGCTTAACTCCACACAAGTTTTAACTGAACCTTAAAATCTAAAATCCAGTTTTTAGAGACAAGTTTATTCACCCCCCCCCTCTAAACTTGTGTTAGCCTTTCCAAGGGACCAACAGAACTGCAAAGATCTTTGCAAGTTCTGAACAGAAGATGCAGATAGGCTCAACAGCATCAAATGAAGTACAGGCCTTGAAGACCACTGCCTCTAATAACAATCATAAGGGCAGGGATAAGGACAGAGAAAGAGGTAGAGGGGGAACATCCAGGGACACTTCTCAGTCATCGAAGCATAGAGAGGGAAGAGGTAATACTGCAAACAAGAAGAATGTTGAATGCTTTAGATGTCACAAATTTGGACACTACATGTTCAGAGTGTTACACTAAATTTCCAATAGACAAGGAGAATGGGACTCAGCAGAGCTTTCACTTTGCTAACAAGAAGGAGGATGAGACTTTACTGATGACTACACAGCATGAGCAGACATCAGCACATCAAGTATGGTATGCTGACACAAGATGCACTAATCATATGTGTGGAAATAAGGCATCATCCTCATACTTGGATGAATCCTATCATTCAAAGGTGAAGTTTTGAGATAATTCCTCAGTTAGAGCCATGGGAAAAGGGATATGTGTATCAAATCCAAGATTGGAAATCTGAAACAATCTCTAGTGTTTTATATGTTCCTGATCTGAAGTGCAATCTGTAAAATGTGGGACAACTACAAGACAAAGGATATAAGATTATTCTGAAGAATAAGGAGTATGAAATCAAGGATTCAAGCAACGGAATTATAGCTAAACTTCCCATGAATGCCAACAGAATGTTCCCTTTTGAAATCAAGGATCCACAAACATGTCTTATGGAAGAACTGAAAGACACATCTTGGTTATGGCACTACAGGTATGGACATCTCAACTTTGGTGGTCTGAAAAATCTTCAACTGAAGTAAAAGGTTTAGGGGCTTCCTCGGATTCTGACTCCCCAACAAGTATGTGAAGAGTTCACTAAAGGAAAGCAACATAGACATCCTTTCCCAAAAGGAAAGTCCTGGGGGAAAAACAAGTGTTGGAACTCATCCATTATGACTTGTGTGGCCCAATCAATCCATCATATAATGGAGGTAAGAGATACTTCACTACATTTACTGATGATTTTTCCAGAAAAAAGTTGGGCTGAATCCTTGCAAGAAAAATCTAAAGATTTGAATGCAACAAGATCTTCTAATTGCTGAGAGAAAAGGAGACAGGTTAAAATATTAAAATCCTAAGAACAAATAGAGTAAGAGAATTTCGCTCTGCACAGTTTGAAGAATTTTGTACCAATAATGGAATCATAAGGGAATTGACAGTAGCATACACACCACAGTAAAATGGTGTGTCTGAGAGGAAGAATAGGACTATTCTGAATGTGGTAAAAAACATGCTGGCATATGGAAATGTACCAAAGAGATTCTAGCCTGAGGCTGTAAGTTGGAGTGTGCATATTCTGAACATATGTCCAACATTTTCTGTTCAAAACATGACACCAGAAGAAGCATGAAGCTTAATCAAACCATATGTAAGTCATTTTGAAATTTTTGGATGCCTTGCTTATGCTCATATTCCAGATGCAAATAGAAAGAAACTCAGTGATAGATGAGAGGAATGTGTTTTCTTGGGGATCATAAAAAGTCCAAGGCATTTAAGTTGTTTAATCATATAACTAAGACGATAGTGATCAACAGAGATGTGGTGTTTGATGAGCTGAACACCTGGAATTGGAAAGCAAACAATGCTTAGTTCCATTCCCTTCAAAATCTGATAAATCTAGAACCAAGTGAGGATCTTCCATAGTTACAACAGACCTAAGACACTGACTTGACTCCAGCAACTGAGGATTCCGCAGACCAAAATCATGAAACAGCAGCTCGGGATGTTAGGAAATCAACTAGTTTTACGCAGCGGCATTTTAAAAAATGATTTCTGATCCCAAGATTAACTCCGTTTAAAACAATAAACACGTTAAGTAGTAGACGGTGATTACCTTGACTGATCTATAAGATCGAAGCTTTGACTGTCTAAGAAGAGTAGTTGTGCTCGCAAGCCGTCCATGTGTCTAGCCTTTAATAATATTCACACGAGCACCTCGCCGGAATCCTCCTTGGATAGATACTAGAAAAACCCAGCTGTTAGAATGACAATTTCTCTCTCTCTCAATAACTCTCTCTAAGAAGCTCTCAGTTTATTTTGTAAATTATAACTCTTCTAATTGTGATTTACAAAAGAGCTAGCCAACCCCTTTCTTATATAAGGTATATGGTACGCCCCACTGTGTCCAATTCCCAATGGGAAAGCTTCTTATGTGGAGTAACGAGAAATAAAATATTTTACTAGTAAAATAAGGAAAATAAATATTATAGATTTATCTCATTCAATTTAAAATCTTATATTAAATGTTTTCAAGATATTTTCAATATGTAATATTAACTATCTTTATTATATTACCACAAATCTATTTACACACACACACACACACACACACACACACACACACACACACACACACACATATATATATATATATATATATATATATATATATATATATATATATATATATATATATATATATATTAATATCTAATATTAATATATGATAATACCATTAATTAAATTACACAATCCAAGTGTATCATATACACTTAAAAGTGGCACCCCATATAGCCATTAAATGGCTTCCAGAATATTCTTTAATTAATCAACACAATTAATATCTTGTATTTAATTTAATCATAATAAATAAATACTACCATATTAATTTAATCACAATAACACTTTATAGTCGAGATAAAGTTTTCTTATTTGGTTATCACTATAACCGCATTTTAATCCAGCTAGATGTTCTTATGTGTGTGCTCCAATGGGCTTCCGAATATGTTGGCCGTAGACATAAAGTGCAATTATGAAAATTCCCTTCATACCTAACGATCACGAAATAGCGTCTAGCAACACATCGTGACCCCCAATCATCGGAAGAGTCAAAAGCAATGACTACTACATTTCATGTGAAACAGTTACCGTGTAAATAGAATCTTATCGTTGTAATAATATTCATACAATCATATCTCGAGTGTCAATACATCAACGATCGTATCTTATAATTTGGATATCATGCTCTCTTGGAATAACTCAATTACTCCCATTTTGCAAAGATTTATGAGAGCTAGACATTCCTTATAAGAAGGCCATTTCGGATATTTACTCCTACTATTAGGATACGCGATTTCCGGACGAACAAACATGTATCCTACGCATGGTTCAATATCATACACGAGTACTGCCTCATGATCGCCCCATGGCTAGGGTAAACCTCAATAGTGTCAAAGCACGACAATCCACACCGTGATGCCATGAAGACTCTGGTCTCAGGATAATTACACAACTGCCACATACTGCGACACTTAATATAAGTGGGTCAGTCTGACGTATGCATTCTCCAATACACATCCACGTATAGTATAAGTGTATCTACACTTTGATAGACGCATATATCCCTATCTCCAATAAGATCGAAAACATCTAATACGTGCTAGTCTAACCGTACTATCAATATCATGTTTGAAAGTTCATACGACTAAAGACATTTAAGTATCAAACTTATTAAAGTGATTAGAGATCTCATCAACCATAATCACTAT
This sequence comes from Gentiana macrophylla, assembly GCA_026214975.1. NCBI lineage: Eukaryota > Viridiplantae > Streptophyta > Magnoliopsida > Gentianales > Gentianaceae > Gentiana > Gentiana macrophylla. Next base: position 22,553,929 of record CM047815.1, on the reverse strand, counting down.
CATGGTTTCTCTATCACAGTTTAATACTAAGGACGTTACTATATATTCAATAACATAATTGGTTCATAAAGATAAACAACATATATAACAACAAATGTGCTTTTATTAATCATAATATATATATTACATAAACTAAATAGACTGTAAACGACCCGACCCGATCGGATCCGGTCCAACCCGATTGCGTTTAGGACACTATTTCAACAATCTCTCACTTGGCCTAAATCCAATCACCCATATGCCTAAGCCTATGCATGTGAACATATTTCACATGCTTAGCCTTTGACAGTGCCTTGGTTAACGGATCAGCTATGTTATCATCCGTGTGGACTTTCTCTATCTTTACATTTTCTCTATCTATTATCTATTTAATCAAGTGATAGCGCCGTAGCACATGTTTGGAGTTCTGATGAGCCCTTGGTTCCTTTGACAGAGCAATTGCCCCATTGTATCATAGTACAATGGGACTAAACTTTCAATGGAAGGAACCACACCAAGTTCAGTAATGAACTTCTTCATCCAAACCGCTTTATTTGCCACCTCTGAGGCTTCTATATACTCGGCTTCCATTGTAGAATCTACAGTAGTCTCCTGCTTGAAACTCTTCCAGCTAACTGCTTTCCCATTAAGCGTGAAAACAAATATAGACTGTGACTTCAAGTCATCCTTGTCAGTTTGAAACTAGCATAAGTGTAACCTCGTAATACCAAATCAAAGTTCATGAAAACCAGGAACATATCCCCAACATGTCTCATGTACATGAGAATATTCTTGACTGTAATCCAGTGACTATCACCTGGATTTGCCTGGTACCCCCTACTAGTCATACTCAAAAGGTACGAGACATCCGGTCTTGTGCACAACATGGCGTACATGATGGACCCGATAGCCGAGGCATAGGGGATCTTACTCATATGTGCCCTCTCATCCTTAGTCTTAGGACACATTTCCTTTGACAGATAGACCCCATGTGACATAGGCAACAATCCTTGCTTGGTTGCTCCATGTTGAATCTCTTCAGCATATTGTCTATATAGGTGGATTGTGACAGACCAAGCAACCTCTTAGACCTATCTCTATAGATCTTGATTCCTAGAATATAGATTGCATCAACCAAGTCCTTCATAGAGAAGTTCTTGGATAACCAAACTTTGAGCGACTGAAACATAGGAATATCATTCCCTATAAGAAATGTGTGATCTACATAAAGCACTAAGAAAACTACGGCACTCCCACTAACCTTCTTGTAAACAAACGGCTCATATTTATACTTGATGAAATCAAACTGTTTGATTGTCTCATCAAAGCAAAAATTCCAACTCTGAGAAGCTTGCTTCAGTCTATAAATGGACCTTTGCAACTTGCACACCATCCTAGCATTATCGGTTGTGAAACCCTCAGGGTTTGTCATATACACTCCCTCAGACAGATTTCCATTAAGGAAAGCCATTTTCCCATCCACCTACCATATTTCATAATCAAGGTATGCTGCAATAGCAAGCAAAATACTAATGAACATTAGCATGCCTACTGGAGAAAAGGTTTCATCATAGTCAACTCCTTATCTTATAACCTTTTGCCACTAACATTGCCTTGTAGGTAACTACATTACCATCCATGTCAGTCTTTCTCTTAAAGACCCATTTACACCATATAAGCTATTCATTCAGGTAAATCAACTAGGTTCCAAACCTAGTTGTCTTTCATGGATTCCATTTCAGAATTCATGGCCTGCAGCCATTTCTCTTTGTCGTGCCTCATCAACACCTCCTCATAAGTTTTTGGGTCCTCATATTCCATGAGATATACGCCAGTGTACCATTCGGGTTCACGACATTCCCTAGTAGATCTTCGAGGTGTCTGTGTTTCTAGAGCAGGTGTCTGCGCCTCATCTATATGTAGTGTCTGCTCTATTCCCATGAACAGACCATCATTTGTAAGTGGTTCTTGAATTTCTTCAATATTAGTTTTATTCCCACTGGCCCTATCCAGAATAAACTCTTTCTCTAGAAAGTGGCCAGTCCTAGAGACAAACACCTTTTTTCTCCTGGATGGTAAAATTGGTATCCTCTAGTTTCTCTAGGATAACCCACGAACAGACCCTTTTCTGATCTGGCTTCTAATTTGTCAGGCATCATTCGCTTCACATAAGTTGAATAACCCCAAGGTTTACTTCGTATGGCATAGAATCCACCATCTTTGATGGAACTCAGTTAAGTGCATAGGATGCTATTTTGAGAGCATACCCCCAAAACGATTTTGGAAGAACTGCATAGCTCATCATGGATCGAACCATGTCTAACAAGGTGTGATTCCTCCTCTCAGAAATGCCATTCATCTGAGGCGTTCCGGGTGGAGTCTATTCAGGTAGAATCTCATTCTCGTTCAAGTTATCTTGAAACTCTCCATATAGGTATTCTCTAGCTCGATCAGATCGAAATGTTTTGATTTCTTTACCTAGTTGTGTCTCAACTTCACTTTTGAACTCCTTGAACTTTTTAAAGGCTTCATACTTATATTTCATTAAGTATACATAACCATAATGAGAATGGTCATCAGTGAAAGTGATAAAATAAGAGTATCCTCCTTTGGATTGAATCGACATTAGGCCACATACATCAGTATGCACGAGCTCAAGTACTTCATTGAATCTTATCCCTTTGCCGCTAAATGGTGACTTTGTCATCTTGCCAAGTAAACAAGCTTCGCATGTGTCAAATGATTCCTATTATTACCACCGGGAGAATTAGACATCCAACCCGTAATCGCAACGACCCAATTGCAAGAGCGGAGCTCTACCAACTGAGCTAGATCCCCCGAGCCAAGTGGAGCATGCATGAAGTAGTCAGGATGCTTCTTCTATTCTATTCTTTTCCCTGGCGCAGCTGGGCCCTCCTGGACTTGAACCAGAGACCTCAAACGTGAAGTAAATCATCGCACCTACGGTCCAACCAATTGGAGAGAATCAATAGATTCCTTTTCGGGAGCGATTCATCCTTCTCAAACGCAGCATACAACTCTCTATTGTACTGTGCTCTCCAAGTATAATTCTTTGTATCGCATTGCTAGCCATAGTATGTAGATTAAAAAAAAACTATTTTTTTCAAAGTGGGGTAATGTGGCTATGATACTATTGCTAGATTTCAATGTCATAAAATGTATGATTTTTTATAGTCGAATTTTAGAGTATAAATACAATCCAATTGGATTAGATACTAGACAGAAGTAATCGGATAATAGAACATTGGTTATGGAGAAAAATGAAAATGGATTCGTATTCACATACATAAGAATTATATAAGAAGAAAAATAATCTTTGGTTTATTTTTGTTAAAAGAGCAAGGCTGGGATTCTTTGGAACACTAAAATTATTCCAATTCCTATTCGTAGAAAAAGAATCGTAATAAATGCAAAGAAGTAGCATCTTTTACCCAAGAGCGAAGGGTTTGAACCAAGATTTCCAGATCGATCGGATGGGGTATTCGTATATCTAACACAGAATGAAAATGTGAAAAATTGTCCTCTAAGAAAGGAAATATTGAATGAATTGATTGTAAACTTTGAAATTTTAATATACCCTTATGTTCTTCATAAGGTATTAATCGAATAGAAAACGGGATTTCTACAATAAACAAAAATACCCATCTTTATGGAGTTTGGAAATGCGATTCTTATTTATATGACCAAGTCTACAATGCCACAAGCAAGATTCATTCAAGTCATTTACTTTAGCTTTCTTATTATTTATATTAAGTATATCAGCATTCATATCTAATATGTAGAGACCATTGTCAAGTTTGACGATACCATAAAATATTCCATCACGTGAAAAAAAACAACATTTATTCTTAAACGTAAAAGAAAATCCTTCAACATCCAATACAGAAATAGAAATAATGCTCTTCGTAAGAGCAGGAACAAAATAACATGTATTTAATTCTAGTACTAGCCCACTGGGCAATGAAAGAAAATAAACTCATTTGGCTAGGGCAATAACACTTGCTCTATTCCCAACGCACAGGTCCACTTCTTCTTTCCGCAGATCTCTAATCCTTCTTTGTGCCTACATATCCTTACAAATATGAGAACCACATTCAGTATCTAATATCCAGTGGTTAGACAAGCAATATTGATCTCAATCATAAACATACCTGAAGTCTAAGCATCGCTATGCTTGTTCTTCTTGGTACTCAAGAAGGCATTGCAGTTTCTCCTTCAATGGCCAGGTTGGCCTCAATGGAAGCAAGCATCATCGGATTTGTCTTTGGCTATCTTAGGATTCGGCTTGGGAGCCTCCTTAGCCTTCTTCGTCTTCTTTTCGGCTTTCTTCTTGCCCTTGGAAGAGGTCACAAGTAACACTTGCTTACCCTTGCTAACAGTGCCCTCAGCAGTCTTGAGCATGTTCAATAACTCCACGAGAGAGCAATCAATCTTGTGCATGTGATAGTTCATCACAAACTACGAGTAAGAGTCAGGTAGAGATTGCAGTATCAAGTCAACACTTAACTCACAGCCTATCTGATGGCCCAGCTTCTCAAGCCTCTCTATATATCTGATCATCTTCAGCATATGCGACCCAATTGGAGCGCCTAAAGCCATCTGGCAACCAAAGAGGGCCTTCGAGACCTCGTACCTCTCAGTGCGAGACTGAGAAGCATAGAGTACCTTTAGGTGACCAATAATGGTGTAAGCATCCATGGACTCATGCTATTTTTTGAGTTTCGGTGTCATAGAAGCAAGCTTGATGCAAATACCATCAACACTGTCAAAATAGTGCTTTCTATGCTTCTCAACCGATTCCTCATTGGCACAATCTTCAGGCTCCTCAGTTAAGGGCGTTTCTAAAACATAGCCAATCTTTTTATGTCTCAAAACGATTTTGAGATTCCTTTCCCAGTTGAGAAAGTGTGTTTCGTCAAGCTTGTTATCAATGATAAAACAAAGGTGTAAGCTTATTTTCCCTTGTATTTTCTGTATAGGTGACCAATAATGGTGTAAGCTTATTTTCCCTTGTACCTTTAGGTGACCAATAATGGTGTAAGCTTATTTTCCCTTGTATTTTCTATTTAATGAACTTTATTTATCTTAATTTCTCTTATTTCCCTAGTACTATGAGTAGCTAAACATATACATAGCTAAATCAAGTGAAAGTTGATAAAAAAAAATCGACCTCTAATTGATGAAATTGGGGAAGTGTAATGCTTAATTGATAATCTATCGATGAATTCGTGTTCTAAAGCTTGTTATTATTGCTTAAATTAGTTTGATCAACTAGTTCATCATCACACACACCACTTTTATAAAATGTATGTTGCAAAAAAGGTATGGGAAAATAGGCTTTGGAATCATTGCGTAAAAACGACTAACTTGTTTTGATTCAATTTCAATTTGGGGTTTGTCGGTTTAAATCAGGTGACTCTAGTAGTTAATTGTTTTTCGCTCAGTTAAGTCCTTAAAGACAGACTGTTGAACTAGGGCATACGGTGATAGGTTGTTGCATGGCGTCTAACACCACTTTAGGAGTTTGCACCACGATTAAGTCGATAGAAGAATTAGGATGGTTGATTGGTAATGCTCATTCCCGATAATCAATCAGAGGGTAGAAAATAATCAATTAGATCATGGTTTGGCTATGTCCGTTCTCCATTAAATATATTTAGTTTATATTACGTTTTAGGGTTAATTATCACGTGTTCCACACTTGGTTGACCTAAACAAAATACAAAAATGACTTTGAAATTCAATTGAAAACTCGTGTGATCAACCTTGCTTGCTACTATAGTACTTCCGACCCAGTACTTTGCCGGTTAAAGTTGGACATAAATGTATTGGCCATCAAGTTAATTTGTTTGGCACCGTTGTTGGGGAATCGATTGATATCTCTAAAGTCATTCAACTACTTAGGCTTAGGTATTTTTATATTCACAATTTTTTTGTTGTTTGAGTTTGTGCAATTTATGATCTAGACTCATCATTTAATGCACTAATGAGCAGCATATGTTCCAAGCTCAAGTTCCCAACCCAAACGAAAATTTTGACCCTGAAGTCATAAAGAATTCTTACTCCAAATTGTGCAAAACCAACTTCCCCAAATGGCTCAAGTACCTCAATTAGACACCCAACCAAGTCCCCAAAATTATCCCATGCCAATATTTTCCCAAGCCCAAGTACCACAAGTCCCAAGTGACTTTGAGATCAAACAACATGTGTGGAATTCGATGAAAGAGTATGAACTATGAAACTGAGACAGGGGATCCATATCGATTTTTGTATGTTTGTGGGACAATGAAAATAAGCGGGACAAGTGATGATGCAATTCGGTTGAAGATATCCCCTTTTGCATTAATAGATAGTGTTGTCGATTGGTTAGACTCTCAAGCTCATGATTCATGCAAGAAAATCAGGATCGACCAGGTTCGACTTCATTTAAACTATAAACATAAAGATAGTAGACAAGAATCTTACCAGCTTGATCTAAAATAGACCGACGCTTTATCTACGGTGTAGTTGTGCACGGAGACGCCCAAGTGTTCGGACTCTAACGTTGATCCACATAAACCACCCGCCGGAATCCTTGCTTGGATTGCTATTGGGAAAACTCGGGTGCTAGACTGACTTTTTCTCTCCCTCGATCTCTCTCTAGGAAGCTCTTATTATGTTCTAGTAAAAATAACTCTTGTGTAATTGTGATACAAAAGAGCTTGACACCTATTCCTGTTTATATTGGGTGGTGCCCATTTTACCTCCTTATGCTCTAGGAGAAGCTTCGAGGGTGGGTAAGGAGAAAGAAAACATTTTCCTAATAAAATAAGAAATTAAAGAAATAATTCTTCGTTAATTGATTTATTTTTATTTAAATATCTTATATTAAATAATCCATCCATTAAATTGAAAAATACACATGTATCAAATACATGTATATAAATGGCGTTACATATGTATAAATATTTATTGTGGACATTTAATTAATCTACACAATTAATATATTGTAGTATTTATTCATCTAAAATAAATACTACTATATTAATTTATCACTAGAACACTTTACAGTCGGGATAAATAATTCATCATTTGGTTATCACTATAACAAGTTTAATTCTAGCTAACAGTTCATATGTGTGTGATCCGATAGGCTTTCAAATATGTTGGCCGTAAGTATAAAGTACATGTACCAAAATGCCCTTCACACCTAACGATCATGATTAGCGTCTAGCAACACATCATGACCCCCAATCATTGGAAGAGTCAAGGGCATTAACAACTTACCTTTCATGTGAAACGGTTACTATGAAAATATAATTCTGTCACTGATATAATTTATGTATGGTCATAGCTCGGGTGTCAATACAGTAACGACCGTATCTCATAATCTGAATATCTTACCCTCTTGAACTAACACGCTTTTTCCGATTTACAAACACATTCGAGCATAAGACAATTCTTATAAGAATTTCCTTTCAGATATTTACTCTCACTCATAGGAAACGTGATTTCCAACCGAGTGACATAAATTCTATGCATTCTTCAATATCATACCTAAGCACTTCCGTGTGATCTCTCCTTGATTAGGAGAACCCTCAATAGTGTCAAAGCATGACAATTCGCACCGCAATGTTATGGAAACTTCAGTCTATGGATAATTACACAACCGTCTTATAGTGCGACACTTAATAAAGTAAGTGATCAGAATTCACCGGTGAGATTCACTGAGTGGATTTTGACAGGAAATCACATAAAAACACTGTAATGATATTGATCCAAGTCTCAAAACGAAGAGCACAAAAGAATAAACAAATCGATGAAATTTTTATCACGTTTTTAGATCTAGATTAAAAAATACAAGTGTTTAAAAATGAGGGAGAAAAGAGAAATTAATTTAAAAGGCAACATCAAAAGCTAGCAGCATCGTTGTTAAGAAGAAACAACGAAGAACACCGCAAATTATTTAGAACATGATAGCATGTTAAGAAGAACACCACAAATTATAAGAAGAAGAATGCAAAACTTTACCACAAAATTGAGGCCTTTAAGAAAGTGAACAAAGCCCTGAAGAAAAAGCTATCCCAGATTAAAAAAGTCTCTGGTGCATGTATATGAACTATAAAAGCATGATGTAGCTTGAAGACTTGAAAGAGGCTCTAAAAACTCTGAACATGTTTTTCTATGTATTACAGATCCTGAATTCAGTAGATGGCAGGAATGCAACACTAATTTAACACCTTAAACACGCAGAAACCACAGATCAGTGCTATGTAGTTAAGTTTCATGCACCGTTTACATCTGCTAGAAGTTTTCTTAACATCAAGTCATCAGCTTTAAAAGCACAAAAAACATACATGCATGGCAGTAATAAATGTTAAAAGCCAAGAATAATACCTTTAGATGATGAAAGAGTAAATAGCTTGTTGAAAGAGGAGTTATTGCTGTGGGTATTTATTTCATGGGCATATTCTTTGCAAGAAATGAGCAATGGGTAGTTCTGTTGGCAACTATTTACAAAACAAAGGGCTAAATTACAATTTTCGTCCTCTAACTAGACACGTTTTCGATTTTGGTCCTGATTTTTCTCCGGTGATAATTTTAGTCCTGTAAGTGGTTTTTTTTTTGCAAAAATAGTCCTGAACGCCGGAAAGACCACTTACAGGACTAAAATTGTCGCCAGAAAAGACAATTTTAGTCCTGTAAGTGGTCTTTCCGGCGTTCAGGACTATTTTGCAAAAAAAGACCACTTACAAGACTAAAATTGTCGCCGGAGAAAAACAAGGACCAAAATCGAAAAATGTGTCTAGTTAGAGGACGAAAATTGTAATTTAGCCCAAAACAAAGAGAATATAAAGAACTAAAAAGAAAGAAAGAAAGATTTTACATAATATAGATATACAACATATCATAGGCTTACCCGGTAATTAGGCCTTAAAAACTGGGATTCAAACCGAAAATTCCATATATCCATTGTGTAATTTCGATTCTATGCATAGTTAAATGAATCTTCTTTGATTGATGTTGTCATGTAGATGACACCTCACCAATAAAGTATGTTCATGCTATTACCCAGCAGATTTAGCTTCGGAACAGCATCACCTATAGAAGTAAGGTCGATTTTTTCTTCCTGATGTGAAAACCTAGGGGAAGGTGGACAGCGGATTGCAAAAGATGCAGCTTCCTAAGGGAAACCACAATGATCAATAGCTTTTCCAATGTGATTCTGTCAAAAAAGCTGCAGAAAATCCTACATGACATCAAAATTACATTCATATCCACTATGCCCTCCACAATGGTCTTCAAAAGAATCACATATTTTTTATCTTCAAAATAAAAATAAAAATCCTGAAAAAATGAATACCATACTTCCAAAAGAAAAAAAAAATCCTGTATTTTTTTCTTCAAAGAAAAAAAATGAAATTAGAAGAAATTGAGCAAAGAACCAACTAAGTTTAAACAAGGGGATCTGTGAATTGACTGAAAATCATATACTTTTTTACCTTCTCTTTTGCAATTGTTGTCTTTGTCACAAATTTCAACTCTAATGGCTTTGTTATTTTTTTTAGGGCTTTTCTTCTATCAAGGATTGAAGATTTGATTTTGTGGAGGGGAAAAGGGAGCTGCTGTGTAAGCTAAACTTCTAGGAATTTTTTATTTTTTATTTTTATTTTTTTGATTGAAGAGAGGGGGTGATTTGCAGGGGAGAAGATGGATGTAGATGAAGTACTTGAGAAAAAAGATATCCTGAAATTGAAGGGAGAAGAAGATAAAAGAAGTGAGAGAAAACTTGTGGTGAATAAGAAAGTGAACAGACTCATCTCTATAGTGCCATGGGGAACATTTTGGATGTGAATATTTGCATCATTGCAAGCTGAAAGAGAAAGAGACAATGTCTTTTTGACAAAAAGCAAACATTACATTGGCAATAAATGAGCCATTGTATGTGCTCTAATAAGCTCCAGAAAGGAATATATATATATATATATATATATATATATATATATATATATATATATATAAGCAGCCAGCTGTCGTTCAAACACACAAGAAGCATTTTGAACATAAACACTAAAAATGCTATCGATTAGCAACTCCAACGGTACATCAAAACACCAATTTGATGGGAGAATTCTATTCCCATGACCCAGTTAATCTTGCACCAAATTAGTGTTTTGAGTGATTTCAACGACAAATTTGCCGTGAGATTATTTTACCGGCAAAAACACTATTCACTCTCTTTTTCCTTATAAAATGGAATATTATAAGAATATTCTTTTTTGATGTTGAATGGTTGGAGTTGATAGATAATATTTGGTGTAAAACTTACACCAAACTGATGATTTAGTGTAACATTTGCCATGTTCCCTTCGAGATGCTCTAAGGAGAGCATTTCTTGCTCTTACTAATAGTAAGATGTATATATATAAAAATATATATATGTGTGTGTGTGTGTGTGTGTTATATATATCTACCTACAATATTAAAAGTGTGAGTTTGTTTCCCTCAAATAGTGTTTCTTCATAATTATTTTATTTTATTTTAATAATTACAATATAAAAAATTGATTAATTAAATGATAATCACAAGTAGTAACGTTAAAAGTTTTGGTAACATTAAAAATTTTTGGTTTATTAAATGATAATCACAACTAATCACGTTAGAAAATTTGGTAACGTTGAAATTTTTTGGTTTACCATAATTCTCTATTATTGTTTGACAAGATAAGAATACACATTATTATTATTATTATTATTATTATTATTATTATTATTATTATTATTAAGCACAAGTAATTAGCAGAAATTTATTATTATTATTATTATTAAGCACAAGTAATTAGCAGAAATTCATTCACGTTAAAAAATAGACCAAGCAAATGTTATAATGTACACATTAAGGAATCATTAGTCATTAGTATTTTTTTTTTCATCGAGTCATTAATATTTATTAAATGATTGAATTTTTTTTGATCACTAAACAATTAAATATTAAATAATGCACAGGATGATTAACAATTTATATATACTAGTCTAATACCCGTGCATAATGCACAGGATGATTAAAAAGATCATGAAAGAATTTTGAAATAAAATTGGTGTGATAGCTGAATAAAATATGAAATTGCCCAAACATTAATGTAAGTAGAGACCACAATAAATTTACCATGATCCCATGTGTGACAACTTATGAACTCAGAGCCATCCATCAATGACTAACACACCTCGTAAGTTTTGGATAATAAAAGTCAAGAAATGTAACTATGCAGTTTAGCCATTAAGTATGTCATGTCATTCACTCTGAATGAAACACAAAAAGGTACTACATATTTTTTTTTTCTCCCTAATAATACATTATGCACCACTTAATTGCCAAAGCCTTGAAAATAACATCTTGTGCTACCAATTCATTTCATCACCATGAAAGAAGACACCACCATTACCGCTATTGGATATTGTTTAAGCACCATACATATCAAATTCAATGATATGCGTTCAATATGATGTCAACATAAATGCAAAAGATAACTATAAGAAGAAGATTAAAAAACATTAATAATAAAAAACTATAATTAGAAGATAAAGAAAAGTTCATCACAAACGCATTTGTTTTTATTACAAAAGCATCGGTTTCATAACAACAATAATGAAAAACCACTCAAGATTCTCTTTAAATGCCCAAAAGCTTAAGAAAATTGTAGAGCCGTCAAAACATTTTAGTCGATGCTTGCTTTGTTGAATCTCCACCATTGCTCTTTTCGTTTTTAATGAGAAGATGAGTGCAAACATAGATGAAAGCGGTGATTGGGTGGGGAAATGGTACAGCTAGTCCAACCTTAGCAAGCATATCATAATACTCAATTATTGACGAATGCAACTGTTCGAGATTAATCATGATCGGTTTCGGATATGTAAAGATTCTTACACCAGACAATCATGTACCTGATCCGAAAACAAAGGAAAATTTTGAAATGCTTCTAGTGTGATTTTGATTTGTAAAGAGAAGATGTCGCACTCTGTTCCGACACATCGAAACGGCAAGACGTTTAAATGCTTCCCATAAAGATAAGCAGTGTCCATTAGCGTTCTAGATGTTCCAAAATTCTTTGAACCGATTGCTAAAAAGTCCTCAATCAAGAGATATATCCTTACCGCTTACATCAAAATCACTTGTACGAAGCCCACATAAATCCTCTTTTTGCTTCCTCCTTAAAGGTTTGTTAACGTTGTTGCACTTGAACACCATGAAAGAAAAGCCAAAAACCAACCGGAATATTTAACTCCAAAGTTTTATGGAATGATGTCCTGAACATGATTAAACTCTTAGCAAGCCAATTTCACAGGATAAACTCTAGGCATGCATAGTGATTAGCGTCTGACATTATGTCCAGGATAAAAACACCAAGTTGATTACAGTATGCTAAATAAAAAATTAAAGGCGCTTGAAATTAGAACTAAAGTATCAAACTTTGGAGAAGTAAAGTGATCACTCAAATTTTGTCATTCAACAACTTCCCAAAACAGAATAAACGAAGAAGGGATCTCAAGTCGAAGGAGGCTAAGCGTACCTTTAATTGTCTTTCTCTTCCGGTAGTTCTAAGGTCATTCAACAATACATTAACCTATCCAATTTCATCCCTTCAATAGAAACAGAAAGCATAAGAATATTGAAGAACAAAAAATCAAAATCATTATAATCACCATGCATACTCAAACTCAATTGAAGTCTCAAACATATTTCTCATGATAAAAACAGTAGAGAATCTAAATGAACTGAAGATTATCATATTTCCAAGCATGATTGCCAAAAGGAACGTTTTCGGAACGCCTCTCATGTGGGATTGATTTCCCCTATTCGTCTTAATTTACCGTTCACGTGCCTTCTAGATATTTCGTCAGATACTTGAAATCGTTGGATATTAGAAAAATAAGTCAAAATTTATGTGCTCACTCGAGTTCTGCCTGCCATGAATACTCCCAAATTTTGTGGATTAATGACACGCCTAATAGCAAATTACATATATCCATAACCTTTTTCATCGTATATCAAATCATCCTCACAAAGTCTATGAACATTGAATACTTTTCAAAGAGATTCGTGCCTCCTACATATATATTTCATAATTACTATGGTTGGATGAGTTTCTGTTAGAAATACGTATCTCAGAATGAAAAGACACCGGTAAAAAAAGCATAAACGATTATTGAACAAGCCAACATAAATAGAAATAGAAAAGAAGGTAATAAAATATAAGGGAGTCCTGAAATATCAACATTACCTACTTGATTTCTGACCACATTGGGATGCTCTATCAACATGTAATTCAAGATATCGCTTTGATAATGATCATCAATTAATGATCAAAAATAAGTAAAAGATGTTGGAGTGTTTCTGCAATATGTAAATAGATAGTGTACATGTGATAGGGACGGACCGAGCGTATACAGGGGGGTGCATGGCCCCCACTGGATTTTCAGTATTTTTTTGCTGTAAAACGACGTCGTTTTGCTACAGTAAAAAATAATTTAATTTACCCTAATCCCTCCATTCCATTGTTTTAACCTACCATTTTCATTCCAAAAATCAGATCAGTCGCACCTCCTCCCATCTTCAGCGAATCAGCGGCTTACATTCACTGATTCACCATTTCAATTCACCTTCTCCTAAATTCCTAATCGTCTCCCCGAGGACGGAGAACCCCGACCCGATTTACATTCATCGGCTTCTTGTTTTGTCAGCATACCGTTCGTTTACGTCTTTGTGGAGCACGGAACCAGAGAGGGGCGGAAAGACTTTGCACTTTGTAGCTTGCAGCTCAAAGAAAGAAATTGAAGGAGGGAGAGGAGCAGTAGCCAGTAATGTATTCTATATTTCTATTAATGAAATTTTATTAAGTATAAATGCTTTTCTGTTTTCAGCTTTTGTGTTTTGTCAGCTTGTGTGCCTTTGTGGGAAGTGGGAACTACTTTGTTTGAACTTTATGAAGTTGGAATCGGAGAGTGTGATGTGTGAATGTTTTGAGTCTTTAATATTTTATAAGAGAAATTGGGTTTGGGTGCATTGTGATTTGGGGAATTGGGATGAATTAATAATAATATTGTAATAGTGTAGACTGTGTAGTAGTAGTGTATACAACTTAAATGTTTATTTGAAGTTGAGATTGGAGAAGTATTTGTTAAGTTGATTAGGCGTTTTTGTTAGGTATTAATGTATCATACAATGTAGAATGTACAATATACATTTTCATAATTTTTTTTAAGTCTCGATTGATAAGAAGTAGTAAAAGTATTGGTTTTTTAACAGATAATTGAAAAATGGAACATGATCATTCTTTACATCCTTTTTTTAAGAAGTGTCGGAAAGCACCGGAGAAAAATGCGATTGAGATTGAGAATTCAGGGGTGAATGCATCTAGTGTTGCGGCATCAGTTTCTATGACTTCTGGTTTAGCTAGTGGTGCTAGAGAATTTGTTGATTTAAATAGCCTTCCAGCAGATCCTGCATTAAGGAAAAAAATAACTGAATATCATCCCAATCAAATTAATGAAATTAGAACAGCTTATTTGTTAAAGGGGCCTTGTCAACCCCGTGGTCATGATTTTCCTTTGACAAATTGTGGTGGCAGAGATCGTCGATTTAATGTGAAGTGGTTTGATGAATATTCTAATTGGTTAGAATACAGCACTATAGAAGACAAAGCATATTGCTTGTGTTGTTATTTGTTCAGAAATGAATTTGGTAATCAAGGTAGTGGCGGTGCATTTGTAAGTGAAGGTTTTAGTTCTTGGAATAAAACAGAGAGGTTAAAAGCCCATGTTGGAATGGCTAAGAGTTCTCATAATTTGTCATTGAGGAAATGTGGGGATCTAATGAAGCAAGAGCGATCTATTGAGGTTTCTTTTCATAAGCATATAGATGTTGAAAAAAGGGATTACTTGGTTCGCTTAAGTGCTGCTATTAATTTATGTAGGGTTATGTTACATTAGGGGTTTTCTTTTCGTGGTAATGATGAGTCCGATGATTCTTTAAATAAGGGGAATTTTATTGCATTACTTGAATATTCTGCTGATATAAGTGAGGCTATTCGTAGAGTTGTCCTTGAAAATGCTCCAAAAAATCAACAAATGACATCTCCTAAAATTCAGAAAGATGTTATTAAGTGTTTTGCTAAAGAGATACAACAAAGGATAGTTGAAGAGTTTAAAGATGATTATTTTGCATTGTTGGTGGATGAGTCGAGTGATGTATCAGGAAAAGAACAAATGGCTGTGGTTTTTCGATTTGTTGACTCTCGTGGGAATGTAAAAGAGAGATTCATTGGGGTTGTACATGTGACGGAGACATCGTCTTTGATCTTAAAATCTGCTATTGATGGATTCTTTGTTGACTTGGGCTTGAGTGCAATGAAAATCCGAGGTCACGGGTATGATGGGGAAAGTAATGTGAATGGTGAGTTCAATGGGTTGAAAACTTTGATTTTGAGAGAAAACGAGTCTGCACATTATATTCATTGTTTTTCTCATCAACTTCAATTGGCCCTTGTTGGAGTGGCTAGAAAACATAAAGATGTTGAAGATTTCTTTTATAAGACATCCATGTTGGTGACTGTTGTCGGGGCCTCTTGTAAGCGTAGAGACATGATTCGACAAAGCCAAAGAGACTACATATTGGAAGGCATCAATAGTGGTTTGATTGACACGGGGAAAGGATTAAACCAAGAGTTAAGTCTTAAGAGAGCCGGTGATACACGTTGGGGATCTCATCATGATTCTTTGATAAACTTGGTTAATTTATTTTCTACTGTTCTTGATGTTCTTACAATTGTTTCAAGTGATGCTACACATTCAACAAAAGAGACCCAAGCAGACGGTTTATTGAACTATCTTTTATCATTTGATTTTGTCTTCTATTTGCAATTGATGTTGAAAATATTAAAGATCACGAATGTGTTGTCACAAGCTTTGCAAAAGAAAGAAGAAGACATTGTGAATGCTATGATATATGTTAAACATGCAAAGTGCCGGTCGCAAGCATTAAGAGATCATGGATGGGAGGATCTTTTAAATAGTATCACTTCATTTTGCAATGAGCATGGGATTGATTGTTTGAAGATGGATGATGAATATGGTACTCCAGCTAGTCGTCGCCGTAATCCAAACAAGCACATTACTAATGATTTTCATTATCGTGTGGAATGCTTTTATGGAATTGTGGATATGCAACTTTTAATGATGAATGAGCGATTCAATGAGATCACTTCTGAGTTGCTTATTTGTATTGGTAGCTTGAGTCCACTTGATAATTTTGCTGCATTTGATTTGCAAAGGTTGATAAAGTTAACCGAGTTTTATCCCAATGACTTCTCTTATCTTGAATGTGAGACTATAAAGGAGCAACTAGAGACATATATCATGGATATGAGATCAGATATCAGATTTAGCAAGTTGAATGGGATTGGCGATCTATCTACATTGTTGGTGCAGACCAAAAAGCATATGGGGTATTATTTGGTGTATCGGCTTTTGAAATTAGCATTGGTTTTGCCGGTAGCAACAGCAAGTGTAGAAAGAAGCTTCTTTGCAATGACCCTCGTTAAGACAGATTTGCGGAATCGAATGTCTGATGAATTTCTGAATGACTGTCTTATTTGTAACATTGAAAAAGATTTGCTACGTAGTATTACAACCGATGTTGTAATTAAATGATTTCAAAGCATGAAACCTCGTAGGGGACAATTATAATTTATTGGTTACGGTTATTTTGTGCCTCAAACAGTTGTAATCATGGGCTATGTTTGGTAATTTTGTGTACGGATTATTTGGAATTTGTTGTCTAATGTATTGTAATTTTGTGTCTGAAACAATTGTAAATCATCGACTGTTTACTCTAATTTTGTAATCTCTCAGCTTTTATCAGTTTGTGCCCCCACTGAACTTTTTTCCTGGGTCCGTCACTGCATGTGAACTACTAATGGACAATGCAATCTTCCATCCGGACTATCAACTCTCATTCACATGGACATAAAAATGAAACCAAGGAAGCAAGAAAACTGAAGTTAGTAACACACTTTTAATCTCCAAACACCCTTGTTTCGTTCCTATATCACTAACATACATCTATCCATACCACAACCTAAGCTATATGCTGATAACGACAATCACAGTTCACAAATCTACATATGAAATAAATAGGTTAAAATAACAAATGCATTAGCAACAACTTTGTTGAGCAGAAAACATTAAATAAAAATAAATAAAAAAACAATCAAAATGAGTATCACCTGAGAATCATATTGATTACTTCTATCATCACGTGAAACAACATTTGATGCCAACATTTCAATCGAGAGAAAAGAAACTTACGAAAAATGATTTTGAAGTGAATCAAACATAGTGAACAAAACTTTCCTCCATGGTTTCTTTGAAAATCATTCGAAGCTTGAGGACAAATTAAGTTAACCAAACAACTATAATGATAAATATAATGGGAAATTAGGGATAAGGACACAAAAAAAATATTTTTAAGAATATGACAATTTACATAATTTTTATAGGAGAAGAGAACAATGCGTAATTTTTATAAATGGTAAGACAAACAATGAATCCTAAAATCGGTGAATTTTGACAGTGAATTTCAACAGTGAATCCCAAAAATCAATGAATTTCAACAATGAATTTTGAAAATTAGTGAATTTCGACAGTGAATTTAGGCAGTAAATTTAAACAATGAATTTCGAACACAAGTGAATTTCGATAGTGAATAAATAGTTTTGTCTTTTATGCAAAAGTTTCAAAAGACTGTCATTCTACTCAATTGATGAAATATTTCTGTCATTCTTCCCCATTCCCCCTAAATATAAAGCGGAATCCAGCATGGCATTAAGCCAAGAACAATTAATGGCTTCTTTAGTTTTTACCCTCCTTGTTGGCTCGTGAGCATGGAAGCCAACTATGACAACTTTGAATAACAAATTAAAGCAAATAGAACAAATCTGATTTACCGCATGCATTCTTGAGTTTCCATGAGATCAGGAAAAAAAATATTTTAAAGGTAAAACCTGATTTTCAATACTGAGATATCTAAAAATTCAGGTGCAAACCAAACTTAACATATCTTTGGAAGGAAAAAAATTACAGATGTGAAATAAACCAAAAAAACCTCTACACGACTGCACTTCAAATGAAATAAAATTTATGTTAAACAGCAAAAATGAAATGAGTAATAAAAATACAAAAATAGTTACATATCGGTGTGGAAAAATAACATCTTGATCATTTTGTTTAATTAGAAAATGAGGAGCTTACCCATAATAGCCATTACCATAAGGCATTTGCTGATACATCAACTTCATTAATTTGCTGCAACTAACAAAAGATGATAAAAAGAATTTCAGTGAAATCCGATTTTCATAAAACAATGAAGATCAAATACAATATATAAGAGATAACTTAAGGAAGAATTTGATGGGATTAAAAAAAATCAGCGAAATAATAAGTTGGATTTGAAGAAACGTAAGATGATGGACAAATATTGAAACTAAGATTGAGTAAAGGTTGACAGAAAGCAAAACCTATTTTAATCCAATATCTTTCGTCAACGGAACTCCGAGCTCCGACATACACGCCTGAATCCGATCATCGAGCCGTACAGCTCCGAATACCTTTCAATACACCGGTCCTGCATTTTCTCTAATGCCACCGCCAACGGATAACTAATAGCAAAACCACCACCGCAGTACGCCATTTTCTGCAGATCCATTTCCGACATGCTCCTGATATAATAGAACTGATTATGATCGTATTATGTAAGTTAAGTATACTTGTGATAACATACCATGCAACTGCGATAGACACTAATCAGGTTCACGATTCCGATTAGTTGATATAAGAAGCGAACAAATTGTTTCTGCAGCAAGTACACTAAAATGTTAAGAAAAAAGTAAAACAAAATTAACAACTTGCACTTGATTGAATGATATATAAGTTAAAAGGAATATATATAAATAAAAAAAAAATAGGATCCCAAACCAAAACAGCCACACTCCCGCTACAAAACACCAACTATTAGTAGGGACGTAGAAAAACAAATAAAAGCCAAAAGCTTAAGAAATTAAGAATGATATATAGTTCACCTTCTTTAATCGAAGCAGGAGAGCATCCTTGTTCAGTAGTTATATCTCAGCAATTCATATCAACATGGATGAGTTGGTTGCCGGATAAAATACTCTGAAATTATTATAGCATGAATCATGGAAATGAACATACCTTTCACGGTGATTCCCTGTTATTCTGTACAATTGCTTGAAGCACTTGAATGGAAATCGTCGTCCTTAATACTCTGAAAAAGGATCTCCGAAAAATAAAATCGCTAAAATTACAGGGGATGCACAGATTATTCATTTTAATACTCATTAAAACACAGAACTTTACCAATTGAAAAGCAACTGAAGCGCATACCCGGAGAATCGGGTGAATTCAGAAACCGACTTCCCGAAATTGCTTGAAGCACTTGAATGGAAATCGTCGACCTTACAATCTGAAAAGGATCTCCCAAAAATAAAATCGTTAAATTACAGAGGATGGACAAACTATTAAATTTTAATTCTCGTAAAAGCGTAGAACTTTACCATTTGAAAAGCAATTGAAGAGGATACCTGGAGAATCGGGTGCATTTAGAAACCAACCTCCCAAAATTGTAGGCTGTTGAGGGAAGTTTGATGAGATTTTTGAGACTGTTTTTTATTTTATTTTTATTTTAGAGTAGATGAGATATTTACTGCTCAAGCAATTTGCGGGACGACAGAACGCGTTTTTTCTTACGAATTTGGATCGGGTCGAAAGCGGGTTTTAAGTGTAATTTCCGGATAATCGGGTTAAACTCACTCCTCTATATATTATACTAGTAAGAAACCCGTGCGATGCACGGAATAACGTAAAGTATGAGAATGAGTATTAAAGAAAAATGATAAAATTTCTGTTATAAAACGGATGGAGATAACTTCAGATGCAAGAAAAGCGAAGCGAAGCAATCAAACATAAACAATCAAAGGAGATAATGAAACAAGAAGAACACAGATTTAACGTGGAAAAACCTCTCGATTGGAGAGGTAAAACCACGGGCGTAAAAGAGATATTTTATTATGCATCGAATTTCTGATTTCAACACACTCGAGACAATGAGACAACAATCTGTATTTATAGGCACAAATCCACAAAACCACAGCCGCCAGAATCTTTGTCTGATCGCCATAAATACCCTTACACGTGTCCTCCTTTTAATGACCTTTGTATATTGCATCACATAACGAGTAATGAGATGTGGGACCTGCCATTTCCAGAACTCGTGCAGACTATCACCTCGCCGATAGTCACCTGGCGACAGTAAGCTCGATGAGACTCCACCCTCTTCAAGCACAAAATTGAATACACTTCTCACCGTCCATCACACACCGAGTCTTCGATTGGTTCCACCAGATGTAGAGTTTAAGTCACATTCGACAAATCTCCACCTTGACTTCAACTCTCACTTTAGAGTCAAACAGATTGCATAACCAGGATGTACTTGTACCGGATGCATTCGTCAATGCCAAATGTACTTACTGCCGGACTATCTCCACAAGATCCACTCCACCGATCCGCCTCGGTAAAGTTTCCGAAATGCAGATTATAAGCTTTGAATATTCGATGAAGTCCAGGCAAAGTGGAACTTACTCTGTTTGGCTGGTTTAGTGAACATATCGCAGAGGATTCTCCTTTGTGCCAATCTTCTTCACCACAACCCTCTTCTCATTCCTCAAGAAATGATACGACATCAATATGCTTGGTTCTCTCATGATGAACTCCGATCCTTGGCTAAACATATTGCACTAAGATCATCACAATATATATCACTGATCCTGATGCAACCCCAAATCACCGACTAGCCCTTCAACCGATACCCTCCTTAGTTGCTTGATAAGAGCCATATATTACGCTTGATGAGTTGATAAGGCTCACAGAGCACGAAGAGTAGCTTTCCGGTGACCACCGCATTTCCCAATGTAAACACATACCCGAGTCATTGATTTTCTCTCATCAACATCACTGCGATAATCGGCATCACAATAACTCGTGACTGCACCGATATCACCTCCATAAATGAGACCAACATCACCGTACCTCTCGGTACTGAATATCCTTTTAATGACTTTCGGTGTTCTTTTCCAGTTGAGCCATAAACCCTGCGACAACACTTGATTGCTGAGCCAAATCAGGCCTAATGCAAACCATGGCATACATCGATCGCCAACCGCACTAGCATAGGGAACTTTTGACATATACTCCTTCTCTTGGTGATCAGTGAAGCATAAATGCAGACAAATGAACATTTGATGCCATAGGAGTATCTATTGGTTTTGATGAGACATCCCAAACTTGGTCAATATCTTCGCACATAACCCTGCACTGAGACAAGAACAACTTTTTCCGACTCCTATCTCTCCAGATCTCCATCCCCAAGATTTTCTTGGTCGCACCTAAATCCTTCATTTCAAATTCAAAGACTAAGAAGGTTCTTCGATTTTGAACATCGACTTCCTTCTTAGCATTTATCGACATGTCATCCACATACGAGAACAAGATAGATATATGATCCATCTTTCAAATAGATCAAGTAAACACAACAATCATAAGGACTTCATTGTAACCTCTTTGAAGCATAAAGCTATCAAACCTTTTATACCACTTTGCCTTGGAGCTTGCTTCAAACCATACAATGATTTCTTCAACTTGCAAACATAGTTTTCTTTGCCAGGAACTTGAAAACCCTCGGTGTGTCATGTATATCTCCTTATCCACCTCACCATGTGTAAAAGCGCTTTTCATCCAATTGCTCAAGTTCCATCCTCTGCTTTGCCACACCATTGCTAGTAACACCCTGATTGAAGTGTGTCGACCACCGGTGAAAATATTTCATCAAAGTCAACCCTTCCTTTTGATCGAATCCTCTTGCAACCAAACGTGCCTTATACCCGACCCTTCGCTTTGTTATTCCTTCCTTTTCTTGAAAATCCATTTGCAAGTCACAACTCCCTTGTCGATGAGGTTGTTTGACCAATTCCCAAGTCCGATTCTTCAATAATGACTCCATTTCATCTCCCATGGTCGCATGCCACCGAGATGCTTCAGCACATGTCATTGCTTCCACAGTAAGTAGTAGGTTCAAGAACCTCTACCTCTTCAAAGAACCTGGAGTGCATATCCACCAAATCATCATATCCATATCTCCTTGGAGGTATCCCAACATTAGATCTTCTAGGCTCACTTTGGCGGTGACTCTGGCGATCAATGTTTGTATGGCGCCTGTTGAGGTCTCAGCAGTGGCTTGAATCGGTTCTCGTTTCATTATCCGGATCATTATAGTGTTGATTTGGATCCACCGATTGTTGCATATCGAGAGACTCCACCTGAAGCTCCACCTGCTTTCTCAACACTATCGATTCAAAGATCGGTTTCGCACTCGGTGAGACCTCTCCACCGATGAGTTTAACATAGAATTTTCATCAAACACAACGTCCTGCTGCGAGGATTACTCGGACTCTGCGATGACCAAATCCTATATCCTTTCATTCCATCACCATACCCCACAAACACTCCTTCTTGGCTCTTGGCTCCAACTTCCTTCACTAACATGATAGTAAGTCAGTGCTTTCCAAAACCCTTAGAATCGAGTAGTCAAGAGGCTTGCTCGACCACATCTCAAATGGTGTCTTGAGATTGATTCATGTGTGAGGACTCACGTTGATTAAGTAGCAAGTCGTTTTAACGACCTCTTCGCCCAAAATCTCCTTGATAAACCCGACGAGAAAGCATACATCTTGCCTCTCTCGGTAGAGTTTGATTCATCCTTTTAGCTACACCATTCTCACGAGGTGTATTCCTTACGATATGATGTCCGGCAATACCTCACCGCACAAAATGAATCAAAATCCGTCCAGTAATTCCGGACCATTATCATGACGAAGCTTCTTGATTTTCTTGCTAACTGATTCTCCACTAGGGCCTTCCACCGCTTGAAGTTATTGAATGCATCACTTTTGTTCTTCATCATCACTACCCAAGTCATCCTTGAATAGTCATCTATGAATGACACAAAATATCTGTGACCACCCAATGACTCAACTTTTGATGGACCCAGCGATCTGAATGGATATAATCAAGTGTTGCCTTTGTATTGTGCAACCTCGCGAGAACTTACTTCTATACAACTTCCCAAACACACAATGTTCACAAAAGTCCAGATTCTTGACCTTATATCCCCAAGAAAACCTCAAAGAAGAAAGAACACGCATACCCTTTCACCCACGTGACCAAGTCTCATGTACACAAATGAGTCTGTTGAGAGATCAGAATCACGAGGATGATGCAACAAAGAAGCAGATCTGATAGATCCTTGTAATATATACAAGGTTCCTCTCTGATGCCTTTGAGGACTACAATGAATCTTTGAAGACATTCAATTTGCCCACCTTCACCCTTGAAATTGAACCCTTCTGTCATCAAGTAGACTAAGAGATACCAAATTCTTGGTCATCTGTGGAACATGTCTTACATCTTTCGAGTGTACAAAATTTACCATCCTCTCGTCCTTAACTTTACTGAGCCAATTCCCACAACTTTGCAAACTTTCTTTGTTGGCCATATAGATTTGACCACCATCTATCTGCTCATAAGTAGAAAACCACTCCTGTTTGGACAAATATGGTAGGATGCTCAGAATCAAGTATCCACACATCATTGTGGTGTGTAGAATCTCCCCGCAACTAGAACTGATCCTCATCGATTGCTCGGTAGCCAAAGTCTGCTGTGCGAATTGCCTTCCTGCTGCTTTTCTTCCTTGGACAATTGGACTTCCAATGTCCCCGCTCCTTCTGATGAATTACAGACATCGGTAGATTTAGGACCTTTGGACCACGACTTTTTTTTCTTCTTCTCGTCCATATCCTTTTCCACTATTGCACCGGCTACTAGCCCAATGACTGTCATCTGTCAGTCCCAAGCCTTGTGTCTAAGCTCCCTGGCATGTAAGCGGACCTCACATCCTCCAAAGCTCATGTATCCTTCACAACTATGAAAGACTCGCACAAAGTTTTCATATGATGCCGTAATGACACCAACAGGATTAGTCATTTGCATCTTCATCTTCAATTTTAACATCAATATTCCTTAAATCAAGTAATATTGTGTTCACCGATCAAGATGTTCCTCGAGTGGACTCCTTCATGCATCTTCAAACCGAACAACCTCTGTTTCAATAACAACTTGTTGGTCGCTTGACTTGGTCATATACAAGCTTTCAAGCTTTTTCCACAACTTAGGCAGCGGTGTCTTCCTCAACAACCTCGGTGATAACATCATCGATAAGCACAACATGATGGTTGAATATGCTTTCTCTTCCAGGTCGCATAATCTGCTTTGCTTTGTATTTGGTTTGTCGGAGAAAGGATTCCACAAACCCTGTTGTTTCAACATCGCACGCATCTTGATTTGCCACAGCACCAAAACTGTTCCTTCCTCAGAAATTTATCGATTTTTACGCTTATCTGCGACATCTTTCCTTGCTAAAGATTACAACTTTATCACGGATCCTAGCACCTTGCTGTCAAGGCCTTGGTGAAGATGAAGTTGATCGTGCATGTTTGTTTTCTCAGAACTCATCTCGATACCACTTGTTATAAAGCGGATGGAGATAACTTCGATGCAAGAAAATGAAAACGAAGCAATCAAACATAAACAATCAAAGGAGATAATGAAAAACAAGAAGAACACAGATTTAACGTGGAAAAACCTCTCCGATGGGGAGAGGTAAAAAACACGCGGCGAAAAAGAGATATTTTATTATGCTGTTTCGAATTTTACTGATTTCAACACACTCAGACAATGAGACAACAATCAGATGTATTTATAGGCACAAATCCCTAAACCCTAGCCGCCAGGGGATCTTTGTCGATCTCGCCATAAATACTTCTACACGTGTCCTCCTTTTAATGACATCAGATATAATTGTCCACATAACGAGAATTAATGAGATGTGGGACCTGCTTGTATTCCAGAACTCAAGCCAGACTATCACCCTGTGATAGTCACCTGCCGACGACAGAAGCTCGATGACTCCACCCTCTTGAAGCACAAAATTGAATACACTTCTCAAATTGTCCCATCACACAAATTGAGTCTTGATTGGTTCCACCAGATGTAGAGTTTAAGTCACATTACTGACAATTTCAAAATGACAAATGAATGAGTAATAACATAAAAACTATTAAAATACAATATAACAATAATAACAATCAAAGAATGAACTCAACACTCTTTTCTGTTTATCATTGACATTAAATAGAACTTGAACATACAATAGTTGTTATACGGCAAATGAGCAGAAATAGAATAAATTGGAGTGTTTTTACTTTTTTCATTTTCATTTTCTTACTAATTTATGTAGCTTTGGTTCTCTAGATCGATTATCTGCAATTTTATCTGATGTTAACATATGCTTGGTTTCCCTGTAAAGTTTTCAAGCATCTTGCTATATTATTGCTGTAGAAAAAAAATCATCAAGTATCAACGCCGGTGATTACCTATATTACAAATGAAGAATTAGAACTAAAAAAGATCATCAACATTAGTGCTTACCTATATTCCAACATATTTTATAGATCCCTTCGATTAAACAAAAAAAAAAAAGCAGTCAATAACCTGTAGCCCATGAACATCTGTATTTTGAAGAGCATTCACCTCCTCAATTTTTGTGATTCAACTCCATGTTTATCTGTTGATTAATTTGCTTTGTCAACATCCCATGAACGTATGGTTGGCAATCTTGTTCATCACTCCCGTTGATGCAATCTACTCACAATGTTCAACAAACAAAATCAATCATACTACTAAAGAGCAGGAATAGTTAAAGTAAGAAGTAATATTGTCATATCTGAGCACACGTACGATTTAACGTACCAGTCCCATTACACTTGTTCTGATTGTTCTTCACCTGGTGTTGTGCCATCCACCTCAGACGAAATGTGAATCTTCAATTTCTAAAAACATCCAAAAAAACACAAATGACAATATGGACGACAGTGTGTTCATGGATTGCACAGAGTCCGGCAAGATACAAAATTTAAAAAATGTGTATCAGCCCTCAAAGACATATGTTAACAGATCCAAATTTTCCATTCTTCTATGAGGCCATGAGGATCTGAAAAGAACATGCTAATGTGTCATTCATGCTCATCATTGCACCAGCAATATTATTTGTTCATACAGGGGCCGATCGATGCAGGATATCAAACATTGGAGATAGCAAGAACTCAAAATGGTGATGTTTAAACCAACCACGTAGGCAAAGGAATCCATGGAAAATAATTCAGTCCATCAGTAAGTTAAAACGTTTAAATACCCAAATAAATATACAAACCTATGATAGCATGTCAACGAACAATAAATCATCAATGGTGTCCAGTAATCCCTCAACACATCAAAAGCCACCATACTAAGATACTAAAATAAGTGTAGCTTTAAGAAGATTTCGGGAAAGAAACCAGCCTGCCGAATTCTCTCTACTAAAAAAACAGCATAGAAACCCATTGAAATGTGCACAAAAAAAAAACATCCTAACCAATTACTCTTATATCTAATAACAAAGTCAATATCTTGAAATGAATGGAAGTGACTACCGTAACTGCAAGGGTCAATCAACATTTAGAACCAAGCAGCGAACTTCAGACATGGATTGTGGGTGGTGGATTAGAGGGCGAAGCTCTTCGACTTCATGACAAAAATGGAACTTTTCTTCATATGAGCTTGTTCCAGCCACCTGCCATTTGTTGCACAATTCAGTTTCAGACATCTCTTGATTGTACACTTCCAACTGAAGTGGAATCTCCTCTTTTTCCTCTCCCTGCAGTATATAACGTTCAAATTCCTTGCGAGAAAAACAGAACGTTGACTACTTTAATAGTCGCCCAAAAAAATCAGAATGATAGGCTTTGAAATTCAGTTAAAAACACAATAAAAGAAGAAGAGCAAATAAATGAAGTACCAGGTATCCAAAACTTCCGAAAGAAACCTAGTCAAAGCCTTTTTTTTGAACAATTCTGGTATATCTCTCCATCTACGCCACTCTTGCACAATGGTTATTACCAAAAATCTTGAAAGAACAGTTTATGTCGTACATGATATGGAACATTCACAACTCTATCCAACAGCAAAATAGACCTGGGGTCTTAAGTTCTCTTGGGCCTGACGGAAAAAAAAGGATCAATGCTAAATAAGGCACATCATAATGAAATACACACAAACACATGTCTTACTTCTAAAACATGATTGAGAAATCCTTAAAAGATCAAAAAGAAATCGACCTCTGACAATCAGGCTAACGCTTTGATGAAATTGTAAGAGTACATCAGAATCAGTTTCAACTCACCGTTTCTTTCAGAATTGATCATATTGCATAAACCATTAAACTTCCACAATTGTTATTCTCGGGCCATGTCCAAAAAATTAGCAAAAAATCAAGGGAAATGGAAGACATTGAACTATGGAAGTGAATAATAAAGTGAACAAAAAATTAAATAAGTCATGCCTTTGAATATAGCAGTTCATAGAGCTTTATCGTATTTATCTTCAAGTATTGCTCTCTCCTAAAAAAAAACGGGCTTCTAGTTCATCATAATGGCCCTGCAAATGAGTCATTTCACAGTAGGAAAATTTAATCACATGAAGCCAAACAATTAAAAAAAATTAATCTTAAGACCACAAAAGTACAAAACGCGCAAGCACAGAGGTAAAACTGTTCACTCTCTAATTATTGCACCAAAGCATTCTTCTAATAGTCATAAATAAAAAAATAAAAAAAGGTGAATTATTTTTTTTGTACTTCAACGATAAAGCAACTTACGGAGGACGCACCAGACTAACAACATCCCTGCACCAAAAATAAAAAATATATATAAAAGGTCAATCGATCTGATGAATTTGAATGATATCAACAAGCGCGCAATATAAAGCAGAATATTATGGCCGTAAATTTAAGGAATCAAAAACACTAATAAAACGGACACGCGCTTGCTTCCGTCTCGGAAATGCTTTCAATAGTGGCACTGTAACTCTATAACAAAAAACTCACAAATGGAACATTAAATATAGTACTAAAAGCAGGAAATTCAAGTTACTTGGAACATATAACATAGTACTAATGAGAGAAAATGCAAATAAAATAACAAAAAAACTTACTGTGTCTCCAACTTTAACAGGTTCATATGTCTTCTCCAGATACTTCTCTATCATTTTATAGTTGGCTGAATCTTTATGTCTTATCCAGACACATCTCTATCATTTTATAGTTGGCTGAATATTTCTCCACGGGAGAATTAATACAACCCAACCTCCTGTAGCGATCGATGATCGGATCACCGAGGGAGGACCCCGACATATCACCGATCAAACACGAAGCCACGTTGATATCTCTCACACTTTCAAACACAGCAGCTCACAGTTTATGATTCTGGAAAGAATTGTACCATAATAAATTAAGACCAAAACCCAGGTCTAGGGGACAGACACTTATCCGCGACATCATTGATGTTCGAAAGCTGAAAAGGCCTTATAGAACGCATAAGAGAACCATTTACTGCTGTATTCTTGAAAGAAAGCTTTATCCATTGGTTCATCCGCGTTTTCTTCATTTTTTCAACGTATTGTAACAGCGTATCCTCGCCTACGCATGCATATATATTCATAACAAAAATAAACCGAAAACATTGAATTCGAAAAAACTTACCAATGGTGCTTGAACTCGAAACCCCCTTACTGCATTAGTAAAACTTTCAATTCTTTGCTCCATAGCCCAAATTGAAGTATCAAACAAAAAAACCTCCCCAAATCAATATCAATAATCAAACCCTCTTCAGATCAATAACCCCTGCAGATTGATATCTTGATCCTGATCCTGATCCAGAAATGACAACATAACTATGAACATAAATCCAAGCCATAGCTTCAAACTGGCAGAATTTCTTGCTTTCGGTAAATAGCTGAAATAAAATGAACATTTGAAAGTAACAAAAAAAAATAGGAAACGAATTGAAAAAAAGAAGAAGATAGGCTTGAATATTCAACATTTCTTACTAAAATCACAGTCCTCAAACTTCATTAATTAAACCAGTCTTGAGATGGGCAAACTGAATTCAATCTAAAGGCACATATACAAACTATTATTTATTTATTTTGGTTGACGG